>JAFBJZ010000631.1:0-353895 GCA_016785225.1 Psettodes erumei | reverse complement strand
AAAATTGTTTTTAATGTTTCAGGGCATTTTTATCATTTTTTGCATTTTTCAACATACTATACTTTGTCGTTTTTTTCAGCTTTTCGTGACATACTACACTATGCCCTTTTTTGTCCTTTACTGTATATTTTGACACTTTTTATGCTATGGAGGGTAAATGAAACAGTGTTTTGTAACGTTTCAGGGCATTTTTTATCATTTTTCATTTTTTGACATTTTTTAAATTTTTCTATATATATTTGTATATTCCTTGTTGAGAAGATTTTTGCAGCCAAATGAGGAGGCAGTGTTTTTCGACAACTTTTTCAGAGGGGTAGCGTAGGATGAAAGTACTGTATTACCGACTATGATCGTACACAAATTAGTCACAATTCCATGTATGAAGCTCGGCTCTGCTGTTAGATCTATGAGTAATTATTAAATCTAAATCTACATACTACTTTGGAAAGAAACCACTCGCTATTTCGTACTTAGAAACCATTTTTCTGCTGTGAAGCAATACATGATGCCTGTCGCCTAATTTTCAAGTATGCCAAAACTAATAATCGCCACACAGCTAAACACTGTCCCCTTGTGTTGCCCTCTATATCAAATAAAGAACATTGGAAATGTTGATTATTGAATTATCTGGGAGCAGTGCATTCAGGGGGTTCATTTTGCTGACTTATACTCTCCTTAAACAACAGATATTCAAAACTTTTGCTGACATGACATGACATGACATGACATGACATTGTTTCTAATTATTAATTATTATTTGAATTTGAGTTTCTCTTGTGTTTTGTCAAAACAAAATTTCACAAGTGGTTACTGGCAGTCACTGAAAAACACTCTGAAAGAGCATGTCATTCAACGATTGCAAATATTGAAAACATGACAACACACTCACAAGCTGTATATGTAGCAGTGATGTGTAGTGAAAGTGTACATGATGGAAACAGGAGATGAGGGTTTTCACTGCCACATTTTGTCATGTGGATACACAGCTCTTGCAAGGCTGCCTTCAACATAAGACAGTGGAAAAAAAGAGTAGGAACAAATCAACCCATGCAGGTGCCTCTAATAAAATGAGACAGAGTGGGCGGTAACTCAGTCTGTCTGTTATCTGCATTTGAATTCAACATCTTGGACTTCTCCTTAGTGTAATCGAAAGTTGTGGTGGCAGCAACTATTACAGCAAGTGGTAAGAGGTATGGGACAGATTTAAGATCAGATCTTAGTAACTTGGAAAATATGCATCTTGGCTTTGATGACTGATATAATTTTCCTGTGATCTTTTTGTGCTGTATCTCCACGGTTGTAATGTAGGTCAATAAATATGCAAAGAATACTTTATTTCCTTTGTCAGAATCTGGAAGGCATATTCTTCGACAGTATAGAGCTGGGAGGGTCCCGCTGTATTTTTCAATTTGTGACTCAACAGCAGTGGGGTAACTTTTGACTACTTACTTTCACTTTTTATTAAGGGTCTTGAAGATGACTGACAGTCAAAAGCATTAATTAATAGTTTCATTTACTCTGTTTAGTGACATATCATGGATTGTAAATACAACAAACCCTAATGAACACTGTGAAGAAAAAAAACTTGTTACATATTTTTAATAATTGTTATATTGATGTATCCAGATGTGAAAATGCATTTAAAGGTTTCGAGAACAAATGCATAATGACACTAATATACACACAATGAGTACAAGCAGCAACTGAAAATCACTGAAAAAACCAAAACATTTCTTTCAACATTTCCCAACATGTGAATCTTTCCACATAAACTTGTGATTTTGCAGGTTTATTTCACACATTTCATGTGTGAAGGAGAATCAGAAGTGATGTCAAGTAATTTCATTTCATGTAAATTTAGATGAAGAAAATAGAATAATTGTGTAGGTTTTTAATGTTATTACATTATTGTCTAAAATAATATAGATATATTATTTCTTAATGACTTAGCAACAAGGTTATCTAGTTTGTACAATTAAAGCCACAGTTTATTGCAACAATTGATAAAAAAAAAAATCACTGTACATACATTCCAGTGGCTTACTAACAATATATGTATGCCACAAAATTACATACACTGTCACACAGTGACATACATTCATTGGTAATTAGCTGACCTGTACATGAAATTTAATGAAATACAGTATATACCTGCACACTGTATATATATATTCAACAATGAAATAAATACAACATAAATATGTGATTCATGCAGTTGAAAACTAATAAAATAGCAAGTAGCAAATAACAGCTGTGCAAAAAACACAGTCTAGTTTAAATAACCTCCCCAAACTCCCCAAAACCTCAATACTCCAAATCATTTCTATAGTATTATACAGTTTAGCTTCAAAGTATGAAATTGAAAAAGTCTCACACTGAGCACAACAGCAGAAAAAAGATTTGTAGTGATGATGCCAATGATGTCAACTCTAGACCAATTCTTTACTGTTGGGATGTGTGTATATTTATATATATATTTACCTATGGTAAAAGACAATGTTGAATTCAGCTGAATTCTTTCCTTTCATCTGTTTTCTGTGACTTAGTCCCTAATCTGAATGCAGGAAGACAGGGCTGTTTGGTAAAAATAAGCACACCCTACCATCTTGCCTCTGACCAGGGACGTTGGATCCTATAGGGCTGGACAGGTGCCCTGCTACATGCCAAGGGTCTATAATGTAGACAAGTATTGCATCTAAGGTTTGCGCATGTAGATAATATCCAGATGGGTTGCAGATTCATTTGTATTAATACATGTTATCGGGTCAATGGAGACCTCCAGGGTCCCTCCGGCAGACAGTTCCTCTACCTTGCCAAGGAGGCCTGTGCTGCATTGCTCTGTATTAACCCAGCCTTGCAGGAGGGGTTTGCTGTTCCACTTCAAACTGACTGTGTGGACTCTTTCACATAAACACAGGGTCACCTGAAGATTCAGGTAGTAATATCCATCCTTTTTTATGGTCAGAACCTTTCCTTCTGAAACAGGACTTGTGTCTGGATTCTTTAGTATCCATTTAGTTCTCTGGTTATCTGTGGGTGAAAGAATAGCTACTATTAGCTGGGTAGTTGTTTTGTGTTTGTGTTCTGAATATCCCGAGTTGAGTGATGATATCCCATGAAGCAAGCATGCATCAAATGCAAGTGTACCATAATTAGATATTGAATTACGATTCAAATGTAAGTGCTGAATCACGTATTCCCTGTGAACAGGACATTATCTGTATTCCCAACAGTCTGTGAATGTTTACAACCCTTGACATACATTCTGAGAACAGAACTACTCAAAATAGGAAAACTTTACCATCAATGGCCTGAAAGGTGATCATTTTGCCTTTGCCCAAGAGAAGCCCATTCTCCAAGGTGACCTGTTGAAAAAGGATAAACTTAATCTCAAAGATCGGCAACACAAGAATTCCTTTTTTAAGTGGTGATGAGAGATGCCTCCACCTTAAAAGTGAGAACAGACCAGCTCTTCAGAAAGAAAATGAGACAACAAGTCAGCATAGTGGCATTTCCCCGAATGTACCAGTGACGTCATTGTGCTTCCTCCAAGAGAGGAGGATAGTGGTTAGACTATCTGACTTAACTGAGAAGAAATGGAAGTTATCGAAGAGATATCTGCTTGGGCTGCGGGACTCATGTCTGGAATATTGGGGTTGCAAAAACACAAAGAATGGAAAAAGAGCATTTCTTTTCATAATATATAAGACAACAGCTGTGGTTATCTCACCGAAGGTGTATTGTTTGCCTGGAATTGCATTGTTTGCTTTGGGTCTACAGCGATACTGGTCTGGGACTGGAAAAGAAAACAGAAGCACGATATATGCTCATAATAAATGTTACAAGAGGGTTGTAAGAGCTGGAGAATAAAGTTTAACCCATCTGTTGGTGCAATAAATCTGTCCATGTTCTCTAAATATGTTTTTGTTGTTGTTGTCTTTTGTAATTTAGCAATGTGAAAAAAGTGAATACAAAGCCCATCAGAGTCATTTCTTTAAAACATTTACTCTAATCACATTTTATTAGTAGTCAGCCATAATGCTTAAATAACAGTTTGTATAAATATACATCAGTAATATGGTAAATGATGTGTTGCTTTGTTATCTCTGGGAAATGGACAGGTGTCTGTAAGCAGCTGTAGAGCCCAGGCAGTGGTGTTTTTCTCACCACTTGTGTTACTATCAAAACGACAATAAAGCACAGATGCACTGCTTGGGTATTTTAACAAATCAGTACTCACGTTATCTATACTATACTCTGTATATTAAAAGTTGAACATGATCATAAAAGATGTTTTACAAGATTACAATGTAAAGTTTGTATCTCATCAATAATGACCATAAGAAACTTCAGCATTCTGTAAATTCAATCTGCCTCACCAGGCCATGAGGTCCAGCTGTGAAGTAGAAGATGATGAACACAACTTGGCTAATGGAAAGGATGGTGGTCCACAACAGGAGGACGTGGATCAGGAAATGCTGGGTATGCTGTGGCATCGTCAGTCCAACGGCAGTGCTCAAAGCAACCTGAACCCGGGGAGAGAGCAGGAAGACAAGATGTTAAAAGAGGTGACAACACTACAGGTCGATAGCAGTGTTCTCTTCCTGAGCTCAGTGTGCACATACGATGAGGATGTTTTGAAGTGTGACTGTTCAGCCCTGCCCTCAGTATCTATAGCACAAAGAGGAATCCAAATGGTACTTTCCTTTTTTTTTATACTTAAGACAAAGCAGACCCAAATTGTATGTATCTACACATGTGGGTTGGCTCTTTTCTTTTACTCACCGCAAATTTCTCACAAAAGAGGAACAAGGTTGACTACGATGGAGAGAAGGGAGGATGTTATGAAGAGTTTATATTCTTTTTTGCATTAATTTTATGCGAATTATGAAATCTCCCTCTCCCCCTCCCTTTGTTGTCCTCTACATGTCTATATTATCTATGGTAGAAGGGCTTCATATACTTTCTCTGGAGCGGGATAATGTACAGAATGTGAGAAAGGGTTGATTAGAACAATTAAGACGGAATTTGATTTATTAATTCATCATTGGATTATTGAAGTTTTCAATCTGGAAATAGTGACAGAATACATTTATTTCAGTTGCTTGGGGGGAAATTCTAATAAAATCAGAATATACTATAAAGATAAAACTAACACAAAGTATATGAGAATAAAAAGGGGTGACATTTATGGACATTTGCATCACTCTTGGTCTTTGATGTATAATTTGTGGTTAATCGTGTGTTGGCATTAAATCAGACATTCAGCATCATTATCATTATCTCACCTAGCATAGCAAGATTATAGAGGAAATGCATTTTTAAAAAGTGTCACAGTCCTACCAGTACTGAAGAAATGTCATTTGGGTTGAGGTCAGTAGAGGCGGTTTCACTTTCTCTGTTTGTGCTTAGAAGGGGAAAATTTATTGGCAGCAAAACAGGATGGGTTTTGGTTCAGGTATGTGTCATCAGAGGCCCAGACATGTAACCTAAATATGTGAAGCTGATGTAGGTGTTAATGGACAATAGCAATAATCTGTTAAATAAGAAGAAAAAATCTCATCAGAATTTCAATCAGTGTGACTCCAGCCATTTTGGAGACGCTCCTTCCACCGTTTACACACAGTCGGTATACTTCTTCTGATTTCTCACTATTAAATGATGAATTACAGCCATCTGGTGGATTTATATCAATAGTGCACCAAACACATGATATTAAAGATGATTTGAAAATATCATATCAATATCATTTCACTGCCTTCTTTATTACATCAACAAGGGATTCCTCAAAGACAAGCCACAGTGAAAATAAAAAATACAGCTGTTGTGAAAGCACTTGTTGAAAAAGATTCAAGTACATACAAAGTACAGTACAGACAAATTATAGACAAACCAAAATTGCATCAGTAATTAACATGTTAAAAACTCATGTCATACTTCTATCTTTAGTGTATCTAAAAACTGAAATGGAAGAAGAAAACATGTATAGGAATATCTAAAATGGAAATGAAACTGCAATAAAGCAAAGTTGCCTTTTTATTTTGTCATGAGAAATCTGAAGATAAGACACAAAAGCAGTACTGCTGGGGGGCTTTTACTGTGAAGCAGGTGCATATGGAGCACTTATTAACATGGTTAGTGCTTACCTTCTACACTCAAAGTTGGTTTAAATCTTTTTTTTAAAAATTGCTACTGTGAAAGGCAATTACTGTATCAGCTTTTCAAGAAAAGTTTACAATTGAGGTTTTTGTTATGGAAAAGAACATGCGGGACTGATGGTTAGATGAGTAAGGCAGAGGATAAAGAATGACAAACATCCCCTTCAAGAGTTTGCTGCATGGGAGGGTTGCACCCGTTAATTTACACATATTTCATTAAATAAAAATAACAAGGGCAGATTACAGTGCAATGAGGAAATAGAAACATCCCTGCTTCTTTACTATTCCCCCATTGCAATTGACATTTTTTTCCACTTTTAAGTCTCAAACTGCCATTAATTCATAATGGTTTGCCACCTCCACATGAAATGTCTTTGCCACTTTCCCTACATTTATTAATTAATATTTTTTTGAATGACTTATCCTGGCAGAGTAATAACCAATCTGTTTCCATTTATTTTCTAACCTTAGTTTTGGAAGAAAGAAAGAAAGAAAAAAGTATTTAGACATTCTATAGACCTAACTATTAATCAACATCATACTGAAAACAATTGTTTACATTGGCTGGGAAATGTTTGAGACATAAACGCAGCTGTGCCTCTGTCTTTCCACCAGGTGGCAGGAAACCTCTAGTCCAACACACGGCGAGCTGACCGTTACTGTAACAACAACCAGGAGTTGCAGCTATTGCAGCTCGTTGACTGATTTATAAAACACGCTTAAACTTCGATAAGCTTAAGTAAAATTATCCTAAGTTTTCCGAGGGAAAGACAACTATCATGTGGTCAGATTGTGTTCTGTCTGTCCAATTTTCCTATCTGTCAACGGACTTGGCGGACAGCCAAAGAGCAGAAATCAATATTGTGGAAAAATCTATTTGCAAGACAGTCACGCAGGCTATTAGGGCACAGATGGAACAATAATATGATTTGTAAAAATCTGAATTAAGGATAACACTTTTAGTGTCGAGCTAAGTGTACATTAATTGTAGGTAAATATCGATATCGAGATGATTAGTCTCTTGGAAATTTTAATTGATTTTTATTTATTTATGGGGGGGGGCAAAACCAAAATCCTTCTTAAATCTGTGTTGTTAGTCTGGAGAGGGGCTGCTTGAGCTGCATGTGGGACGTGTCCTCGAGTGCGTGGGAGAGTGCAAGTGGACGGGAAAACATCTCTCTCAGAGGCGACGTCCACTCGCTGAACGGCGGTCAGGTGGATCCAACATGTTTTTGAACTCCAGCTTGATCGTTACACATTGATTTTGTTGGGTTATTTATTTCCCTTCAGCCCTGTCAAGTCGAACGGAATATCACCGGAAATAGCACGACTTTTCAATCGAAGTTGCTGTTTCTCGGTTTACTAGACTGACGTTACTCGAGGGGGACCTTTATTTTGAAGGTTTGAAGCAGCTGTTTTCCATTCACGTTTTTTGACATCAACGCTGGACTGGTTACGGACGTTTTGAGAGCAGATAGTACAACGCGCTCCCACTTAGAAGAAGTTTGCTGTCGGGTTTAACTTAGTAAACTTGACTCGGATGTTTGTGCTCCCTCCTCTTTCCAGTGGGCTGCCACTTCTCTTCATCCCAACACTTTTATTTTGCTTTCACTTTTATGACAAACGTGAAAACGTTAGTTCAACTAGCAGGGCTGGTTGCCTGGTGGACCGGGGTCTGCTGCTGTCAAACCGTCGTTGACATGGATTTGCTGCACAGACGACGGACGGACTGAAATTTCTTTAGAACTTTTCATCACATCAGCTAAAAGAAAAACGGACTTACTGCAACTGCTGCTCCCCCCCGCCAAAAAAAGGTGTCTGTAACCTTTTGCTAAAGACATGCAAAAGTTGAACTCTACCGGCACCCACAGCAGCACGCTGCCACGGGACGCGGAGCTCCAGCTGCGGTTATCTGACAGCGGAGGAGCCGGGGAAGGGAAGGAGAACGGCGCGGGGAAGCATTTCCTCACCCAGACTGAGGAGAACAGCTCGTTTTGCACCAAGAGGAAGATGCTTGTCGGTTTGGATGTAATATGTCTATGTGTCGGTAAGGAAAGGCATGTTTACTTATTTTACATGACCGCTTCCTACCCTTCATTGCTATTACAGGGCGACAAACGCTGTAATTCCCACTTGAATTCGCGACAAAATCGCTGGTTGTTTTAAAACAGATTTCTATTTTCTGCCGCGTTTTATCCCCCATTGCACGCATGTCAACAGCAGCTTTGTAAATCACGTTGGCTTTTTTAGAGGTTATATGGAGGTTAAAAGAAAAAAAAAAGTGGGGGGCACACTGGATGTGGATTTGTTAAAGTTAACGAAGCTGCAAAGCATTTTTCCAGAAGTTCAAATGGAAACTGTTCAAAGGGGCAGAAAACTTTGAGCTCGGTCCCCGCAGTGCACGTGGGGGCAGGAGAGAGGAGGGGGTGAGGGCTGGGGGCTCAGCTGGCAGGAGCAGCAGTAGTTGTCCCGGGAATTCATCTGTTCCCATGGCAACCCCCAAAGTTCCCCAGAGAAGAACGTGGGAATTCCGATAAAAAAAACATGCCCCGTGCTTGTGCCAAAAGCACCTCTGTTCTCTGAGTGCTTGCCCCCTCCCCTGCAGGATCACTGAATGTCATAACAAATAATTTAAAGTTTAAAAGTCATTTACAGTGCTCGGATGGAAAATTAATCAGACGTTTTCACCGGCAGAATCAGCGACATTAGTAACAACATGTGGACAACAACTCGGGGGACAGTGACATAACCATAACAAAGGAGTGGTCCAAAATGAGTGTCCCCATAAGTGCAGAAATTGGATTTATTTGTTTTGTCATGAAGTAATACGTCAGGCGTTATGTTTTTATATTTTATAGTCCAAAATCATAACTCATTGCATAGTTTGTGTACTAGCAGTCACAAGTGTCCCCGAGGTTTTCAGTCCACAGTGGGGAAAAGTCATCTATTTTTCCATGAAGAATGGCAGTTTAACAACAGTGTATAGATAAATAACACATGTCAGATGAATCATAATAGGCACCATCCATTATGGCTACAAATTATGCTTATTTTCATTATAGATTAATCTGCTGATTATTTTTTAAGTTAATCAATTCATCTTTTGGGCTATAAAACATCAAAAACACAGTAATAAATGCCTATGATGTCATTTAAATGTCTTGTCTAATCAACAGTCAAAAAGCTAAAAATATGCCATTTACTACAATGCAAGACAAAGAAAAGCCCACAACTCTCTGTTGACTAAATTATTACACTACCAGTTGCTGCGACTCTACTGTAGTAGTATCCAATCCTGTAGTTACATTAATGTAGTCACCAAAATCCACGTGAGAGTGACAGTTTAATTAAACACATTTTCCATTATTATATGTTATGTATCCAAAACAATATTACTGTGGGTCAAAAGGGCTTTCACAGTTAAATTAATGAATACGTCACCATGTAGGTAGTGTGCTACAGCTGATTCATGCGCAAAATATAACTCTATAAGTTTCGTGTCGTCATCTCACATGACCATCACATGGAAGGGAGCATCCGTGTTGGAGGACCAGCACGAGAGAGGCGGAACCCGTCGAGGCAGACCGACAGGTCTCAGCCTCGTTGGCAGTTAAAGCATAGGAAACAAAACAACAGTGTGAGGCAGTTAGTTTCATTGCCGTTTCTTCACCCCTGCAGGTATGCTATTAGCTGTTCACTCTGCATACTTCTCTGCAGCTTTGTTCGGCGTTTAGGAAGTGGCTAGCTACTCAGCATCAGTCAGCACAGTTGAGGAAAAGGCCTCTCTTGGTTCTCCCTCCTAAGACCGCACAGACCACGGCACTTGCTCTCTCCCTTAATTGCGTGCCCTGACCCCTCTTTGCCAGCCGCGGGCTGGTATTGTTTTCAGCCTGTGAGTCTGTGTGTGAGTGTGTGTGTGTGTGTGTCATCGTGGTAAAATAGTTTTTTTTTCTTGCCTATTTAGTCTACAGTTTTTCTCCCAGGATATAAGACAAAACGTGAACAGTGGTCGGAAGTTTTATCACCCACAAAGGAGTTGTCATTGCAGATCAATAACCAGAGCATTACCTAATGAAGAACATGTGGTGAATTGTTCGACACTACTGAAATGAGAGCATAATATTGGATGATACAATACAATATGTTCCATTGTTACGCTTGTAGAGTTAATTAGCTATTAGGTTACTTAGAGATTCCTGGCTTCCTGGCAGCAGCTTGGATATCCATCAGGGCAGTTATCAGCAGAGGCCTGACCCTGACTCATCTGTGGGCATTTGGCACTGAATGCCATCACTTATTGGACATGAATCGGGGCCTTCATTTAGCTAAACCCTCTTATCTCTGACTAACCCAATTTCCCTTCAGAAACGCCATCATGGGATTCTCCCAGACAGTTGAGCTGCTGGCGTTATTCATGCGGTGAAGGGGCTCATTCACCACTGTAACTGAGGAATTTCACCCTGAAGCATCCAGTCTCCTTCTGTTATCAGCTGAAGAGGGATTCCACAGTGTTTGAGGTTTTTCTTCAGATTTAAAATTGTGACATGAAGTTAGCATGGTCTGGCGTTACGACCGAACTTAAATCTGTTGGTGGACTGCTGGGATTTTGAGGACATTATCTGAGGATTTGACTCAGGACTCTTACTCAATGCCAAGCTTGCCTAACATTGTTTTACTTAAGTAATAAAGCAGTGTTGTTTATGGGGCTGTTCTGACATGCACATGATGGATGATTCCCAGAGATGGATTGTTCTGGTTCAGCTCAGTGTCAGCAAGCGCTGCGTGAGCTGCTCGAACGCAAAGGCCTGAATCTGCTCAAGTGTTGGCTTGTGCGTCAAAGTGTGAGCACGAATTCCTGGTGGGACTGCGGGGGTTCGACCAGGGCAGACAGAATCTGCGCCCTGTGGCTGCATCTAAGATCTAGTGTCCAGCCAACCAGGGGGTCAGGAGGAGTCGGGTGTTTGTCATATCTGGCGAGCGTGCAGGGACAGGCCTCCTAGCCTGCACCGCTGTTTTCCTCCTGCACAGGTGGTCCTTACTCATGTCATCGCTCCACTTATTGCTTCTCTTTAAGACTAATTGGGAAATGATTGGAAGTGGCACCCACTATTAGCTGATATAGCTCAGAGAGAACCCCCCCACCACCACCACCATTACAATTGCCACTAGGCTTGACCTTCTTCCTGGGGTTAATTGTGAAATATTTTCATTTTGATCTGTTTGGGCTCAGTTACACCAATACAATAGGAGGAAAAAACCTGGCTCACGTTGTTAATACATTCCAAGCAAGTAATTAAAACAGAACTAGTTTTTGGATACTCCAGAAAGAGAGAGCTTAGAGTGTTTGCGTGTGTTCTTTTGTTCTCGACGTGAAGCAGCATGCCATGGCGAGAGAATCGGTATTTAACAGAATGAGCTAAATTCTAAACATGCTCTGTCTTTCCATCTTATCTCTACTTTTGCCCCCACCCGCTCTTTTTCTCCTCTTTTCTTCAGACAGTATCTATTTTGGAACCGAAGGTGTTCCAGTGATGCAGCGAGGTGTGTGAATGTGTGTGTGTGTGTGTGTCTTGGGCGGGCGGCGGGTTTATGTTAGAGGATTCCTGCTTCTGTTCTTTTGGCAGAGAAAGCTGCCAAGTGAGTGAGACGACGAGAGACCAACGCGTCACAGCATGTTGATGTGCACAGGGCCAGGAATATTGAAATTACCCCCGTGCGTGCGCATTTGTGTGTGTGTGTGTCTGTGTGCACGCGCGCCAGCAAAAGCGTGGGTGTGGGTGTGTGTGTGTATGTGTGGATGCGTCATCGTGACTGCTAACACGGACAGCCTACTACAGGTGCCATGTGCGTGCCGTTTGTTGACAAGTTCGCCTGCGCTGTTTTGTTCTGCGCGTTTCAGGCCACGATCGATCGCACGACAAAGTTATGAAACGCGCTGGTGTCATTCTGCGGCTGACAGAAGGAGGGCCACTGAGAAGAGCTCAGTCAAATCGTTAAGTTAGCGGAGACTGAATTTACTCTTGCTCGGTCGTTAGCGTGGTAATGCATCTCCTCTCTGTTTGAAAGCGATGCAGAGGTCCAGGAATCCATTAGCTGCGCCGTCCCCGAGACAGACGACCTGGATGCATTCACTGTACTGTGCTGTCGATACCCTCAGCCATTAAGCGCGCCAGAGTCGGCTCAGGTCTGAGCGATGTCTCATTCGCCCGGAGGCCGAGGGGCAAGTGAGAACCCGAACGAGCGAACAGCCCTCAGGGCGCGAGGGCAGGGTGAGGTGTGCAAAGACAGGACGGGTTGAGGGTCTACAGTAGGGGGTCAGAGGTCAGACCCCGGGGGCGCCCGGCGGATCTTATCTACACCTGTCTGTTTATGTTCAAGTGAGGAAGTAGAACTCAGAGAGGGACAGGGAAATTTCAGACAGCAAATAGCTTCAAATTAACTTTTAATGAGACAGCTGCAATCTTCTCCTCGAAGACGGTTCCATAAGTGCCCAGGGTGGTCCATAGGTATTAGCTGTAATGAGTGAATAAAGATGTGAGTAGCGCTCTAATCCTCAGTGCTCATTAGGTAGAATGGGTCTGGGGAGGCTTACCATCAAAAGTATCATCCCGAATCCGAATGCAGCCCGTAGCCCCGCCTTTGCGTCTGTCAGAACGAATGACTCATCCTCTTCTGTCTGTCCCCGTATTGTTAGCAACTTAGGACCCTCCCCCGACTTGGCGCCATGTTTACACATCATGTGGAACATTTCATCGTCGTGTCACATCTCACCTGCTAAAATCTTTTCCTCCCGTCATCCCGTCCCCCTTTAAGTTCCTGTCTGAAGATGCACTTACTGCGTGCTCTTCCGCAAACCAAAACACGCTGACAACACGGCCCTGCAGCCCTCAACTCTTTCCATGGTCCTACCACAATCAGGGCGCTCCACGCCAAACACCTCCCCTGCAGTCTGGACCACAACGCTGTGTCGTTCTCACGTTGCAGACTGCCAGCCCTCACCTTCTCACCGCAAAGAAAAAAAAAACAGAAAAAAGAAAAACAGCAGAGAGCTCCTTTAAAGTTTTTCGAGGTACATACCACAGTGGCGGGCCCTCTATGATCCTGCTGAATCACACAGGCACACAGACAGCCCACTTCAGACCTCACCGCCGATTCCCTGAACTCCAGAGGCGGGCTCCAGGAAACAGGTCGGTGAAGTGTGGAGAGACCAGAGGCAGCTGTGGGAGGCATGTCTCCACTGGCAGGCAGCAACAGTAACAGTGGAAGGGGCAGGCAAGACCTCTCCTGGGGCCATGGTGGAAGGCGAAGCTGGACGCGCCATGCCTGCATAAAACAACCTTTTTATTTCCATGAGGTGATGGTTTTCTTTTGCTCTGTGTGGGTTTGTCAATTTTGCCATTACAAGCAATAAATACAAGCATTTTTGGCTATTCTCAGCTGTCTCACTATTTGGGCCTTTTGGGAAGTGTTTTTTTTCCCCCACTGCACATGCACAAGTGCACCTTAAATACAGAATAAACTTGTGAGTGTGAACCTGCTTAATCTGGTATTTCTTGGTTTTGTTGAAAGGGAAAAGGCCTGTTATTGTTTGAGCGTAATTACATACAGTATTTGTGAGTGGGGTTGGGAGGGATAATGTGCCACAATAAGTGAAGCCGTGGTTGTCTATTTGAAGACGCCGCGTGGAGTCCAGCTGCAGCAGATGCCGATGATAGCAGATGGTTAACAAAGAGTCGGAGCTGTTGTGGCTCCTCAGTCCCTCTTTGTTCCCCACTGATTAAGCTCTTTGTGCTGCCGTCAGGGCAGACAAAACAGAACAATCCTGCAACATTTCGGGAAAAGAAGAGAGTGTGTGTGTGTGTGTGTGTGTGTCAGTACAGGGGGCTGCCAATCACTCTTATTCCACCTCTCAACTTGCTGGATTGGGCCACCAAGGTAGAAAAAGGAGGAACCATCTTCAGGGACACTCACAGTACTTTAATTTGGTTTGTTGCAGTTTATGTTTGCCAGTCATAATCACAGCCTTGGTGTGAATGACTTCACCTCTTGTTTAAGTGTTAGCTACCTTACCATGGTGTGTGTGTGTGTTTGTTCTTTTGTGTGCCTGAGCCTGTGTGATGATGCACAGCCTCTTCCCAGACTGCCCCTTTAAACGAAGGCTTTTTTCTTTGTGTGTGCCTGAAATGCAAAAAGAATTGGTCTTTCCCAGAAATTACCCTGAGCTTAACTGAATAGTGATTTGATGAAAGAGCTCATCATGGCTGGCTTGTGGAAAGGGCACAAATAACTGTACGACGGGCCGAGCCCAGCTGCAGACCGCTGCTCACGAGCATGTTGGGTCGGCCGTCACGCTGCCTCTTGTAATGTTGTTGTCAGGGATTATTAATGCTTGCGGACCTTCAAATTACAACACTTTGGTTTCACTGGTGTATTTCTCTAAAGCAAGGTTGACTTGAAAGTAAACAAGCGGCTTAAAATTTTGTTAGGAAACACTGGCACATGCAAGCTGGTGAGGGGCCCAGCGAGGGTGGACCACCCCTGAGGGGGTTCTGTATTGCAAGCTGGGCCGTAGCCCAGGCTCGGTCCAGCATAAGCTGCGGGCCAGATGGACCAGTGTTGACAGGTCACTAATTGTGTGTCCTCCACTTCTTTCAAAGGGTAAATGTAGAACGGAGTCTGCGCAGTCAAATGTTATCGGGTGTGATGAAACATATGGCCACCGCTGTGGTTTAGATGTAGCTTTGGGCTGTGTGTCAGGCTAATCTATGATGATGCACGGGCTGTTTGTCCTCCAAGGGCAGCAGCGTCGACGGGAGTTCATCCGCGATAGTGAGTGGGCTGTTTGCCTCAATGCATGTCTTTAGGATTGTTTGATTTCCTGTGGTTTTCTGGCTCTGGCGTGGTTTATTTGGTTGGTTAGTGTTTTTTTTCCCAGGTGCTAGTGGGTTGTTTTTTTTTTTTGCGGTTTGTTTGGTTGTCTGTGCGGCTGGGGGTTTGGTTTGTTTGCATCCATGTGCGGTTTTTATGTGTATGCGAGTGTGTCGAGTCCGTATGTGTATTTGGGGGTATTCTGCCGGTTGAGGCGGGGTCGTGTTTACAGAGCGGGTCCCAGCAGAGCCCAGATCTCTGACCCTCACATTCCAGAACCACCACTAATCGCCTCCGTCTGCTGTTCTCTGTAGAGAAGCCCTCGCAGCATCTCTCTTGGCTCCATCTTTGCAGTTTTCTCTCACCCCAGTTTTACTGCCCTCGTCCCTATTGGTCAATTTTCGAGCCTTTTGGCCATGCATTTTAGCCTAGTTTTTGGTATTGATCAGCAGATGTTCAGCAACATGACCTTAAAGCATGTGGATGAAGAACTACCATCTGCCCTCTTTTCTTTGCACCCTACCGTTAATCACTTTCTCCATAGTTTTTTTTTTTATTTCTTGCCGTTGGTTGTTGTTATTCTCCTCTCACAGTGAGCTCATTCTGGGCTGTGGTCATAGATGTGTAAATTAGAACCAGAAAAGTTTCTCAGAATGAGGCACATATCCCTTCTGCTCTCATTCGCCCCCCCTTCCCCCCTCCTTTATTTCTGTCCCTTTTGACTATTTGAAAGCATTCCTTGCTTTGAGTGTCAGGCCCAGCAAGCAGCACATCTTGGCCTTGCCGCGTGAGCCGACCCACTCCTCCACCTCCTTTCGGGTCCCCTCGCAGGCCCTTCCTGGCCTGGCTCTCTTTCGAGCATGTCTTGGCCAGGTGCAGAGGCTTGCTCACAGCTGCCTGACAGATGATGTGAGGGTCTCTGGAGTGCTTTGTGTCATGTTGTGAAAACTGTTTTAATGTAGTTGCAAAGGCACAGAGGCCAACTGTGACACAGGAGCGTGTCATTTGTGCTGGATTGGGCGGATACTCGGTAATTTTTGCATTTGGCTTCAAGCGCCGTGCTTTGCGTGTTATTTATTGTACAGCATAATTACCACTCTCTCACGCACTGAGCTTTTTGCAAACAGCTTTGCAACACTGGATTGACCTTTGGTTCATGGCCAAGTATGTCCATGAACTTTATGCAAAAATGGGAAAACAAGACAAGGCATCAGTACTGGCAGGCCTAAGGTAATAAAATCTGCTGCTGACTGGCCCAGCCCTTCATGGTTTCCATTAGACCTCCATATGTACTGAGAATGATCCCTTAAGAAGTGCATGTTCCTGCAGTAACTCACTGTGTTTGGGCCTTAATGGAGAATCTGTCCATTACCGCCCTGTCAACGCAGCAAAATATAGATTATTGAAAGGGTTCTGCCCGTGTTGCGGAATCTGATGAGGAAAGTCTGTTGATGGATGTGGAAAGCAAAGGAGATGAATGTTTCCTGTAAAAATTAATTTACACTCAAAACTGTTTTTTTTGTTTTTTTAAAATGGGAGAATAAGTGTCAAATGCTGTATTTTATGTCGCCACGCACAAAAAAAACCCAACGCCCCCCTCCATTTAATACAAAACACATGTTAGAGAAAATTCTGGCTCATGAGATGCTGTCAGCCCATCATCACAAGTTCACCATACGCACACACGACACAGTCACTTTGTTCCCCCTCCTGTCACATGTACAGTGTGAACACACGGGTGCAGGAGACATGTCAAGCGAGCAATCATGCAACTCTTGGCTGCTCGTTGGCCGATATTTTTTTTTATATACATTTACAAAGATGAAAATGTGTTGAAAATAAAGTGTATTGCATTTGAAGTGGAAAAAAACCCCAACAACCCCCGACACGCACACCCACTCACTTTGAACCAAAGATGAACCAGGTCATATCTCTGCACTTCTCTGACAAGGTATGCTATGCTCAGATAAAGGGATTAGGAGATTAAGAGATGTGTTTGCAGTTTGTGACGAAGGCAGAAGCGAACCAGGAAACCCTCATACCGGATATTTATTTTTAAATTATTCAGCAAAGACGACTTTCACAAGGTATCTCAAGCGCCGACCGTTTCTACACACTCCTTAGAATGATTTAAAGTGAACCATTTTCCTGTAATATTACTGTTCCTAAAGACATGTCACGTACCGTACCTGCCAATACCTTTCAACATAATGCATGTATTAATACAACACCACTTCTTACTATGGTGGCATTATAAGACAGTAAGGTTTGACTGCAGAATTAAAAGCAGGGTTATTTCTTTATTTGAGAAAGGCAGGAATCCTGACTAGGCCACGCCGAAGGTTAAATATAAACGATGAATGGACCCGCTTTCTTAAATTCATCTGTCTAACAAAACAGAGAGTGGCTGTGGCTGAGAGTGTGTGTGTGTGTGTGTGGGACGTCGGAGCGTGTTTGAACTGCATGTATGCAGGTGTGTTTGTGTGTGAGGAGACGCCTGTAAATGTGGCCACTGACGGAGATGAGTGAGAGATGTGGGTCAGATGAGAGGTGTTTCTCTCTCTCTCTCACCTTTTCTTGGCGTCACCGCCTCTGCTGTCTGCCTGCAACGTGTTGCCCTCTCTCGTCGCAAACCCCCCCCCCCAATGGAAGTGGGCTGGCTTTTATCTGTGTTTTGCATTTCTGTCCGGGCGGCGTGACTTTGACTACTTCGAGGTCACTAACGCGCACATTCATCCACAGTATAATTTTCAAGAGCCAGTAATGCGCAGGTGAAAGTCGGCGCTGCAGGAAGCTCGCCTCTGTGTTTTTCTTTGCCGATAGCCTCAAATCTGTAGATTATTACATTGGTTTATCAGTTCGGTGAGTAGGCTGCGTGTTTTATTAATGGCTGTGACTCACAGAATAACAACAAAACTGAAACAAAGCCAATGTGGACGCAGTCACTCATGTCAGGTATTGATGTCCTGCCCTTTAATAAAACGTCTTAATTGTGCTTGCGTATTTGCGTGCCATTGTTTGTGTGTGCAGTTGCGCTGTGCATGTGTCTGTTCCCCCTGGCCCGGCCCGGAGTGCGTATCCTGCGTGCATTACTCACGTCACGTAGTCTGAGAGATTCCCTGGCAGTAGCAGTGTTTTGGCCTGGGCGCGTTCCAGCCAACCAGCAGGCCTGGGATGACGGGGAGAAGCACAGAGGTTAATGATTAGTCCCACGTTCTCGCTGCGTTCCGCGGGGTGACGAGGGGACATGGGATAAGGGAAAAAGGGGCCGGCTGGGCTGGGCCTGAACGGGGCTGCTGGCTGTGTTAGCACAGTAGTGCGTCGCGGAATAAAAAGCTCAGCCTGTTTTTGCGGGGAGACAAATGCCATCTCCCGTATCGTCCTCATTAAATCGCGGCGCAACTTTCACCCAGTGAACCTTCACCACTGTGAGGTCTGTTTGCTTAAGCGAGCCAGACCATGACCCCTTTTCACCTGACAGATTAGTGAGCAGCAAAGGAGTGTACTGAATGCATGTCGGACTGTTATGGGCTAAACTAAAAGTCAGTGTTTCTCCGCTACAACAAATACTCAGTGCTAAACAACAACTTTGCTTCTCCTGCCCTGGGCTTATTGTGTACTCTTGGCACTCTGAAATTTTCCGTGTAACTCCCTCTCCAACGTTTCCTTCCTCCTTCCTCGTCTCAGTTTTCCGCTGTCATTCCCACGTCCGTGTCTTGCATGTCTTTCAATGTCCATCATCTGTCCCCTTCGCCCTGCTCCTCTGGTGGAAGCAGCTATGTGCGGAATGCTTGATCCCCTCCTGGGACTCTGGAAGTCATGTTGTATCTCATGGCATTTGCCTGTGAGCCAAGAGAAGGCCGCCTCCGTGTCACGCCAGTGGCGCTGTATCTTGTCATCGCTTTGTGAACCTTGTTGCACAGACCACACGCTCATAAACATTCATCGAGGCGTTTTTTTTTCATTTATTTTTCTTTCTTTGTTTTTTGTTTGTTTGCCTCCCTTTCCTTCCTCTCCCACATTTCATCAGCCTCCATCCCATTCTTTGCGTGCGAGCTGAAGGCGGTGACTCCGTACCGACGAGGCTTCTTCTGCGGAGACTCCAGCATCACCTACCCTTACGTGGAGAGGGAGGCCATCCCCGACAGCCTGCTCATCGCCGGCGGCATAGCCATCACCGGCCTGACGGTAAGACGGCGGTGCCTGCTGAGTATCAGCGCAGTCATTTTCACGTCGCCATCACCTCCAGTGTTTGTGCAGCCCATACGGTATGACCTTCTCCCCTCTTCCCTTGTCTTATTTCTTTCTCAGATTGCGCTGGGTGAATGCTACCGGGTACGTTTCCGAGGTGTGCACTCGCGGGCCTTTGTTCGAAACCGCTATGTGTCGTGCCTGTACAAGGAGCTGGGAAGCTTCCTGTTTGGTTGCTGCGTGGGTCAGTCTCTCACCAATATGGCAAAACTAAGCGTGGGACGCCTGCGACCCAACTTCCTGTCTGTCTGTAACATCACCTATGCGTCCATTAACTGCACCCCGGGCAGCTACGTGTCCCAAGTCAACTGCAGGCAGCCTAATCAGAAGATGGTGGAGGAGGCAAGGTGTGTGGTGTGTGTTTTTTCTTTTGCCCAGAAATGATCGGGTGGTTTTTACTGAGGGTGGGTGCATACAGTAGCCTGACTAGTAAATGTGTAACCTTGGTCATGCTTTTATTGATCTTCTCTTTCAGGAAGTCTTTTTTTTCTGGCCATGCTTCCTTCGCAATGTACACCATGCTCTATCTGGCAGTAAGTCGCACACACAAACACATCTGGAATGTGACCTTCACATTCACCTGAGCTCGTGCTGCATGATTACAGTATTTGGTGCTGTGTTTACAATGTGGGGCGGGGGGGGGGTTATTATAGCTCTCACTTTCATTTCAGTTATTAGAGACAAATCAGCCCCCAGACAACCAAGAACACTGTGTGCAACCATTATGTAGATAATCTAATTAAATATGCGCAAACACACGCTAAGGTATGTGCTATTCAACTTATTCGCGCTTCCTGATCGTGGGGGGGGGTCTTAGGAGAGCAGCAGTTCTCCAAAGGCCTCCTGCTTCAAAACCGAAAGAGCTGGTGAGGCGGGGAGAGAGGGAGGGGTGGGGGCGTCAGAGAATGAGGGAGAATGCTTTCCACCGGAGGGGGGGGGCATGAATAGATGAAGAGGCTGCACAGACAGAGGAGGCCTTGTTGTGGGTCTCATTTAGAGCAGGGAGGGGGCGCGGGGCTGAATATGCCTGCTGAGAGATCGACAGGCTTCTTTCGGCAATAGACACCCGCCGACCCCCCCATCTCTTTTTCATCTTTCTCTTTCTCTCACGCTGCCCGGCAGTCATGGGTGCATTGTGGGAGGGAAGTGACAGTTAGAGAGGACACAAAAGCACATTATTATCCATAAAATGTTTGTATTGCTCAGGTACCCCCCCCCCCAGCATTAACCCTTAAATTATAGTTTTGGGTGACTGTAGGTGCGTACAGCTAAAACGCTGTCGAAGCCGGCGCTGTGGCAAAAAAGTAGGAAAAAAGTAAATCACCGCCTGTCCTATTTGCACTTGTGCATAATACAAGTCAAAACGAAGAGCAGCTCCTCTGAGCAGGGAGAGCTAGGGGGAAGAGGAATAAAAAGATTCATCAGAATGAAGGCAAGAAGTGGTTTGAGAAAAAATGTGGGCCTCACCGTCTGCTGCGCCTCCTCTCCACATCGCTCTCCACTGTTTCTCCGCGCACACACAGAGCGTTGCATGCGAGTTTTCTGCTTGCTCGTGCTTGGGCAGACTGTGCAGACGACCCGGGAGAGAATGCGTCAAACCTGTAGCTACATGCCACCCGGATCGTGGCCAGCTGCTGCTCGAGTTTGCGGCAGGAACAGTGACACCTGCACTCAGTTGGGGAGAGGAGGGGAGAGGAAGAGAGGGACCCGGTGAGGGTCGGGCCTCAGCGCAGGAATGTAGGCCACGTGCTCCCCGTCGGCGGACGGGTCCAGACAGACCCCCGGCCGCCTCGTAAAAAGCCAGCTCCGCGGCTGCATCGCGTTCGCCCCGTGACCTGGTTCTTACAGACACAGACATCCATCCTGCACTGTAGCACTGACGCAGGCGGCGAGGATGAACAAAAGGAGGAAATTGGGTTTAGATAGCGTTAATGGACTCTTGCCAAGCTTCTCTTTCCCCCTCTCGGTAGCAGAGGATGTCCACGTTTCACTTAAAGGGCTCCGCTTGAATTTGAAGACCCTCTTTAAGTTTAACACACAAGAACCCCCATGCTTATATTCAGGGTGTAGCCATTACAAAGTCAGCAACGATGAGATAGTAACATTCATGTGCTTTTTTTGTTTTGTTGCAGTTCTACTTGCAGGCACGGTTGTCCTGGCGAGGAGCGCGGCTGCTGCGCCCGCTAATACAGTTCCTGTTAGTGATGATCGCCATCTACACCGGCCTGAGCCGCATCTCTGACTACCGTCACCACCCCACTGACGTCCTCACGGGCTTCATCCAAGGAGGGCTCACTGCTTACTGGGTGGTATGTCCAAAAGAAAAGACAAAACTTGTTGCCTAAATAGTCTTTAACAACAGTTCCCGCTTGTCTTCACAAGATTTTCTTCTCTCCGCTCTCCGTTGTCTGAGCTCGCTTAAACGATAGGCTCCCTCCGTCCAGGGGATGATTGCCAGCGTGTGCGGTCGGTGTGCGTTTCCTGACGTGTCTCGTGTCTGTGCCCGCAGGCCTTCTACATCTCGTCCATGTTTAAGCCCTGCGCCCGCTCAGACCTGTCTCCCACCAGCATGTCCCTGGAGAGTCCGCTGTCCAGCCAGCAAACCGTCTGTTAGCCGCCATCCTTCCCGGGAAGCAGACGGGGGAAGAGAGGATGGACGGCAGAAAGACAGGGAGAGCGACAGACAGCGCCGGCGTGCGGCAGAGAGAGGAGAGAGAGAGAGGAGAGAGAGAGAGAGAGAGAGGGGGAAATTGTAGTTTTCCAGAAAGGGAATTGTTCTTAAGAGAGGGATTCCATCAACAGCGATGGGAGACCAGTCCACACACGCTCGCTCTTTTGGGGCACACTGACACACAAACACTAACACGTCCACACATTCACACACGTGAAATGCAAGAAGCACATAACGACTGTGAGTCAAACCCGTCCAAGTGAAAAGAGCTGCAGAGATATTTTTTTATATATGACAAAAAAAAAATAAAGAAAACAAACATTAAAAATCTCTATTTTTCAAGAGGATTTTTAGAAGCTGCTAATGTCGATAGTTGCCAGTTTGAACCTGTTTTCTTCTGTGATGGAGCATTCGGTCAGTGCATTTGGTTAGCTTTCAAAGCAGAACCCGGTCAGTCTTTGGTCTTGGGTGGGAGGGAGGGAGGGAAAAAACCCCACCTGCCTCCTCCTCTTTGTTGTCGAACCTCTGCTCAGCTTGGAAAGCGTTGGCCAGCAGCTGTGAACCGAGACCGCCAGACCTCAGATGTAAAGACAGCTCTGTACAAAGTGACAGAACTGGCAGCGATAAGGAACAAGCACTGGCTTCAGCTCCGAACCGTTTTTACCTTCAGTGGCCTGACGTGTCACTGCTCCAATCGGACTGCCCTACGTCGCTATGGCTAAACAACAACCTGTATGTAAGCAAAGGAGGGTGGGGTGGGGGTGGGGGGCAGCATTTGGGCTGTAATACAATGTTAACTTTCTTTTTCGAGTAACCAAGTCAGCGTCGGGGGAGGAATCAGGTTAACGTCCTCTTCCCCTTCGCTGCCACTTCTCTGTACTAACCACTTTGACTGTGTCTCAGAGGTGGGGAGGCTTGACTGAATTTTTTAACCTTCGACTTTTGCCTCTGGACTCCAATCTCTGGGCTGCACCTTGATTAATGCCACTCTTGACAGGAGCGCTGACGTGGCTGCGTGAAACCCCAGCGGCCCTCCTGTGCATCTTTATTAATAGCACTTGAACGTACATAATGGAACCTTCTAATTATAATCACTATTATATATTTTATCACAGGTTTGAATAATCAGTGTTTATTATTGCTAATGTCAGACTCATACACTACATTTGTTTTGTTTTGTTTTCTCTTGAAATTATAATTATTCAAATTGAATGTAAATAGGTATGTCATTTTATAAAGAACACAGAATTTCAAAAAGTATTAGATCCAGTTTTGGACAGTTTTTACATGTTTATGAAAGTGTATTTCCATTTGTGTTGATCAGGTACGGAGACTTACTATTGTATCTGTTGTAACTACTAGACTGAGCCACGGATATTATCAGAAAGCTATATTTTTTGTGTTGCCAGTTATTGTTATGTATTTGTTTTGTCTGTGAATGCCAGAGGGGCAGAAATAACCACTGTAATCAACAACAACAAAAAAAACAACCAAACCAATAAAATGAATGTTGAATGTTTTAAACTCCCTCTGTCTGTCTATTACTTTCGAAAAGTAGTGCACCGCGGTCGCTCTCACGCCGACCAGACACGCACGCACACTCGATTTCGATGTCACAATATTTATGTCGTTGCGGTTGTCTCCGGCTGTTCAAAAAGCAGAGCGGGTTTAGGCCACGCAACAGGCCATTTGTGAGTAAGCAAGTCAGTCAGCGTACAGGGCGGACTGTAGTCCTTCACAACCGGGGGGGTCCGGACGCCGTGAGGAGGCACGAAGTCGTGCGTTTGAAACAAAATGTAAACACTGAAATGATAAGTGGTTTAACCTCTTGTTGCTTTTTGGAAGCTTCCACTCCAGTGCTCTCCTTGTTTCTTCCATTACCAGAGCTGCCCCGGCCCCCGACACACAGACACACACACACACACACACACACACACACACACACACACCCTTACCCGCTCTCAGTCCTTTACAAGTGCAGTGGAGCATGATGGACTGTTTCAGGGGGTCACGCTGCCATGGAGATGCTAAGATAGATACAGGTTGGGCCGTCTGAGGCATTTTCTTTGATTTCTTTTTTTTTCTCTCTCTCTCTCCCCGCTCGGCTTCCACGCTGAGGGAGGAGAATAAAGAACAGTGCAGATCAGGCAGAGAAGGCGAGAGAGAGAGACAGAGAGAGCGAGAGAGCAAGCTTCAGTAATGCGCGTCCATAATGCTGAAGTAAGGAAGACAGATGAACAGGAAAAGTGGTCCAGTAATGAAGGGAAGAGGTAATGGAGCAGTTGGCAGAACAGATGGGGCGGTAGATTGGGGAGAGCGAAGGGTGATGGGCGTGGGGCGTCAGGGTGGGAAGGAGCATGATTGCGGTTCGCGGGCCTGTTTTGTTTCATAATACTGTAACTAAGGAGACACGTTTCCCTCCCGAGCAACGTATATGCCTGTGCCTGCGCGACAGGTTTTTGTCGTAGGTTTAGGTGTGGGTGACTGGGCCGAGCGAGAGGCGGGCCGCCCCGCAGAGCCGAGCTGAGCTGAGCTGAGCTCGCACGCCCTGTCAAACATGACATCTCGTTTACACGGTGACTGGCGTCCTCCCGGCTAACCCCGTGGCCTTAATGGAAATGAATCAGGGTCGACAGGCAGCGGCAGATTCTGTATGCTCAGATTACTGGGGTCCGGGCACAGGGGCCCTCTCTATTTACACTGCTGTGACTGTGCACACACAGTAGGAACAGTAGCCTGGCACTGTGGTCATTTAGAAGGGGGGAGGGGGTGGGGGGTGTATTTGAACTCTTATCTCAACAGGTGAAAGCCATTACTGTCTCCATGCTGCACTGTGGGGGGGGAAACAAACCCCACTAAACCCACTTTCTTCCTCTTCAGTGAATCAGGTCACCAGTCTCTCACAGGGCTCGACAGAAAACGGCCACGGCCGAACCGGGGGCTCCAACCGAGTCCTGCCAATCCATCCATCAAACAGCCAGATGTAGTTTTGTATGGCCTTTTCCATACAGGCAATGTTACACGGAGTTCTTCGTGGGGTAAAAGCAATAAGAACCACACCCACACCTTTTTTGTGAAACTCATCCATATGCAATGCGATGACTCATCTTCACCTTTGGGGGACTCCTCGATAAGATTAGGATTTTTTTTTTTATTCGCGAAATTGGACAGGTGCAAAAATAGCAGGGCGGATGCTGGGGAGTGCTGATCCCAATCAACACGCAGATAAGTGTGCGGCAGAAGGCACGTAGCTCACCTGCATGTGTCTTTATGTCTGAGGAGGGGACACATGTATCACACATGTTTTGTTTTTTTTTGTCTGACACTGATAACATCATCAAGGCATGTGGAGCTTATCCAAATTCCATTTGAGGAACTCTGCAGCTTTTTAAAAAGGGATGACCCAGCCCTCTTGATGGAAATGCAAAATATACTTCCCGCCGCAGTCCTCACGTAACTCAGCCGACCTTTGTTTACTACCAAGAAGAAGCTGCTTAAGGCTGCGAATCGATTCAGCTGTGAAGAAGAGAAGACATTTCCTTGCATATGATTTTTTTTAAGTGAGAGCTTTTCACTGTGGGTCTCCAAGGCATTACAGACGCAGTCTCTGGAACTCTGCTGGCCTCTTATCCAGCAATAGTCCAATTCTTAATAGAATTAGAAAGGATTAATGGGCTCCTTAGTATGCTCAAGTTCAGGCCTGCTCTCCCAGCCTCACAGCTCTGCATATTTCTAAATCTCCCATAGTAATGACAGTCAGTGAATGCACTGGCTGCATTAGGACTGCAAGTGGGCGCAGTGTGTCCTGATATGAGTCTGTGAAAAGCATTAGCTTGTATGTTCCTGGTTAGATAAATGTTCTCACTTCCCCTCTCTCTCTCTCTCTCTCTGCTCTCCAGGCATTAAGGACGTGCCAAGCCACGTTGGCTCGGCCAGCGGCCCTGGAGATCACCTCCAAAACTGATCCACCAGCAGATAGCAGGGCCACGATCGCTGCCAAATGTGGAAACCTTTCCGTGTGGGTGTGGGACGTTTGTGTAGGTCGCCTCTCACGCGCAACAGCGAGCACATACCTAATTTATCAGCGCACATGCACACCTAGATAGTACGAAATACTATCTGATGAGGACAGTGTCATTTTGCAATCTGATGAGGATAGGATCAAGGCGCTCCTATGAAGTGCACCATAAAGTACATACTGTGCTGGCCAGGTGAGGCAAACAGAGGTATTTCTGGAGAGGGACACAGAATGAGAGGCTCACATTTGAGTCAGTCACTTCATGAACATGTTTCGGAGGAAGAGGGATTCCCAGAAATGCGGCTGTTACAGGATTACAGCGGCATCAATTAGTACAGACAAGATACACTCCACTTTCAAAGAACAGAGCTTCCTGTCAGCTTTTTGAAAGAATAATCAAACATTACTCAGAGCTGAAAATTCCCTCTGGGGGGCAATTAATTAAATGTCATTTTCTAAGTTTGTTGAAACGCAAATGTCTCTTGACAATTTCCTCTCTGCAGCTTGTGAGCTAATGGAGGAAAGCACAAATTGAAAAGCCAGTACCACATTCCCAGCTTAGAGGTCATATTTCTGTCTTTGCAAGGCTGTGGAGGTGTTACGAAAGCACAAAACAATGGAAGGTTACCTGATAAGACATGGCGCCCTGATGTGTGGCATGTTTACTTCAGTGTCAGGCTGAATGTTTTAGGGCAGGGTGACCTTTGCTACCCGCAGCTTCTCTTTGTTGCGGGCGAGGCGATCTCAGCCAATGTTCGTCTTCCGCCTCTTGCTCCCTGTCACCTGTAAAACAAACCAGGAGTAAACACATTTAACCAGACCTTCCAGACACCGGGATAAAACTGACAGGTAAAGATCTGACTGGGAATCACAGCAAGTGAGTTAGACTTTGACATAACATTCTCCAGTGAAACAAACTTATCTACCAGGTCCTAGACGAGACACGTTGTCAATACAGATACCAAACTTTGTTTATATTGTGCGGTCTGACAGATGAGAGATTTGTGTGTGTGTGTGTTGTCTGCATGGGTTTGTGATTCGTTCCATAACTTGCAGGCTGCTGATGGCAGACTGAACTATAAAAACAAGATCATGGGAATAAAAACAATAGACAGGACTTGTGAGGCGTCGGTGACGAATGCAGCTGGGGAGATGGGAGGATGATCCCGGGTCCCAAGGTCGAGAAGCCGAGCCTCCCGCACCACACACGCCTTCACACGTTGTGGTAATGTAATAGCGTGGGACGACGCTCGGCTTCACATTTAATACAAGCAGGGAGCTCATGAAAACAGCCCATTCATCACTTTAGCAAACTGCAGTGCATTTACTCAAGTGGACCTCATAAAGTTGGATGTATGCAGCTGACCTCACTGCTCACGCCGGAGCTCGAAGGAGATGATCTCACAGGAGATACGTCTTGAGAAAACAGTTGACATTTGCAGTGTGTATAAATGTGTGTATAATTTTGCTCATGAGACTGCATGTTTATCCCTTTAAACACACAAGAGCACGCACATGCCTGTAAACACACCGTGTTTCTGTTTAAGAGGTCGAGTGGACCATGACTCACTCTCTCCCTTAAACATACCATCATAATCTCTCACATGTGCCCCCACACACACTGTCACACTCCTTACCATACCAAAACTATTTTACCCTTTATCGTATTAAGGGCCAGACAGACAGCTGTGTATGTGTGCGTGTGTGTGTTTTGCAACTTTGCTAATGGTGGCATCATCTCTTTTTTTCCTGTGCATGAAGGTATCCTCAAGGAACCATGGCCAAATCTTAAAACATTAATGAGAAGTGCACGAGTGCACTCTGCAACTATATTACCCTACATATACCTGCCATACCGGACCATGGGATTTATTTATTAAAATTAAGGGTGCTTTCATCTTCCATACAGTAGCCCCTACTTAAAATTGTTTTTTTCCCCATTCCTCTTTAAAGTGAAGTCAGTTGTATTTATACAGAGCTAAATCATATTTTTGTCTGGGCACTTTCATAAAGAACAGGTCGAGACTGTACTCTTTACTTTAATGAAAGTTGACTGAAGCCTACCTGTCCACCCTGGAGTTCTCGGCTCTGAGCTTGTGCCTGGTGGCTCTTCCTCCCTCTCACTGTCGGCAGCAAACAGCTACAAGTGTGTGACACTCCGTTCTTCCTTTGACATACTATTTGCAAAGCAACGTATTCGTGTCGTATACGCTAGGCTGTATATAACACTGCATAATTCATTGGCTTGATTCATTCATTATATGTCGGACTCTTAGTACGTCATCATCTCCACCCAGCGATTTGTGATTTGAAACGTTTTAATTAAATACAGATACATATGCTTTATATAGCCGGTCATCCGCTCCTCAAACCTTACATTTTTCGGTGGACTTTTTGCAACGCCACCTTTGCTCTTTATGTTATCCATTTCAGCTTTGTTTGTCTCCCGTCGTATCTCGACTTCCTGCCGCCGAAAGCTCAACCGAATTCACGCCGGGGCCAACGTAATTACGTCATTGACGAGCTGACCAATTGTAACCTCCTGGGCGGGGCTCCCGCGAGCGCAGGCCGCACGCTCTTAGTGTACGCTGACCCTCGCAGCCCCTAAACCAACCGGGCCTAACGGGAATTTTCCTGGTTCTCCAGAAAAGCCACATTTTCTCTCATATATTACAGGATAATGCATTTATGAAAGAATGAAATATGTGAGATAGAATATGAGTGAATGTAAGACAGACCAATGGAGTGTGTGAAAAAAATATTTTCTGTGTGTGTGTGTGTGTGTGTGTGGTGGGGGGGCAGGGCACTTTTTTTGTGAGCAGGCATGGTATCCTGTGAAGGAGGGAAAATAATGATTGAAAGAATGACAAGATTAATCTAATTCAAGTTATTGTATGTTGAAAGTGACACCATGTAATGTTTGACAGAAGAAATAACACAATGTTCCTCAAATTTTCAATTAATTAACAAAAATGAATGTATAAACACAACCTTGCTTTATTACATTTGAAGAATTTCCCAGTCTGGGATCAATAAAGTAAATCTATCAATCTAAATACTATCAGGGGTTTGGTCACCATAGTCTTACTTGGTATGGTATGACCCATGGTTTATACCAACTAATTTAGATAGCTGGCTGAATAACTGACATTACTGAGTCTATTCATTGCCTTGATGACTCTTCTCCACTTATGGCACTGCTAAGATGAGAGCAAATGTGCCACATGTTTTCAGATCATGTACCTCATCTCCTTTTTAATGAGGCTGTTTGACAAATGTGAGTATAAGAGAGTGGTATAAATGTGCTCTTAAGAGATCATGATGCAGTGATAGTGCTAGTGATCAGTGCAGGGGTGCCCCTAATTACAGCCCTCCCCAGGAACCAGCTGGAATAACACAGAGATTTAAAAGAAAAACCTCAGGTGCTGAGGTTACACTCACAAACTGCAGTACATCAAAGAGCCTGTTAAAAGTGCTTGCTTTGTGCACAGGAAACTATTAAATACAGTACAAGCCTCTCTCTCTCTCTCTCTCTCGTGCTCCTACACGTGTGTGTCTGTGTACACTATATACAGCATATCACTTCATCTATGCTTTTGCACATGCAAATGTGATGATAGCTAGGTGCCACTACTTTAATGAGTATGCACACAGCAGACACCAGACATTTACTATTTGTCTTAAAGTGTATCTCATCTTTGTTCTGTCGCTACTGGGCAACAGATGGACTACAGCAGCTTTTATGATGGATTGTTTACAGTCATTCACTGTAATTGTTGAACAATTTCAGTGTGACACTTACAGCTGCTGGCTACCATTGTTATTAGCATTAACCTTGTGGGGTTGAGTTATGGCTACCTTTGTCCTGTAATTATGTTTCTCCTTCCCCTTGCTCATGGTGACAGATGATGGCAGCAGTGGAGAAGCCAGTGAAGGAAACCTCCTGTTCGAAGATGAGGTATGATGGCCGTGACAGGGAGGCAATCCCAAGAATGGAACGGCAGAGGTATCTCCCCGTCTAGACTATGAACAGCTGTCTTCAGCTGGAGCTGACACATGGCAAAAAAGAGCCACAAGTCAGTAAACTAGTCCCAGACTTTCAAATCTCAAAGCGGGTGGCTGGCAGACAAGGCACACAGCCATCAATAATGATTTCATTTTCACCTCTTCTTTTCATGCTTTTGCATGTCTGCAAATTATTATCTGTGTCGAAATGTACATTCCTCGTAGTGAGCTGTTCTGTTTTTTTTTTCTCCCCAGATTTTCAGGTGAGAACCTGAACACCTCGCTGATCTGCAGTACAGCCAAATGCCAGGCTCTGTTTATTTAACAGCAGGGCTCAGTCAGGTGTGAACAGCCACAGGAGGGCTGCCTTAACAAAACATGACAGTGACAGGCGTACTGACTCAACTGACATTTCACGGGACTGCAGCAACTCCCCATTCACAAATCCACGTCCCCTGAAAGTCCTGTCCTGTCACTCGTACATTCAGGTGAGGCTGTCTTCGAGGATTCTGTGAATGACAGGAAGCAATATGCACAGAGAACATCGTAAGAACACAATTAACCAAATGGGTAATTTGATGTGAATTTCTTACATACTTTCTCATGAGTCCACTTAGTGTGTGGTGCATGCCAGTGCTTGTACGTGTACTTGTTTGTGTGTCAGAAGAAATGGTGGCGTGTGAGTCGAGTTGTGTTGCATGATAGTGTGTACATGCTTTGTGCATATTTACTTGTGAGGCTAAAGAAATAACAGAGGTCACGGTTATAAAAATCCTGATTGTTTCTCAGGGATTATCCGTCACAATGCAGGGCTTTATCAGAGGGCCCGGACTGCTGTAACAAGACACTCTCGCCCTGGATTCGCCCAGCCAAACACTGAGACTTATGCCAGCAATGAATCACAAGGGGGGAAGAACTGAAGAGAGCAAAGAAAAGAAACACAAGGGGGGAGAGTAAAGAGCAGAAAGAGGGAGGAACAGATGACAGGGAAAGAAAAGTGGAGTGAGAGGGAAAGTGGAAGAGAAAACAGAGCGTAAGAAGGAGAGTGAAACATACACAGAGAGGCAGAAGTTGAACAAGTTTAACTGGAGGCCATGCCTCAAACTGAGAGGTTTGTTTTCTGACAGAGATCCTTCTCAGGAGATTGAGCTGGAAAACAGATTAATAGATCCTGCCCAAGTTGCTCTGTTATATTGCGCAACATGTGTCTCCGCAGCACATGAACAAAAGCTGCTCTGCATCATACTGTGAGTGTTTTGACATGACCGTATGTATGTTATGGCCTAATGTAAACGACGCAGCCTCGCCAAGCCTTTATATTCACACAGTGATAGACTCTTGGGCAGAGTTTGGTTTCATCAGCAAACATCTTTCAGATCTTTTTTATATTTGGATGAGAGGTGTTTTTTGATTGGGTTGTTCTGTTTGCTTCCTTTTATAAGACTTTCTCAGCAGGATCAGGTTGCTGTGCCCAGGCTAACCAAGCTCTGTATAAGGGGAGCTGTGGTTTTGGAAATGAGGGGGAGAGTTGGCTGACTATGGAAGGGGCTCTGATATGTGTATAGGGGGTGTGGATGGTGTGGGGGTGTGCACGCGATTGTGTGAGGCCCTGCAACTTCATATATTCATATATTCTCGTGACACCTCCACTCCTAGCACTCATGAAGAATATTCTTTCAGACTCGCTAATTTACTTTTATTAGCTGTTCTTTTTCCTGGTATGTAATTGCCATAATGTAACCGTGTAGCATGATTGTATAAACTGTTAGTGAGCAGGGTGAAACCCAGATGAATGTGATTACAGTGTACATAATTTTCTGTATGTGAGCAAAAATGTTAGTGTATGTTGGTGTTTGTGGGGTTCCTATGATGGCAGCTGGTAGATATCCCTTTGTGATATTCAACCTAGTGCCAGCAGGGGTTTCAGGCTTCATACAGACTGGACAGACCAAAGTGTCTGTAACAGTCCAAGCACAATTTTCTATCCTCTGAACTCACCTATATATGGTTATGCACTCAGAATGAGGGATTATGCTTATTATCATTTACTTGAAAGCACCTCTAGTGACTTGATGCTTTTCCTGGTCACAGTTCAATCACTCCTAAGGTTGAGGTTCAGGGAAAATGCCATGAAAAGGCCTGTGATGTTGCTTTCTGCATTAACGATATAACTGGAAAATGTGTGTAATCCGTAGAGAAAGTCAAAATACTCACTTTCAGGGTGTGAAATGTTTTCTTAAAAGGAGTCACTTCTGGCTTGTATATTCTGTTTTGGTTGCGGCCTGCTTGGTGTGTATTCTGAAACCAGTGAGAAGCTACCCAAAGTCAAGCCAAGCGGGGTACTGAGCAGCCAGCACCATTGTTTCAGAACTACTCAGGATTCTCGGGGCGTTGCTTTGCCTCAGCATCGACTCCACAACTCACACACCCTGAATGATGCACCAAGTTTTAGTTTAAAACTTGAGTTCATGACAGTTAAATGTACAGAGGTTATGGGGGTTAACTTACCCGCTCTTCTTTTATTCATAAAAGAAGTGTCTGCCCTCATCTACATGGACAGAGAATGAAGGATTGAGGGGGTGGCAGTGAGACGGGAAGAGAGCTGTTTATCTTTCATCGCTGCTCTTGTGAACAGCAAGTACAGCTGAGACAGATGGGGATAGGACTCAAACGCAGCAGAAGTGTAATTATTTACCCTAACAGTCCTTTTTGGACTGTTTGGTATTTAGTCCTTCATTCCGACTACAGAATGAGACACAGAGTGTTTGTGTGAGGGTGGGCCACGGGACATGCATGTTCTAGCTTTTTGCGTGTGTTTTCAGCCTGTCCTGCGTCATCTCCGCTCTCATCTGTTTATGCAGGGACTTTGTGGCTATGGAGAGGATGGTCAGTTATCCAAGCTTCCCACTGTCACTTGATATCTGTGGAAAGTGGTTTAGATGATTGGACAAGTCCACTACCACACATGATAGAATTATTTTTTCTTTTTCTTTAGTCATTAAGGCTCTGGCCAAGGAGTGACTGAGCATTCAAGAATGATGCAACATTACACTGGTTAGTCACACCAGATTGGCTAATAAGTAAATCTGATTGGCTTCAGTGTCACTCTATTTTTTCCCACATCTAAGCCAGTGGAAGCACAGTATGCCAGGGATAGGCAGGGAAGGGCAAAGGACAGTCAGAGGGGGCCAGAGAGATGGAGGAAGGGAATAGGGGGAGTTGAAGAGATAGAGATGGGCCCTCATTGAGTGACACAGAGTATGGTCTGTGTTTTCTCGGTGGACCAGAGAAGATGCAGTGTAAATGAAGCGTGCTGCACCATGGCAGCTTCTGCTTTATCTTTGCACTGTGTGTGTGTGTGTGTGTGAGTGTGTGTGCGCGTGTGTGTGTGTGTGCATGTGTAAAAGAATAATGACCTCTTTGAGTACTGAGAGGCCTCTGTTCTTCCTCTGTTCTCTTATGGTTGGAATAAGTTGGGAGGACTGTCATCCTCTGTCCATGAGCTGCCTCTAAAGATAACAGGAGGAAATATGCAACACAAACACAAACATGGACAAACACAAATGCATCCACCTGTGGTGTAAAACCATCCTGTCACTATACAGATTTCCTAGTGGGCTGTGCGTTTACCCTACGCATCTGTTTATGCAGATTTTTCAGAAAATGTTGGAACCATATCATACTTCTAAAGCATTATGTTTCCCCTGTTTACTTTCAGCCAATCTAAAGTGACATAAAACCCTGTGGTAATGTACAGAAAAGCCAGGCCTATGTTCTGTTCAGTGTGCGTCACTTACCCATAGGATAAGGGCATCCCCTTGTGTTCGCTATTTAAAATTACACTCAGAGCCAGGTGGAAGGACATCGAGATGAGCCTGGGTCAGGCCCCTCCACAGTCAAAGTGGAAAAGAGCATATAGATCTTAAGGGTGAAAACCCGATCATGAGAGAAACACTTATATGAAATATGGCACGATGTGGTTAAAAAGTATAAATTAACAGGAGACTGTAAGCTGCTGATTTGGCCTTCTCACTCCTCCAGGTTCGGTCCAGGAATGTTAGATAAGACTTTTGAGAAGTGGAGAGATAAAGAAATAACAGCTTATCTACCAGTACACTGGTAGATACGCTAAATTTTAAATCATTTGGACAAATTAAAAATGAGTTTGGACTGGAAAGTGGAGATTTATTCAGATGCCTTCAATGAAGACACTTCTATGAGACAGAAATTACGAAGGGAATCTCATTGGAAGGGAACGATGTGATTGAGGTGTTGACTGGTGCAGTCAAGCAAATCCCTTCAAGAATTGTCTCTAAACTGTACACAGGCTTATTGAAGCAACAAGGAAGAAATACAGAATATATAAAAGTGAAATGGGAAAAAGAACTCAATATTGAGCTATCTGGGAGTGACTGGCAGTCCATATTTAAGACCCAACATACATGAACAAGTTCTAAAAAATGGAGGGAGTCATATGGTTATGTGTGAAAATACAGTCATTTTTGGAGGGGATTTTAAGAGCCATGGATGAAATTTTTGGATATAATATTCCCAATGACCCTCGGTATATTTATCTAGGACTGATACCAGACGATGTAATAGGTGAAGAAGACATACACCTGTTCAAGATCCTATCACTTGCAGTCAAGAAAGCCATTACAAGAAGTTGGCTGAGAACTGACCCACCTGGACTGAACCACTGGCAGCCTGTAACATTTTTTGTGGTTTCTTTTTCTCGGGAAGACAGAAAATGTTATTAAATAGATAAATATGATAGATATCATTGGAAGGCAGGCAGACTGATTATCTGTGTCCGACATAACCAGAAAAACCAAGGGAATTACAGTGATTGATTGATTTGGGAGCTACTCTTAGATAGGAAAATGTGTCAGGTTGTTCATTGATTTGTAATGTAAGATGCCTGTGTCGGTATATGTGTGGTGTTTTAGGAAACAGAAACAGAAACCAAAAAGTCAGAGCTTCACCCATTCCACTTCCTGTTTCTTAAGTATTTTCTTGTTGCTCGGCTAAAGAAAAACGCTTTCTTTTTTTTGGTTTTTGACAAACATGATTCTGATACTATTTGTTATGTGTAAATTAATACAATTTTCCAGCACTCAAGGTAAGAAGCTTTGTGAAAATACACTGGTTTTGCTTTGCTTTAGTGGTATCTTTGGAATGTATAGGAATCTTTGCTCTTCCTGGTGCTACTTTAGGATGTCTCTGTGAAGTCTTAAAACAAGTTTAATGATACACTGTATAATTGTGTTGTCTCCCAGAACATTCTCAAAGAAACATTTCCTGCTACGATGTAAAAATATCAAGCGGCTTCAACTTCTCACATGGTTGCTCGGATGCAGTTGAGTTTTCTGTGTATCGTGATGAGGTATTGTGATTTCTTTTTAAACTCTGTCATAGTTCATCGTCTTTCAATACAAAAATAAGGCTGGCAAGGGCTTCATTAAAACCCCCCACACTCTTCACACTCCAGACTGTGTACATATTTATTTATATATATTTATATTGGTATATTTTTTTACTTTTTATTTGTTTATTTAAAAAATGTGTCTGCTCCAACACCAGAACAAATTCCTCATATGTGTAAAATCATACCTGGCAATAAAGCTCTTTCTGATTCTGATTCTGATCTAAAAGATATTTATCTTACCTACAGCAAGCTGTTTCCTGTTCATGTATTTTTTGGCACAATAACAGTAGCTTTTTTCTTACTTTCAAACAGACTGTGATTGCCATTGGTGGCAAACGAGATAGGTATTTGCCTGAAGTGGTAAGCATGATAAGCAAGAACTCAGTCATTACAAGGGACTGCAGAGACCTGCGAGTAAAATGCATAGATGATGATGTGAGTTACCCCTCGATGTACGTTTCATTAATTCCATGAAAGTCCAATTGATTTGTTTGTGTTGTCAATATGAAATTTGTCCTCTATATGCTCATAAAAAAACTTTGCATTTGCCTTTCAAGGGCCATTCTGTAAAAGAAACCTGGGTGATTTTCAAAATCACAGGTAAAGCAAGGAGATGTTACTGGTTTACTATTGACCCTGATCTTACACCACTGATCATATATGCACATATGTGTATCATATACACATAATATGTAAAAGTATCTTACCTCTTTACTTTAAACAGAGAAAATGAAGGATCCCGATTCTGATTTACCAACATCACAGGGCCTCAGTATGGGGAACATTACTCTGGGTAATTATTCCATTGACTCACAACATTGTTGTTAAATAACCTAAATTAATATTTGATGATAACATGTTTGCATTTTTTCGGTTGTTCAGTCAGTGTGATAATACTCATCACTGGAACTGTTGGAACTGGGATTTGCTTTTACCATTGTTGGAGAAAGCAAGTGCAGTGAGTATGCAGTATTCAGAAATGTTTGTGTGCAGGTTTGGTCCTTGTGACAGGAAGTAGCAGGGTGTAGCTACCATTTGTGGATGGAGATAACCACTGACTTCCTTCAGCCTAAGAAAGGGGATTTCATGTGAGAAATAAAACTATTCTGACAGTGGTCTTTCATGTCCCTTTAAGACAACGCAGAGGAAGTGAAGTCCATGCGGACACAGGTGATGTTGTGTGGAATGAACAAAGTGGGGTTTGGTGAGCTAACTTTCAGAAGCTACTCTCAGCACAGATCACTAAGGTTGAGCATGTCCTCTAAAGTTCTGTTAAACTTGTCTATCTTTTTTTGTCACTGTAGCCTGGTTGAAATGCCTTCTTCCACCGATTCACATGGAAGTGGCGAAAACGATACAGAGCGAGATGGTACTCTTGGAACTGGGTATGTTCAACGCTTAAGCTGAAACTTCAACAACAAATCTATATCTGCACTGATCTCCTGTTAACCTGTTTGTCAAAACCTTGAAAGTGTTTTTTATAAATAGCAACTGTAAGTTTTGACTGTAATCTTCAGCTTATCTTTGTTTTTTTTAAATATTCATCCTGACATTCCTAATAGCCATAGTCTGGACCAGGGAATCCAGCCAACTGAAAAGTGAGAATTGTTTACTTTTTCTTGTGTCCAATATTCTTGGAAAATGTAGATGAAGTGTAACTGGACTGGTAGCATATTAAATTTATTGCCATTCTTAACTTGTATTCATTTTGTATTGGAAACATAAGTACCCCTGAAGATAGCAGAACCTTTCATTGCCAAGCTTAACTATCAACTATCCATTGTATTTGCCTGCTTCAGGAACTTGAGGGATGATCCAGGAGGAGTGAATCAAAACAAAGGAGAAGACAATATGAGGTAAGTCTTCTAACAGGTTGAATTATGGTTGATACTATACTGTAATATATTTTACTCTTATAACTCCACATGTTTGCATAACATTTATGCCAGCATATGAATTGAGAATGTGTCCTTTCAAAATGTGTATATTTATGTTGCTGCCACTGAGAGGTCACATCATTGCTTAGTAGTAGTTTGGTTTGTGTAAACTTCTGTTTAGGATCTTCATAAAATTATGAAAAAATATAATAAAATAAAGAGGAAAAAATCCACTGTGATAAAATATGATAAAAGCTATAGGAGATTCAAACTCTTGATGTACAGGTGAGATGAAAACAAGTGGAACCAATTTATAAAGCTGAAGTATCCCCTAAATGTTTGAGTTTAAGTGTATAGGAAAACCAAATTGTTATCCTACAAGCATATGCTGATGACTATAGATTATTTCAACTTAACTTTTGTCAAAAGTGCAAAATTGAGAGATGACCGATAAAACTAGACAAAGTGCTATGCTGATAAAGTTTTCTGTGCTCATTTTTTAACTCATAATGGCCACAAATTCTTCTCCAGGATCAGGGGAATGCACAATGGAGGTTTTCCTGGTGACTTTGGCTCTGATGATCATGAAACAGAAGGACAACCGCTGCTGTCGAATCAGCCGTGAGACTGATTATTGCTCTCTGTCATTTTGCACTCATAACTGCCCCCATAGACAAATATCAGTCACTTTCCAATTTCCGATCTCGTTCATGTTTCATATAGCCTGTTGCTGCTATTTGGAAAGCTGTCAGGAGTAACTTTATGAATTGCCCCTCCTGGCCCAAACCAAATCTGAAGGGCCAGTTCACTTCACAACTTGTCTGATGTTTACCTGAAAAGCAAGCTTAAACTAGGCTTTGCTATTATTGTGCAGAGGTTTCATATCGCTCTTCTGTCTTGTTTCTGTATCTAGAGCTTACATCCAAAGTCCCTCCAAAGGTAAAGCTGAAGCTCTGGTGAACATCTGCAGCTTTGACCCAAACAAGGTCAGCGAGTGCTTTGCTTCACAAGTAAGTAGGAATCTTTCTCTGCATTATCTTATGTAGTTCTGCTGGTAAAATGCTAGTTTTCGTTGTTTTTGTTTGATTTAGCAATTTTCTTTGGTTTGTGTAGGAAACTGATGTGGAATCAGTGCCCCAAGATGAAGAACTATAATAACAACAACAACAACAACAACAATAATCATGATATAATAATAATAATAATAATAATAATAATAATAATATACAACATTAAGTATTCTCACAGTCAGGGTATTGGTTACATTTACTGGCAGCTCCTTTGGTGTCAAGTCAAGCACATTTGTTTAAATTATAATTTTTTATCCCTCAGTACTACATGGACTTTTATTACAGTATTATAAAAGTTTTCTTTGATCAGGAAATTTGACAACCCTGGTGGAAAACTGTATTGTTTATGTGTTACTTTCAGCCTATTCACTGCTATACAGAATGACTGGTCAATATGACAGATCAGATAACATTAATTTGGGTAATTAGTTTTAGTTGAACGTCAGTTATTACATTTTGTAATCATGACATCAGATAAAGGGAACTTTATTACTGAGAATATTAAGAGCTTGGCTTCACATAAGGATGGGTGGACTGAAAACATGTCAGAAAATGTACCCCACAGCTGTGAGATAACTTAATATTTATGCACCCATATAATATCAATAAACTAAATGTTATATATATTATATAGAAGTACATATACGAAATATACTATACAATATGTTATACAAATGTCCTATATTGTGTTATTTTGTCTTTTTGAGTTTAATTTTTATTTCTCCAATCAATTGCAAGTTAGCCTGCATAAATGAGCAACTCTTACTTTTATCACCTGATTCACAACACTTTTTTTTAGCTAAAAATTCAGAGATCTAATTGTTAGTTTCCGTTTTTGTTTTATCGCTTATGTACTCACTTGCATTGGTTGCCTGGTCATTTTTACTACTTAACTGTTGAAGACAACACTGCATTTGAAATACCAACTTATTATCACATGGGGGCAGTAAATAGTCAGAAATCTGACAACACTGAGGCATGTGTATAGGAAACATTTCCTCTCTTATTACTTTTGTTGAGTAATGCAAATGCAGTCAATGCATGTTTATTCCAGGCTACAGTAGTTTCAAATAACTTCTTCCTAATTGTAACAACTACAAAATGATTACATATTTTCATGATTTATCTGTAATTTAACATTGTTGGCGGGAGCTACCGATGTTTGGTTTCAAATAATCAATTACTGTTTATTTGCTGTTGTGTGGTTATTTTACATGTGTTTGGGTTGATCACTTTATTACATAGTATAGTGCTCTGATTTATTCATCAACCATTAAAGGAACAGTAGGTGTGATACATAATTTAAGTGTCTTGTTTGTTACTGTACTTAGATTTGCTGCCCCTGTGGCTTGTTGAATGTTAGTAATTACAGTAACACACAAATACACAGGGTCCAGGCCAAAGTTAATACATCTCTTTTCTCTAGCTCTCAGGAACGGCTGAGAGTTGCTGCGAGTCTTGGTTTGTCAATATCAGATTCTATTTTTAGGCTCCCCTAAATGTGCAATGACCTTGAAAAGCCCCATTTTTACCTCTAAGATGGAGTGAGTGCCAGGAAGTGAGAGTGTCAGGGGTTAAAGGCTTTGTTGCTCGTATTTGGTACATCAGTGTGTTCAAGTGTTACTGTGATGCCGGTGAAAACAGGGTGACTGAATGGTCAAGGCCTTAGAGCCCTCCTTCTAAGCGAGTTTCACTGAAGGGACACTGAGTGATGCAGGGGCTGGGCAGATGGGTGGATGCATAGGGGTTTCATCACATGTCATAATACATGTGCAGCATGCAGTATGAAATGAAAGAAAATGGGTAAAAGAAAGACAAAGTTTTAGGAAGCTTGCAATTGTGGATGATTAATCTATGCTCTGATGCACATAATAATAAGATATTGACTAATTAGTTACCAATCAAACTCCATTTTGAACAGGATTATGAGCAGTCAAGGAAACAAAACTCAGTGGAATACCAATCACACCACAGCAGGGATAACAAGGCTTAAGGGAAGCTGTGGGCTGCAGTAACCCAACACGCAGGTGTGTTATCCCTGACTGATCTCTAGCTGATCACAATGTTTATGCTCACTCCGGAGTGCACTAAAGGTCGCCTACTGTTGTGTGCTGCTCTGGCTTAACAGACAGCTTCAAGCAAACAGTGTTTCATTCAGAAGTCAGTAAGCTACACTCACACTGCAGTTATTAAAAGATTACATCAGGGATCACACCACACTGTATGATTAATTAACCTTGACTGATGCTTTGTAAAGCTGAATCCAGCTGAGCAGGTATGCCCAGAGGTCTGCATGTACACACACATACATATGAGATGGTTGAAAGCATCACTGTAGCTGATCTCGCTAATACTGACTCAGGGTTAGTGTAATGAAACAAAGCCTCGCTTGCTCCAGATTAGTATGGGACCAGTCCTCTCATCCTCCCCGGTATGTAAGGCTCTTATTAGTCCCTGTCCAAACACTTAGAGTTTTGGGGCTCTGGGTTTTGTCTCCTAAACTGATAGCTTGCTTTATTTCCGCAACTCTTTGATAAGTCCATGTAGTATGCTTTGGATGCGGGCCAGTGTTTGACAGAATCATCATCCAACCCACCAGGTCAAATCTGCATATGCATACAGTATGTGGTTCAAAGGGGAGCTGACTCAGGAAGGGTCTGGCTTGCTTGGCTTCAGTCCCCAGCCTCCCGTGGTACACAGATGAGCAGCACAGTGCTGTCGTAACCTGCAGGAAAACCCATGAATAAAACATAACTACCGCATTAGTGCGTAAAGATGCCTTTTCATTTCCAGTTTGAATCATGAGGTATATTGAAGCTTATGGTACAGCAAAAGATTGATCATTTCTGTGTGCTGTTTCCCTTTCATCACAACGGCACATGCACAAACACACAAGTGAATGCATGAAGCACATGACCACACGCACACACACACACACACACAGCACAAGTGATCCCCTTCAAGGTGTTCACAGAAATCCTGAAACATGACTGATGTATATTTTCAGTAGTTTTTTATTAATATGTGCTGATACAAGGTCGCTGTGACCTGCGATGATGCAAACACTCACAGAAAATCATCCCCTTTGGCCCAGACAGCTGTCAAAGCAATGACCATGAGAAAAAAAAACATCAAATAAAACAAATGAACATCATTGCTCAAAGAAAACAGAATCAGAATCAAGGAGTATTATTAACCTCAGTTTACAAATGTCTCAGCGGTACATGATAAATTATCTATTTCATAGAAAGAAATCACAGAAAACTCTGTAAATGGTGCTATATGCAGAACTCCACATGGCACTATGTCAGTACTCATTGCTCCTACCAATGCCGACAACCTGCTATGTAAAATCACTTGCACTCAATAATATAATCCCATAAATATGAGCATTTCGGGCGATGTCCAATACTGACCAGGTTCTGCTGTAATGAGCTCAATAATACAGCCCTTTGCTGATTCTCAGAATATCCCATTCACATCTGCTATAGCCACCTATTCTACCTCTGATGACAGTCGGACTGTGATGGGGCTGGGTTTTTTTTCTGGCAGCCCCATGGATGATTCATGGGATGGAGATCACTGCAGCCATGGACAAGCACATGCAGGCACAGTTCAGCTCTTTCCCACTGTTAGAGACAGTGCACTCAGCTGAGATAGAGAAAGTAACAGAGAAAAAAAATCATGCCAACAGACTCAGCTTTTCCTGTATGTGGACAGATGTTACCGTGTTAAAAAAATAAATAAAACAGATCCAGGTCTTTCTTCAACTTAGCATAAAAAACTACCTAACCTGATTGAAGATTTGTATTGTACATACAGTATGTCTTTGTTTTAAAGGATATGTTTGTTTTGGACCTTGGGGTCTCTCTGTAGGATGGGCCTCACATTCTTCACATGTAGAACCCCATTCTACCCAAAGCCCCTCTGTTGTTGGTCCCACCCTGTGCATCAAAGATGGCCACTGGCCTGAATTGCTGGCACAGTTCCCCATTCATATTCAAGACAAAAGAGAAACAGCACAATCCTCATCACTGGGTTTATGCCATACTCCTACATATTCTTAAAACTACTCAATAAGCACTGTCTAGTAGTCACGTGGACACGTAACAAGAGAACAATAATAAAATAGTACTACTTTATCATTGCTTACATTTGCTTTTTAAAAATCTCTATAGGAAAATCCTGTCTGGTTTGTTAGTGCTCCAAAAATCTTGCTTTAATCAGCTGACACGGCAGTGGATTCATATTCACATTTTTTTAAGGAAGCATCCATTACACCAAACAATCACATCATCTTTCTTCCTCCACAGGCAGATTTGTTTTATTCTACGAACGAACCGGACAGCCGACATACCAGGTTGATCAGTTTAAACCACAGTGTGATAACCTCTGAAACCACCAACAGAAAGCCATCTGAGACAAAGCAGCACATCCATCTCCTTATCTCCAGCCCCAACACTGCACAGCCTCACTACTAACCCCCACCTCAGCCAGCCATCCTCCCTCTCCCTACCGCCTTTGGCTATGAATTTGTGACATCTGCGACATCTCTGCTGATGTTGTCCCGGCTTGGTCCCCACATGGGCCAGTCTTTGCAGACATAATGACCCTCTGCTCCTGTGCTGCTGTTGAACAGCCTGCCCCAACTGCACTCCTGGTGTGATATAGGCCCCACAAATCGCTGGAAATAATAAAAAAAGGTCAGTGTGTGAAAGGGTCAACTGCGAGTGAACGGACTGTAGGCCCACTGGGACCTCTGCTGTCTAATGATAGACTGAACAATGCCAGAGCTCAGTCTCCACTGACACTAAGCTGCAGGGGTAAGACAGCACTGTGTCAAAGGTTGGGCGTCCCACCTTTTTAAACTACTTCCTACCTAACCACTGAAGCACACGCACATCAGGGGTGCCACCAGTGTGGAATGGGAATTGTGTTAAACATTTGCAGACTGAAAGAAAAATAGAGCAGGAGGGCGAGTGAGGGCGAGTTCATTGCCGTAAATTAGTACCCACGGTGTTATTATTGTAATCATAGGTTTGGAGGGCTTTGAATAGTGTAGAAACTTCCGCTATGTGAGCCTCTGTCCGACAGCGTGGGCCTCAGACTTTCTACTGTATAATCACTATCATTTACCACCATACAGCACTCCTCTGTTTATTGCGATATTAATCTGGGGTAAACAAAGCTTTTGACAAAACAAATTAACCCACTCAAAGAACTGCTGCACTAATGGAGTCCATTGAGATTGATATTAAAATGTGGATGAGATCGGGGGGACGGAGAAAGGAGCTAGGAGTTGCTGGAAAAAAAAAGAGAGGGAGAAGCAGGCCCAAGGTGACGCACATTCCTCCTCTCATGGGGTGTCTGTCTAAACAGTGTGTCTCCCTGGGGCAGGTCCCAGCTGAGCACTACAGATCAGCATCAGCACATTATGTCAAACGCAGTGAGGGAGGTTTGGAGTTAATGATGATGGTGATGAGAACGATGAGGATAAAGATGATGATGGCCGTCTTGTGTTTCCCATTAACACTTCAACCCTGGAGTGAATTGTTTTTATCTTCAGTCCTGCTTGTTAAAATACATTCAGTTGTCCTCAGTTGACCAGTGAGTGCTGCCTCAAGTACGGTGCCCAAGAACTGAGCCGTGAGATCCGTGCTACACATTGTCCAGCACTGCAGCAGAGCAGAATACATGTGCATACCGTCTTTTTATCTGTAAGCACGGGCAGCTCCCCGGTTCAGCTGCAAATCCAAGTCATATACCAACAAACCAGTATTGCACACGTCCCCTCGATGGCTCAAGTGATGATACTAGGGCCGTCATCGTAGGCCGCAACGCACTCGGCGGGCCATACAATGTTACACAAATGATTTGAATAACAAGAATAAATGACGGCAAATCCTTGTAATCCCTCTCCCTTATCTGTCTGTAACCCTCTCTCTTTTTCAGCCCCAGGAGCCACAGCTAAAAGCTGTCCTTTGGGTTCTCTTAGAAGTGGGACAATCAGGCCCTTGCCAAATGTCACACTGCAGTGGATGCATCTATTTTCTGCTCACGTTCCATCCACACACCACACTCTTTCATTTGGTGCAGGTTTACGAGGGAGAAAGTCAAATACAATGCTATGAATTAATCAGTGTGAATAAATATTCCAAAAACATACATAAAAACCGATAAATAAACCATAACAAATACCTATAAATAAAGCGCAGAAGAAGGCAAAGTCTCAGTTTTGTAAAGGTCAGACAGATCTCAGCTGGATGAAAGGAGCTTCATGAGCGGCTGTCTCTTGACAGCTAATTTCTCCAATGCATCGCTTGCATAAGGTGGCATATTGGAAACACGAACCTCCCGATCGGTCAACCCCGCCTGTCATTTTTATGGTATATGGGTATCTCATGTCTCCCGAGGCAGTCTGATTTCTCCTGTCCCCCTCGTACCTGAACACCACGACAAGACCAACTTCCATTTGAGGCGGAGAAGTAATGGCAGCTCTCAGTGATGAGTAACCCAGCTTGTCTGATGTGCATTCAAGTCACGTCAAACAAAAAATAGCCTTTCAAATGTGCGTGCACATACAAAAGTCGGGTGCTCGGCACGCACGCACACACACACACTTCTACACTGGACACATACAAACAGCCATTCAGCCACATTCATCAGTACACATATGCACAGGAACACATGCACACAGGAAATTAATGAATTGTCACATTAGGCTCTGGAATAATGCTGAAACTATTTTTAAGAAACAGCAAAATGCAATATTCTCTGATAGCAAAACAAATGTCATTATCATACATGCTAAAAGTCATGTTGTTAAAAGTATGTAATCTGGTTATATCTTCCAAATAATACAAGAACAAACCAAATCACTTTATGGATGCTCTCGCTCACCCACAATGCTTTATCGTGCCTGTGAGGCACAGTATGACATTTGACGACATCTATCTTGCTTGCCCCAAACCTCCCACCCCTCGCTGCCTTTGGCAATTCCCCCCTGGGAACATCAAAGGTCAAACATTAACAACATGTGATGGATTATATTACATAAAAACTGTGCCAGGATTTTTTTTTTTCATTTTTCATTTGTATAAATAAAAATCTACTACACATTATAATCTCTCTCTCTCTCTGCCTTTCTTTCTCCATTGGATCAATAAGGAATTTCACTGAATGGCACAGTGCTGGGGTTACAGAAAAGCAAGAGAGCGAGAGATCAAGCAACTGGGGCGAGAGATAGAGTGTATCATTCAGGTCAACTCCAAAACATTTTATTTTTTTTTCTTTCGGATGTTTGTTGCAGTACAAGAAGTCATTTTTCAATGTATTTGTTACTTTTTGTTGCTTTTGATCATCTGGTGTCTCTATTTACATAGCAGGAATAAAGTAGATTCATGTGTGGTTCCTATGTACACAGTTATACCAATTGGTCGACCAGTGCGTTTGCGACATTTACAGTCTTTGTTGTCACAACCACAAACAGGAAACAAGTCCACTTCAACTGGTTAGGCTCTAACAGCAAAGTACAAGGGAAGGGTAGGTGACACAAGTCTGCTCCTGCGGCCCCGAGAGGATGCAGACCCAAAGTCAACAAATTGAATACTCTCTTCAAAACAATAGCAAGGCAGTCATTTAACTTTTCAAATGCCTAAAGCAAACAACCAGAACGAACAGCGGAGAAGATTGGCCAGTCTTACGAATGCAGGTTCTCCTGCTTTGGAAAGGTGGTGCAACGCCTCCTCAGGCTCCGTCTCTGCCTCTACTCCACTTCTGTATATCGTCGTCCATTGATCACAGGAGAAATTGAAGGCAACTACATTGAATCAGCTCCCACCGCCTGCTCAGAACAAAAGCTCTTGCTCCCTTTTACTTAGATGGAGTACTGTTTTCACTTTTGATGTTCAGTAATGAGCACTTCTGGATGAGTGAGCGAGCGTCTATGTGTGTGTGTGTGTGTGTGTGTGTGTGTGTGTGTGTGTGTGTGTGTGAGTGTGTGCATGTGTGTTCACCTTGTGAATGTTCTAGTTTCTGTTCTGGCTCAATAAAAGATATTTTTGGCAACAATGAAGAGGTTTCTGTGAGACCTTTTTTAGGTTATAATAGTGTACTATATCCCCTGTCTCCACAGCTGACTACTCCTATCAAATAATGACTCTAAAAAGACCTATGGATGGTAAGAAAGGGAAATGAGATAAAATATAAAATGATATTCCCATTTCCGGAGGCAGGTCTGAAGAGAAATTACATTTAAAAAAAAAACTTTAACAAAGTTTTAGTGTTTTGAAATATCTGAAGGTAAAGGGGGTGGATTGGTACATTCAGAGTGCTGGACTTGGCCTTAGGGTGCCAAAGGAACTGGGGAGGACTGGGGTTGGAGAGAGCTGATGAATACTCTGCGAAAACACACCCATCACTCATCTCCGTAAGACGGAGGAGGGTTAAGAAAAGCTACTTCCGCAGAGGCAGCCACGACTTCCCATGAAGGTCACTCTGTTTGCTCATCTGTTAGTTAAATAAATGTCAAGAGAAAGAAAGGCAACCAAACAAGCAGAAAGTGGAGAGATGTGAGAACGAGGCAGGCTAGGAGGCGTTATGGCCATCACATTAGTCCCCAACTTCCTCCTTTGGGCTCCAGTCACAGGCTGGTGACCAGCTGCATCTGTCCGTCTCCCTCATTGTGGGCAGGCTCCTGAGCCTGGTGTCCCTCCCCACTCGGTCTCCGGGGTGGTGCCTGGTAGAAGGTCTGCATGGGTGCTCCACGAGAGCCCAGGGCTGGCCTCCCGGAGCTGTAGTACAGCTCTTCAGGGGGCTGGGCTGAGCGGGGAACCACCTCCAGGGGCTCAGGACTGCTGTCAGGATAGGGTGAGTCTCGCAGGTTGGTGATGCTGGTATACAGAGAGTCACGAGCGGGGGAGTCTGGCGCTCTGTTGCCTCCCTGCCCGCCAGCGCTCTGGCCACTGTGGCCGCTGTTGCCCAGGCTCTCGGTGAGGTCGGCCGTGTAGCTCTCTGACTCCTCTGGATCACTCTGGTACAGGACGGACTGGGCTCGCTGTAACAGCAGGGGCTCCTCCAGAGCTTTATAAAGTAGCTCCACATCCTGCGGGGTGCGCTGCCGCCCATCTCTCAAAAAGTCATCGTCTTCAGCCATGCCCATAGACGGCTCTGGCAAGGCTCCTACCGTGCCCCGACCAACCCCACCGTGAGGACGTCCCCTGGCTAGGCTGCCACACACCCTGTCCCCGAGGTCACCTCCACCTCCAACACCACCTCTCAGGTTGTTATGCACAAGCTCCGAAATGATCATTTTCTCAAAGGCTGCGGCATCAGAGAGGTTTCGTCGTATGCCCCCGCCACCCAGGGCCTCAGTGCTGCGGGGATTGAGGAGGGGTGGGGGGCTTTCACCACCTCCGCCACCCAGGAAGTCACAGCTACCACCGCCCCCACCCCCTGGGCCACTACGCAGGGAGTAGCTATTGTTGAAGTTACCATTCAAGGGCAGGGTTTCCATCCCACATGGGTCGCGAGCCTTAGATAACGTGCTCTCTGGACGCAAACACAAAACAGAAGAGAGACAGAAAACATAATGTTTGGCATTGTTAAACAGATTCAAATGTCACTTAAAGTACAAAAACAAAACTCAACCTGGAGAATTACACTTACTTGGGTCACGGAAGGTTCCTGTGCATCCCAGGGAAAGCCATGTAGAGTGAATAAAATGAAAGACACTAGTCAGTAAGTGTTCTTTAATGATGCTACATTAACTTGATGTATTGGTTTTTAAGACGTTTCAAAAGGGAACCATTAACGGAAAAAAAATATGTCCATTCACTGCCTTTCTCTTCTCTTCGTCTCTCACATCCAACTTCCCAACTCTCACCACACGCACAAACACATGCACAGTTACATTAACTTTGATTTATGCAGACTTAGGGGTGTGTGCTTGACACCATATTCCTCCAACATTTACATCCAAGCCACAGCAAATACTGGATATTTATTTACTACTGTCAATGATACCTAGATACATACATAATTCATGTAAAACCTCGTACAGTAGTAGTAATGTTTATTTTACGAGCTTCCTTCAACCCAAAGATGCTGTGCTTCTTCTCCTGAATTAACATCAAACAGCAAGAGCAAAAGCCACAGCTGCCCAAAAACTGAGAAGGATGTTCATTTTTAAAATTTAATGTGTAGCGTGACTTTAATCAACGCTCTTATTCGTTGGTGGTGGGGGTAATTAGACATTCTAATGAAGTGCTCTCCCTACTTCCTCTCCCACTCTCTTCTAAAAATGTCTTGGCTGCCAGGCCTGTGGCCATCAGGCTTGACGTATTGTGCGGAGAGGGTTTAAAATATTTAACAGAGACGCTGCCTTAAATTCCAGTCCTCAGACATTCTGCCTGACACTGTGTGGGTGCACGCTCCGCAAGAGACCAGACGCACGCAGTCATAGTTCTCCCTTGTGCAAGTGAATATTGGTAGTGTAGCGGAGCAATTACCGAAAGATATCTAATTCAGCAGTTACAGGCATCCAAAGAGTGCAGTGGGAATGCAGCAATGCCATAAAACAACTATCAGGCTGTTTAAAGAGTCGCGTTCTGAGATAAAAGCAAGCACACTCGCACACACAGGCACTTAGAGTGAGCGCTCACACCTGACTGACCTACATCCAGATGGACTGTCCCTGGCCACTGAGCTGTCTGAACCCTTTCTACGACTGTCATGATTTAAGATGACTACTTTTTCTGCTCAGGAACAAGAAAAGTGTCCTGAAGATTTCTGGCAGTCACAACTGTAGCTAAACTTCTAATCAATGTGTGGCTGTTCTCATGAAGATTCAAGATCTAACCAGATGGCCAGTTAGGCTGTAGGCACTGTTTGGCACTGTTCTGCTCGGGCTAGTGAATCCGTCTGACAGCTACGCGGTCTGCGGGAAAAAAAACAACTCAAAAATCCGGCAACAACAACAACACACCAACACACTCACACACATATACACATGTGCAAGCACTCAACACAGCAGTGGGTGAATAATACTGTACCATGTCTGACTACCAACAGAATAACGGACAGACTGGAGGTGTTTAAGAGGAGCTAACCGGTAGAGTTGAAGACACCAGGTGATGGCGGGGTGAAGCTCTCAGCCAGCAGAGTGTTGTAAGGAGATGTACCAGTGCGAGTCTGCAACACTGGGTTTGTCAAAAGGTGGTTGCCCATTGTTGCTGCAAGAAACAAACATTTAAAAAAAAAATGAGTATCATCCTAACCGGGCTCTTATCTTTGCCTAAAGTGTATGCAAAGCAGGCACACGCAGAAATGCTGCTCACAATAGGTGTAATATTCTGAAACTTGCGTTTCAAATAATAACATCTGAAATCATAGAAATATTTACTGTTTATTCAGATGGGGTTATTTTTGCTATGCCAATGCTTTATGGGGTAATGCATTTCACAGTGTTCTCCTCAGTGTTTATGGCTGCTGATTGTAACCTTTGAGTAAAAATACAATTGCAGGGGAAAGGTACTGTTTGGAGCATTGCCATATACTCCCCCCCCCTTGGCTCCTGACAATGTAGTCAGATGGGGGAAGAACAGTAATGCATGCCATTATGTAGTCTAGGGGTGCAACCATTGAAACACAGTTAATTTCACAGTGAAATGTGAATGCCACTACAAAACAAATATAATTCAAAGAAATGGCACACTGAGAATGTTGTATAATGCCCATGTATGGCTCCAGCCTGAGGCAACACGAACAGAAATGCCATGAAATTAAAAATAGGACAGCATGACGGAGAGTAGTCCAAGGCAAAGTGCAACCTTCAGGTCTCATGCCTGCCGTTCATCACACAGCAAGGGAGCAGGGAATTCTAAAAAATAAAATATGCGCTCACACACAGCTATTTATTTGTCATTTTCCGTCCCTTTACACTTCCCCCGTCCATCTTTCTGGCATGCCACGCAAACCCCCTCTCCCTCCATTCTCTGGCTTGCTCTGCTGTGTCCTGACTCAACCACATTTTCTCAGTTCCTCATGCCAGAATTTCTTCAAACACCAGCAAATTAGATGGGATTAGCTGTCTATGTGTATCTCATAGGAATATCCTGTAGAAAATTAAAGAAACTAGCTTCAAGTGGGGAGAAAAAGTAGGGCGAGGGAAATCATGGGAGGCTCTGTGTGTGTGTTTGTGTGTGTGTGTGTGTGTGTGTACGGCACACCCTGTCTTCTGGACACATTACTATTGTCAGGAAGAGATTGCGGTTCATGAAGAAGTGAAGTGGAGAAATCAAAGAGATCCGAGATGCCAGTGATAACGACTTAGCGTCTCCCTTCCAGATTCAGCCTCTTTAATTACTCCTCCATGATAGCAGCTCTTTCCGTATCTCTCTTTTCTTCTCCTTCCCCTCCCTCTCTCCCTCCCTCCCTCAATTCCCTTCGTCTTCCACTTCCTGCCAACTGACAAACTTTTCTCAAAAAATAAAGGCTTCACAGCACAGTTGTTGGTGTTTGACAGCACAACATGAAATGATCCACGTTGTGTCTCCTCCAGGCCTGGTGATTGCTCTATCGTGACGAAAAGCCCCAGAAACCGACCCACCCGCCCACCCTGACCCCCCCACCCCCACACACACACACACCTCATCCATCCAGCTCAATCGTAGCACCCCTCTTCCTCACCCCCTGCCTTGCTCCTGTCACTCTCCTCAATTAGAATAATTACCCCCTGTTCGCTCACACGCTAATCAGTTCATTAAAAACAAAATGGATGAAATTAGCATAGAGAGTGACGGCTGATTTAGCAAATGCCTCTGTGTCATCATCAACCCCCCCACCCCCCCAACTCCGGAACCTGAGCAAACCTCAATAGTCTCAGTGTCACTGATGGCTGCGGCAGTGACACCACCAGTTGCTGAAGACAATCAGTGACTCCAAACACATTTTTCATTCCTTAGGGTCTCATATAATTTCTAGTGCCCTATTTCAGAGGGGACTGCATGCGTCACTGCATTCAGACCAAGAAGATATACTGTATATGTGTGCGTTTGGACGTGACTGATTCCAGGCTGGTTCAGAGTTCAAACTTAACTGGTAAAGTTACAACACCCTTGCATTAAAATATTTGTGCTGTATATGGCTGAACACAACAAAATTTCTGTGTAACTCAAGAGCAAAATAAAATTGTTAATATTAAACACATATTTTTACAAAGCAGGAATCAGACCTATGTTAGCAGGAAAAATAGAGAAAAAATGCAACAGGAAAAGTGGCTTACTACACAAACTTACTACAAGAGACCATGACACAATATATTGCAATAGATAATATGTATCTTCATCCTTACTATTTTTTTCTGAGGAACTGGAAATCATGAAATAGAATGAATAAATAATGCCAAAACATTTCACTGCAATTGGCTGCACACAGTTTTTGACTGCTGTGGAGAGTCAAAAAAGAACTATTACTACTCCGTTAACTTGACTTGAAATTCTAAATGCACTTAGATATGCTTAATTACAGAAAAAGGAGTTAGCAAACTGAAACCTAACACCCACCATCCAATTTAAAACATCAGCACACCTTATAAACCAGGAATGTGATGTCGGCATATATTTCCTCCTCCTGTCTATACTTTTCTGTTCACTTGTGTTAATCTACAAAAGTATATCAGAATATATGTATTTGTGTGCATTTAAGCGTGCATAACTGAACGGAAGGGAAGCAGAGCAGTAATAGAGGAACACCTCACCACGGTTGAGTGTCGGGGTGCTGTTGATATCCCCCGCCATGAAAGAAGATTCTGTCTGCTTCCGAACCGTGTCGTTCCACATCCTGCGAATCCGACTCTGGAAGAGGGAGCAGAGCGCAGTGAGTGGCAGCAAACAGACAATAAGTTAAAAATAGAAACACGGCGGGTAGACTTTGTAACTCAGTGGGGCTGCTGTAATCAGAACTGTGGGGCTCGCTCTGATCTGCAAAGAACAATTGGCGAACACGCCAGATAAAGAGATTGAGGCGTTGAGTAAAGGGGCACACGGCTATGTCATGTTATCATGAGGGGTTCTAATAAACCCGAGACTCGTACGACATGATTGTAGTCGCTGATACATTTGTTATTTGGAAGCATCTTATTACATTGCAGGGAAGCTTTCTTTGTTGATTGTGAGGACTAACTGTCTATGTGTGTGTTTGTGTCTGTCATTACAAATGCCAGCATGTATATACTTCCGAATGTCTTGTTTGGTGCCTGTGTCTATCAACTGGCCATGGACAAATCTACCCTGGTAAGCACAGGGGCTGCCGGTAATGGCTGGAAACACAGAGCTGAGTGAACAGGCTGATTAGACCAGATAGACAGAATCATCTAATGAACACTAAGAGCAAAATGTTTTGTTACACTGATGTTTCACTTGCTGCACATCTCTCTCTCATTGGCAAATGAAAACAATGTGACTGTGGGCTGAAAAGTAAGTTAAGTAAGTAAATCTGAGTGCTTTGCAAAGTAATCAGTGAGTCATTGATATTGATCAGCAATCAAACCCCCGCAGATACGCCCATTTGGTACTTCAGAATCTTACATAAAGAACCTTTTAAATCAAGGAAAAAATACACCAGCAGGACCAGGAAACTGCCCTCGTTTCTATCGCTATTTATTTTCTTTTGATATCTCCTTTTAATGGTGTCCTACAAAAAGCCAGATAAAATCAAGGGTCATTTGATTCAAATTGATTTTCCACTTTACTCCTCTGATTTCCACTGAAAACAAAAAAAATAATCTTGCCACACAGGTGGATTTACTTTTCATTTGTTCTAAGAAAAACACTGTTTTAAAACTCAACAGTGGTCTGATTGATGTGTAAAGATGAACAAACAGGTGTGCCTGCGTTGCGTGCATATTGCTTTGTGCGTGCCGCTGCTTTTATGCTTGGGGCTGTCCTGCCTGCACCTGTCTGTGGGCCGCTGCATGGCGAGCTTGGCTGCCGCTGTAGTAGCGGTTGTTGGCACGCAGGCCTGAGTTCTTCAGGGAGCCATGGGAGCTGGTGGTGGAGGTGCGGCTGCAGCAGTAGGAGTGACGCAGACACTTACTGTACTCCTTATGGACCTGTAAAAAAAAACAACAACAAAAAAAGCATGGCGGGGAGGTTTTAAAGCCAATCGTAAACCCAAACACTTAGCTTCAATAGGCTGGACCCAATGTGGAGCAACAGAGGCTTTTATTACATGGCTACAGGAAAATATACTTAACGCAATCAGTCTGAACATACAGTTTACACATCTGAGACCACTTTCCCATGCTGGGTATCAATCAGACACCCATCCATCCATCCAGCCATCCATTTTTTGTGACTTTTCACAAGTCTTGTGTCATTACCTTCTTCTGCAGGGCACAGTGGAAAATAAAGATGAACATGCCCTGGAAGGCATTGAATGTGGTGAAGAGGTACGCCATGATAACCGTGTTCTCATTGATAAAGAGGAGGCCAAAGGCCCACGTCAGCCCCAGCAGGAATAGCAGAGCGATGGCCCCCAGAGCCCATGACCTAAAGTGGAAGTGGAATAAGAAGAAATGTTAATAAATAGTGACTTGATACATAGAGAAAGTGAATAATCCAGACCGTGTGATTTAGTGATCATATATTTGGTTGGTAAAAAAATTCAACAAACTGAATAATGAATAAACTAAACTCACTTAATATTATCGAGGCGGCTGGAGTCAGGTTTGAGTGCTGAAGAGTTGCGAATCATCTTGTGTAAAGTGATCATGAGGAAAATGAGGTTGAGCTGAGGACAGAGGAAAGGAAGAAGTTAGAAAATATGCTCCAAAAACACTGATAATAACCTAACAAATACTTTAGTTTTAATGTTTTGATGTCAAAATCAGCTGACAGTAAAGCTAATACCATAATAACAAATGAAACGGGTCCAATGAAGCTCCAGATGAAGTAGTTATCCACTCGCAGCCAGCATCTAGAGTGACACAGAGGAGAAGGGAGAGTTACATGCAGCTAAGCTCAAGAACAAGCAAGCACGCAGTCACACATGCACAGGCAGGCATGCACACACACACACACCATTTCCCTGTCTCCGCGGATTATCTCATGAAGGCTAATCATCAGGCTTTGGCTAAGTGTGTTCAGAAAAGCCAGTCCACGGGGAGGTGCAAGAGCCGTTCACACAGCACTGCATATTACATTTCCAGCTGGGGGAATAACATAATCCTACTTCTCAATCTGCAGGTGCAAAAGGCCTGTCTTCACACGTACGCTTTCTTGGTCCCATAGCTCCTGTAGTCTATGGCCGCAGAGATGCCCACCACCAGTGCGGGGAAGCAGTAGCCGCACAGATAGTAGTACTTTTTGCGGGAGTACTCGCTCTCAAAGACCTCCACCAGCATGAGATAGAGTTGCACACCCTCCAGACACATCCAGGAGAAGGCAGCCAAGAAGAAGAAATGCAGAAGGCCAGCAAAGATGGGACAGGCAATCTGAGAGCAGCAGCCGGGGAGAGAGGAGAGAGAAGAGGAGAAGATGAGGGGGGGAAATATTAAGATGAAGAAGGAGAAAACAGCTTAGATCTAGGGATATAACTGAATGAAAAATAGAAGGAGACAGAGCAGGGTCAGAAACTCGGAATCTGGTAGTAGTGTTGGACATTCACAGAGGAAAAATGAAAAGCTGCCCGCTGGGTGACTGGCTCTGTGCATATTACCGAGTGGTAATTCATTACTCAGGGCAATAAATGTTTTATAGAGTTAAGTAATGACACATTGCCTCAATTTCGGCTTCACAGGCACCTTTCAATAAAAAAAGTTGTCACTAAAGTGTTGAGCTGGAACTCTCTCATTTTCAACTTGGAATATACAAAAAGTGGCTTGATCTTTTGATTCACCTTCATAGGGGGGCAGGTGTGTTAATAAGGTAAGGATGGAGGTGTTGTGCTTTTTTTTTTATAGAGCGGTAAAAACATAGAAATAAAACATCCTTGGCAGATATCAGACAAATGTGACTGAAAAACTCACATGGTATTCTGTCTTGTCGATGCCGATGAGGAAGAGTAGCTCCGCAATGAAGAGGTTGATGCAGAGGTTCTTGTGGATGGTGTTGCGGTCGGTCTGCAGGCCCCGCAGGAAGCAGAAGGTGGAGATGCAGATGGCTAGACACACTAGGGAGATGACAATGCCCACCCAGGTGATCACAAACAGGATCAGTTCATGCATCCGCCCCTGGTACTGAGGTCGAGGAGGGTAAACAAAAGGGGAGAATGTGGAGGGGGGATGGGGGAAATAAAAACAGAAAAAACACAGCGTTATCAGACAAAAAAAGGGAGGAAAGGAAGAAACAATAGGGGATAGATAGACAAATGAGGGGGGAGGGGAGAGAAAAGGAAAAACTGCTTTATTTAATATTTGTAAATATATGCAAGGAGCAAAATTGTACAGACAAGAGACAAGACGTCCTGAAAAAAAAAATACATGACATTCAAATTCATGTGAATATCAGCCAGAAGTAGCAGGACATGAATTTGTAAGCATGTGCCTCCCTGAATGTCGGAGTGAGAGAAGGAAAAGAGAAAATTCAAAACAAAGAGCTTGTCAGCCTTGAGAGGGTACATTAATGTGCATGCGTGTGCGGGTGTGTGACTGAGAGGGAGCGAACGCCGGCACTCGAGCGAATGAGCGTCTGCATAAATTACCCTGCTCCCGTTTTAACCGCGCGCCTACCACGCCCTTGTTTACTCACGTCGGGCTCGTGGTGAGCCATGAGCACGGCGAAGTTGGTGAGGTGGCTGCAGGAGCAGGTGGTGTGCGTGCTGTTGGTGTCCAGCAGCCTGCAGCCCTGCGACGACCACTGCCCTGTCATGGAGCGCTCGGAGTAGTTCCAGAACGAGCAGTTTGGAGTGTAATAATTCTCCAACTGTGGGGGAAAAAACAACAAGAGGGGTGATGGTGAATGTCAATGTGAGCGTATGTATCAGTGTGTAAGTCAAGCATGATAAGGATTGCGTGAGCTCACTTTAAGGTGTTTGAGGGTGAAGACCACCGGCTCAGTGAGAAACACTCTGCTGGACTCTTTGTTGATGGAAGCAGCGATTACATGGGAGTTGACCGCCAGGCGCTTCTTTTCATGGCTTGGCCCCTCCAAATCCATCTTTACTGTGGCGTTCTCAGTGGACAGAAAGGATCCCAAATTTTTATAGAGGATGAACACCACCTTGACTTGCCCTGCACATAGCGGGAGAGAAACGCACACAGATGGGGAGAATGAAGAGAATGTGAATGAAAGAGAGAGAACGTGAGAACAAGAGTGAAAAAAAGAGGAAGCCAAAAAAAGAGGCATATTTTATATGAGAGGAGGAGGGTATAGTGGGGAAGCAAGGGGAAAAAGACCAAATACAGAAATGGGTGCGTAATATGGTAATAGCGGTGAGAGTGACAGAGATAGAGAGTGGGGAGTGACAGGGTGAGCGAGAGGGAGACAGAGAGAGAGAGTTAGTGAAGGTTAGAATGATGGTAAGGACCGTTTCATTTTGACTGGTGGAAGAGAGCGAGATTTAATGTGGAGGGCAACGGAACATTCATCCCTCAAGCATTCACAGATCTCTTATTATTCCATATGAATATTTCATGTGCGTTTGTTTCAATCATTCTAATCTCGTTCCCACTGCAGAGCCGAGCGGAGACAGAAAACAGAAAAGGGTAGGGGATGAGGGGCCGTGGGGGGATGACGGGGAGGCAGGTGGTGGGGGGGCAGAAACAAGAGAGATGAGAGAGGGGGATAAGATGGCGGAGAGACGGAGCGAGGGAAGGGAATGGGGAAGAGAGGGAATGCTGAGATTGCTCTGTCAGACTGGGGCCGATAGTAATCTACACGCCTCCCCAGCTATTCTATTAAGACTGCTGTTAAGAAACCATCAGGAAAAGAAATGGTCTCAGCGCTTTTGTTAATCTGATTAGCCTATTATTATGAACCAGTAACTTAGTCAAATGCATGCAGATTGTTTTAAGCTTGCATGAAAATGCAAATGGAAACACAAGAGAGTGCGCTGCACAGGACAATACAATTTTTCAGCCCTCACGGTGAAGACAGGGAGGGGTGAGGGTTGCTGACCGTTGCGACTGTACTGTTTGATAGTGGAAGCTGAAAGCTGGATGGTGCTGTCGCTGCCGTAGTTCTGCGGGAAGGACAAGTCCTGCAGGTCCATCTCTGTGTTCAGGACGTGCACCTCAAGATCTGATGGTGGAAACACAGCACAGTAAAATGCTATGAAGACCCGGCAAAGATTCAAAACCCACATCCTGGAGAAATTTAGAGTGACAACCTGGCAGAAAAGTCCCACAAACAGTGAACCACACTGTGGTTCGTCCATGCGTCCACCACAATTAACACCATTAATGTTGTTTTCTTACCAATGCTGGGCGCTTGGTCAGAAAAGCGATTCCCATACATGTTGTTGGCCAGCAGGAAAGCTCCTTTTTCCAGTACGTCCAATAGCATTGTGGCCGTGTGAGCCTGCTCCGTGCTGTTCATGTCCTGCCATGACTCCAGTGCCTCTGGACGCAGCAAGTTGTCCACTGTCTGCACCACCGCCTGTCACACATGAGGAGGTGTTACTGTAACTGAAAACACTTTACAACAAGGTATGCAAAATCCGGACTGGTTGTTAAGGAGGAACAAGTAACAAAACAAACCTAATCCCAATAAGGGCAGCTTAATTGTAGCTACAGATTTGATTTGAAAATTTAAGTAAATGTCCTGAATGACAATTATTTTTCATGAATATAAATGTTCGTAACTATAAATAATAATATGTTCATATTAAGGAAGAAATGATTAGTTACTGGTTTTGTGCCACTTCATACACAATTATTTAAGTGGCAGTAGTATGCAGATTCACAGATATCTAGTAACTAATCATTAGACGTGGGCTCACTAACACTGTTTCTAAAACTCTTTTTGTGCCATCAGCTATTAATTAGCTATTCAATACTTGTCAGTTAATTCCTGATTTGTTTATTACTTGTTCCTTAATAATTGTTCATTTCATGTACTATGTTGTAAAGTGGAATCATATTAGTTGAGCACCTCAAAGTACAAAGTCACCACTATTCCACTATAATTTCCTTGAAACTCACCACTCCCCTGCACTACATTTATTACTGTGCTATGTCAGACATATTACCATTCTATTTCACACTTACAATTCATTTAATGGCAATTTTGATGGTTGTATCAGCTATCCAATTTATTGGAGTAGCCTGCTTGATGAATCATGTAATTCTCTTGCTCAGGGCTCTCAAAATGAAGGATTGACTGCTGTATGGAATAAAGAGCATTGCTGTTAACAAAATGAAATTCTGCATCAGAACTCCGCTGCAACAGAAGACAAAGATGGAGCGTGTTTCATCCTCCCATCAGCGGGGTTATACCGAACTAGCTTGCAACGAGCGACAAAAATAATGGTCCAGTTACATGCTACACAGCAGCCTTTCCTTCATACAAGAGAGATCAGAAGATGTGGTGTCACATTACAGTATGCTGCAGACAGGTCAAGACACACAAAAGACTGTGTGCTGCAGAGTGCCGCATTTCATCATTATAGAGACGCATACACAAGGCCTTTTCATGATATTAGATTACAGCTTTCTCAGAACCAGCGATATTGCACAAATATTGAAAAAGCACAGGAGGGTGTAGTAACACAGACTGTTGCCTTTCATGCTATCATTACAAAATTACATTTTGTCAGAGCCACAGATATTGTACGATATTGAGCAACACAATGAGGCCAATTCTAATATTATACAGTTAGGTTCTATCACAATGTAACAAAGCTAAGATGAGGTCACCAACAGATGACTTAAACGTTAGCTGAACCCACATTTCAAAGATGTGTACACCATGAGCAATAGAAAACCCACAAATCAACTTTCACTGCTCTAGGAAATACTGCACCAGTATTTAAATATGGCACATGCTGTCTGCCAGGAGTTACACCAAAACTTACTCACACTGCTCTTCAGCACAAACCTGAAATCCCATAAGTGATGATTCCAAAGGCAATATAAATCATAATACAGAGCACTGAGCCAAAGGAATCTAATCTACAAGCCTAGTCTACTCAAGGATTTATCTTCCCTCAGTTATTCTAAGTCACAGAGCAGTCCTACTCCACAGGCATGTAAAGGAGGCAGATAAAAGAGAAAAGCTACCTGGATGTAGGCCCGGCAGGTCCGTTCTCGCTTCTGAAACTGGAAGGGAAGCAACAAAGGCTGGAAATAAATAGCTGAACACAAAAATTGTAAATTAAAAACTCACAAGTCCTTGCATGTGCACTCGGGGGGTAAATTTGCATTAACCTCAGCGTTCTTTTCTAATGAATTAAATGTAGCATGGGCATGTGCACATGTGTACTTATGCATGCGTGCACACTTTCTTCTACCTTGTTGTAGTTTCGTGTAGCTGACTCCTTGTTTCCGGGCCTCAGGGCCTGAAGCTGGGCGTCCAAGATGTCCAGCAGTTGCTCAATCAACCGCACGGTCGAGCTGACATCTCCAGCTTGGATCCGTCCTCGTGTGTGGTTCACCAGCTCTCCAGCTATGCTGGCAGCATTCTCACCACTCTTAATCTGCACATGAAAGTCACATTCAAAGCTGATGGAAAACTCAAACTGTTCACATGCATGCTCAGACCACAACAAAGTTTTGTGTTAGTTTCAACACTAAACACAAACAACACAAACAAAAAGTTTGCATATTGTTTGTTCAGTAATCAGATTTGAGATGTTTTTTTCTCCCAAGCACTGTTTCACTTACAAATCACACCCTGAGCAACCACTTTGCAACTGCAATTGATTTTTGACAAAAGGAGAAGACATAATGGCTTCTTCCTTTTCAGTGGGATGCTACTTACCCTTTCAGGCACACACTTAAAAGCAGAAAGCTGGTTAAGGGTATGTATGGCATTAACCAGTTTGCTTTTAATTCACAGTTGCATGGATTTCTGAAATGTGATTAATGACAAAATTTGGGATTGATCAGATTACTACAGTGTATATCTTAACACAATTTAGTACTTTAAATGGCAGTCAACAGTTAACATCAGTATGTATCATCTACATACTGTGATGTGCATTGCATAGATGAGACGATGATGGAGGAACTGAAGTGGCAGAGTACTTTGCAAAATTTGAAGGCATAAGCCTGATTCTTAAAAATAATTTAACCTAGCTGTAATTAAACTATATTAGTGAGAAAAGGAGAGTTAATTAAGTATTAAGAGCAGATGCCTTGTAATGAAGGGCCATTTGAAATGAGTCTGTGATTTAATCAGGCCAGCCTTGGAGATATGTTAATGTGTGTGGAGGCGGATAGGGAGGATGGTCGGGGCAGTGGGGCAGAGGAAGGGGACAGACCCATGGCCAGGGGGTATGGCTTCAGGTCTCACCTTCTGGGCCACCTGGTTGACCCACGGGGAGGTACAGTTACTCAGGTCAGGACCCCGCGGGTTCCATATGACCTGCTCCGCCAAGCACTGGAACGAAGCGATGCCTGGAGATGAGCACAGGGAGAAGAAACAGAGGAGGGAGGGAGTTACAGGGAGTTACAGAGAGATAATAAGCATTAGGTGTCTGCAATTAAAAGGGATCGTGTGGAGGAGAGGGATGAGCACATAAAAAGTGTGATAGATTTTTTTTTTTCTTACCGAAGAAAAATGGAATGAAATGAATTTTAAAAATGCAACACTGAAAGTGTTTGAAGATGAGACAGAAAAAAGGAGGGAGGAGATAGTCTGAGAAAAAATGGGTCAGAAGCAGAAAAGGTTCAATAATGGACTGTAGGGCAGTGGTGAAAGTAAGGGAAGAGACTGAGGAAGAAGACGACGATAGGGGCAGAACAGGCTTTCATACTGTAAAAGGAAGAATTTAAGTGGACCATACATTATGCACGTGTAACATTTACTCGGCACACACCAAAGACATCAGGAAGTATGATCCATCCCTGTCAAATAAAAACACTTGAAGGGAAGCGCCTTCTACCAGCCCACTATTTCCAGCGAGGTTCTTCTGTTTAGTTACGAGGGTTCAGAGAAAGGACACAATGTTGGGGATAAAGCCGGAAAAGGGTCTGTCTGCCACTGCTAACACAAATAACCAACGTCAAGTCACAAAGGCACGGCAGAAAGAAGATGAGAATATAGACCACAGACAGAGAGTGATAGAAGCGGAACGGAAAGAGAAGAGACAACAGAGACAATGCAGCAACACTTCACAGTGGCAGAGGAATCAGAGCAGATGTGGCGTCGCATTTCATATCCCCTTATTCTCCCTCTCCCACAGATTTTTTTTCCCTCTCCCACTTTTCTCTATACTCCCCTCCATCGACCACAGATTGGGTTTCAGCGCTCTGCCAAGATGTGGCAATTAAGCCAGCTGCTAATTTAATGTTACTGCCGTGCTCACAGAGAGAACATACAGAAACATCGAAAGGCATTGGAGGGGAAGATGGAGGAAGATGCCTTTTTTCTCTGACCAAAGAGGGCTTTTTGATGGCTGCATGCTCGGAGGTATGGAAGCAAGCATGAAGCGAGGTGAAGCCTGTGTTGTCTAGCCTTTCATTTCATTATTCGTCACTTTCAATCAGCTCTGTTTCTGTGGGAGATGAGCCTTTCATTTGTGGAGGACAGGCTTTCATCTGCGACTCCATGGGGACCATGACTGCTGGTGGGACCAGCACAGGGACAGAAGACGACAACAGTGGAAAAAAACAAGTGTGAGAGCACAAACATGCTGATCACTTGGGCACATGCACACAGATATGCTGCGTGGACAAACAATGCAAATGCACTTGAAACGTGTTTGTTGCACGGATGGAAAAAAATGCGCACATGCTGAAAAATATACACATGCAGCTGTCCTCACCGAGAGATCCTTTGGGACACGGGCGATCCACTGTTTCTCCTCTCTGTGTGGTGGGCCACTGGACGCCACGGACCAGCTTTGCCTCACACACATGGGACTCCGAGCCTTGAGGAGGGCGGGGTGGCCGGCGGGTGACAGGCACAGTGGCTGTGATTGGTCGAAGGTCAGGGTGCTTGTTGATGGAGCCAATTGGACGAGAGGTGGGTGCTAGAGGACGGGCGGTAGAGGGGCTGGCACTGGAGGTGAATGGCCTGGCTGGAAGTGTGGTGGTCACTTGGGTGGTGGTCAAAGGCCCTGAGGTAACCACAGTGCAATACAGAGAGAAGAGAAGACAGAGTTAAAGGCACCGTGTGAGGCAGAGAATGAGGGAGAGACACACTGAGAGTTGTAAGAGGATGTAAGGGATTTGTTAGAGAGGAGCAAAACCAAAAGCCAAAAAGAGAGATCAAGAGAGTGAAGGACACAGGCGTGTGAATGTAAGATGTCTCTTAGAAGTGGAGTTCAAAAGTTAGCCTGACAATAATTGGGGTGACAAATACTTTTTTTGAGCTTCTCAAAGTCTGCTCTCCGGAGAAAGGAGGAGAAGCATGGGAGAAAGCATCATCACAAGTCAGGGGAGAAGTAAATAATTGATCAAATGTATCAGTGAAGTCACCATCGCTAACAACCAAACCTAATGCGAAGATAAAAGCAACACATCGCAACTACAAAATCCTAACTGATCAAACGCAGAGTCAGCGTGCAACTCTGTGAGTGCTCCCGCCCGTCTGTCTCTGCTTCGTCTCTCTCTGGGCATAATCCGAGCTTCATACAGGCCTTTATGCGGCTCAGATATACAGTGCATCCAAACCTCCCTCTCATATTGATGGACTGCCAAAATGCAGTGTGGTGTTCTCGTTTCATCCTCCCTCTTATCATTTCAGAATGACTTTTTCATTATCCATGACACAGAGAAGTTGATATGAAGTACTACAGCAGTCAAACCTGAGAGGCTTCTCTTTACTGTAACTATGGCTGGGAAGGGAAACACAACGATTTGGTTTCGGAGGCATCCAAATTTCAGATAAGAAGCAGTCGCAAACACATCCTGCATGGGCTGTTTGAAGTGTTCCCTGGTCAAGCAAAAAGCATCATTACACCCAAACCCATCATCATGCATGGTAAATTACTTATCTGCTGGATATGACTGAAAAAAGCCTTTTAGTTAGCAAATTGCAGTCATTGCAGGTACATCAGATATTTTTTGTAAATAATCTTTAATATGTGTATCCAAAATACACATTCTGAGCCACATACCACTTTTTGTAGGGAAAAAACACTGTAAAGTACTCTACTTTCTGTAGTGTCTGAGTGACAAGCAGATGGGTTTACTTTATTTTGTGTGTCAATATTAACCATCTTGTCCAAAAGGTACTTCTTATTTCAAGGTCGACTGCCAACATTACGTCACATTAATACCTTATTACCAACTTGTCTGATCTTAAAATTTAGGGATCACTCCAGCTTGAGGTTACCCAACGCTGGAGCCTACATCACAAAGGGAATTTGGGGGGGAGTATAAGTTCTTCGAGTGACAACCTTCTATTTCTGCACCAATTTACAAATGCAAAATCTCTCACAATAAGATTTAAGAGATTTAAGATAAGAGTTGCTGCACTGCATGTACTGTGTTTCTCAGTGCTTTCTGTAGTGCCACTGCTTACCTGTGGTGGGGTCTGGCGGTCCAAACTCCAGCGGGTAGCGTAGCACGTTATAGTTGTTCCAGACATATAGCTGGTTGTCTCGAGGGTTGTAGTCCACAGAGGAAATATACTGATAGGGGTTGGGAAAAGGGATGTTGACGGGCTCCTCTCGGGCACGGTTAGTGTTGTAGGCATACATCACCAGGTCACCGCCTGCTTCGCTGTCGTCATCCTGGTAGACGGACCGCACGGCGTAAAGCACACCACAAGCCATGAAGGCGTTGGATGCCATCCTCTTGTCGAAGCTGGTCTCCCACGTGCCTTCAAAGCGCAGGGTGTAGGGGTTTACCTAAGGGCAAAGAGAAGTCAAATTTCTCCCAGATTAAAAGAGCAAGTCTTTTAGCATTTCTTGAGATCCTTTCTTATTTCTCTACATGTAGTTTGAAGGTATATAGAATGGAGGGTTAAGATTTCTCACAGGTGCTTGTTAGTTTAATTCTGTGGTAAAGTAGTTCAGTTTGGAGAAGTGATATTTTGTCATCTAATGTTATGCAAAGTCACATCTGTTCAATATACCTCCAAAGTGTATGATGAGGCATAACAGTGACCTCCATATGTTTGTTGCACTCTGGATAAGCAGGAAAACGAAAGAATAAAACTCCCCAGCAAACAAACAATTCCTTAATGATCAAAGTGATCACTTTCTTGTTTATTACTTTCTTGCTCCATTATTCTACACTCTCATAACTCATGCAGGGTTTGATATTTTAGATGGATAGCTTAACTTGTACAGTTTGAAAAACAATTTCCTGGAAAGGACAAAGATAGTGATAATAAATGGGCCCCGTCTCCTGGAACAACACATTAATTCAAACTCTGTTTATGTGGGAAGTTTCTGCCTGATTGCAGCCGTGTTTGTTAAGACACAAAGATCCAACTGGTATTAAAATATTAACATTCCCAAGTTCACATGCTTTGAGTTTGTAAAGTGAACAAGGAAAAGTAATGTGACTTTGGATTTAAATATATTTTAAACAATGTGTACAGTGCGTGGTTATAAATTGCTGATATATAAATAAGTAATATTTTTATGATTGTAAATCATAAAATTAATGTTTGAAGCCAGATAGGAACAGATTGTGGTGGCTTCTACATTAACAAATCAAGTATTTACCGAACCAGTGAAGATTACTTTTTTGCATATTATGGGATTTGAAATTTGGCCAGACTTTTTGCAGATGATGTTTATGTAACTCTTGTTTTCTGGTCAAAAATATCTCTGTATCTCATTTGTCAGTGCCCTTGTTTAACCTGAAAAGGAAGTCGTTCATGTGTGACCTCTCGCCTGACTAGTAAAATGAGATTTTGACATAATCCACTCCTGCATTTATAATCCGCATCTCATCCCCTTCTGTGCAGCGCTGTTCTCCCACCTGGCTGACCACCAGTCGCCCGTTGTTGGACTCCGTAGCGTAGATCACCCAGAGGCCATTCTCATCCACGGCCAGGTCGATGTCTGACTTCCCTCCCCAGCGGTAGGGCGAGGTGTCATGGTAGTTGGCATTTGTGATAATGGCCTCGCCGCTCTTGATGCGTGTCCGCAGGTCGTACTTTACTATGTTTCGTGTGCGTTCTTTGTTGTAAAATACTGCACCATCATACACCACAAAACCTGTGCCGTCAACTCTGTTGGGTAACCTGTTGAAAGAGAAACACATGAGCGGTGCAGACATCCAAGAGAACGTGTCGCTTCAGCGACTGCATGACACAATCCTACAAGATGGCCTCACGGCGAGCAAGCTGTGACCACATTGGAACCGTTCTGTTACAACCATCCATATCCACATCACAAGGCAATAAATCAATATAGAAGCATATGTTATTTGATCATCCAGGACAGTGGGAGGCACCCTCACTTGTAGGTGGTGGTGGCTCGGTTCTGTCTGAAGTCTTCCCAGGAGGCATACTCATACAGCATGTCGGTGCGATAGGGGGTCCAGGGCATGACGTACAATCGGTCCCCGGACTGCAGCGGGTCCTTGCACCACGCACCTGCCTGGTGCTCTGCCTCCTGCAGGGAGCTTGCCGCTTGCACCCGCAGCAGAGTCCCCGGACACACAAAGACTGGAGCAGAGGAGGGGTGTTGGAGTAGAGAGGAAGAGAAGAGGGGGGAAAAGGAAGATATACAAAATGAAAACAAAGCATCGTAAAAGTGAAAGATATCATGGCAATGGAAGGGAGGCAGAAAAGAAATGGGAGAAGGCCAAAGACCATGGGATACAGAACAGGAGAGAGACATAGAGGGGACAGAGGGAAGATGTGAGTAGATAAAAGTAGGTCGAGAATTGAAAAGGAAACAAAGAGTAGGAGAAGAATGGGACAGGGAGGGGAAGGAGGGAGTGAGGTGAGGTACATTATCAGATTTAAAATGAAGGAACATATAAAAGCTCATTTGTAGAACATCAGCATTGTGGTTGGAAAGCGTCTGGATATGATAAATGGGAGATTTCTGGCTGCCGCCGCGGCTTGGGTGTAGTCTCTAATCTAATTTATCTTGGCCTACTTTTTATTTGATTGTGCATTTTTATTTCAAAGGCCTTTGCTTCTCTGCTCTGCTACTGGGTGGTAAAACAGTAATTGCGGAGCTTGTTTTATTAGGACTCGAATTTGGCTCTCAGTCAAGAGTAATGCCTCACAGAAAAGAAAAAAACAAAAACATCCTGGGGTAAAGATGTGAGGTTGGCCAGGCCTCCCTGTCTGCCGCCACTGCAGCTCAGCTACATACACCCACACTCATACTACACACACAGAACAGACACAAACAACAGTCCCTGTTCTGAACAGACATAGACGCACACACAAAAATACAAAAATACATGGAAACCCTCGCACACAATCCATACACTAACCAAGTGACACACAAACGCACACACACACATGCACAGCAGATGTGTACTTTGGGCAGGTGGAGGTCCTCCGCTAGGGACTAGTGTAAATTGGCTGGTTGACGCAGTGTGTCCCTGCCTGACAGAGAGAGAGTGCCCTGGGACCGCTGGGCGTGCCAGGTGATCTATGAGGAAAGCTGCTGGCATCCTCGCCACTCTGACATCACAGGGGTACCGGCAACAGTGAACAGGAGAGAGAGAGAGAGAGGAGTTGGAGGCACTACAGACTAAAACAGCTGAGGAGTCCCCACGTCTCCTCTGCCAGGTTATTTATGTGGCTCTCTGGCTCGGGGTTGCGACAGAACCAGACACCTGCTGGTCACCTCATGATTGAACGCATCTCTGAACTAATTGGACACTGCAGGGGCATTTGGACTCAGATGACATACAGCACACAAGGATGCACAGACAGACAGACAGACAGACACACACACCAGCCCAGTACAGAGGACAGTACATGACATGCATCCACACACGTACATGCGTACATCCACTGTCATACTGTGATTGTTAGAGTGATGGATCAGACTATGCTCAGACTGTCGTGAATATTGCATGGAGTCTGGTGCAGGGGGAGAATCATAATAGAGAGATGGAGGCGTTACTTCAGGCTTTTGGATGTACAACTTTCTTTTTTGCGTTCTGTCGTGTTTTGCTGATAGTGGCTAGTGATCTGTAGTGCCCGGCCACTCAGGAATGAGCCTGTTTTTCATGAGAGGGCCAAACAGGGACTGAGACTGGCATCCGAACAGGAATCTAATCAAGCTCAGGCATAAACAAACACCCTGAATACAAACTCTTCACAGGGAAGAGGCCTGTGTTCCATTGTCGAACCAAAATGCTTGCTCAAAGGCAGGGACGCCTGAGGTGTTTGCTTTGAAAATATGAATGCGGGTGACCAAAATATGTAAAATACCGTTCAGAGCGATGGCTAAATCCAGCACTTTCAGACAGCCCAACAATGGATTTTGACTAAACATGTTGCCAACTCTCCTTCACACTAGAATCAAGTGACGTCCTCATCAAGCCAGACCCAGCATGAGTGCACTGCAAATAAACAGAAGTTTTGCTCCAAAACATTTCAAAGACCATAAAGGGTGTGGTGTTATTAGAGCAGAAAGGAGGGAGAACAAAATCAACCAATTAAAGTAGGACACTGCCTCAAAAGTGCAATGCTACTCTAAATAGAGAAATAAACAGCATACAGAAAGCAATGCAGCAGCTCTGCATGTAGGTGACCCATAAACAAAGCCAGGAACACTCTGCCTCAAGGTAGAATAAAGGACAGAGAAACACAAACATGCAAGCCTCTTCTCTACAGTAGGATGACCTACTGGAAAAGCAAGTATTAATACACAGGCTAGCATCTAATACATTGGCTGCCACAATACAGTGAAACTGACTACAGTATTACAGTACAGGAGAGGGCAAAGTAAATATGTAATGCCTCTCAGAAACAATTTGTCTCATTGTCATCTATCCAATAAAACACATTAATCTTGCATACAAAAACTTACAAAAAACACTTACTTGTTTTGGATATTGTGATACTACAGTATATTAACACTATATTAGTTTTTTGGTACTTTCTTTATCTATGCTTCACAGTTTGGACAGATTTGGACATCCATAATAATCATATCCAGATTGAAGCTCAGACACAGAGAATGCACTACAATCTATCACGGCTCCATAATAGTTGTCGGCAATACAATTTACTCTCAACACACTGTGCCCGCCACAGTGTCCCCCCAAAATACTGTGTGATTCTGTTCATTATGGCACCTAACCTTGCAGTCCTGTTCTAAATTGGTTGCAGTCTGTACTCTATTGGCCTCATCATCGCAATAACACTGCAGCGCAGCATAGACTAAGAGCCTGTCATCCTCTGCCTTCCTCCTCCATGTTCCTCTGTTGCCTCCTCTCCCATATGAACCCTGCCAACTGCCGATCAGTGAGCCTCGGTTTATTCTAATGAACTGGTCGATGGGTGGGCCCGGTGTCAAAGGGGCTCATCAACGGCCTCCAGGCTGTACACACAGGCCATGAGGACACACACACACACATGCACACTTGCACACTCACAAGCCAAACAGAAACAGTGGCCACGCTTCACACCCCGCAAACCCTGCCTAGGGGGCTTCATTAACTCTGACCTGTGCTCCCCAGCCTTCCCGGCTGCCTTCCTGTTTACCAACTCTTTCTGCCTCTGCTTCGCTCTGACACCCTCCTTCTCCCCCTCTAACTGTGAAGGGTGATTGTAGCAGCGGGAAGCCAGAGCCGCCAAACCCTAGTGTTAGAGTCTGTTGTACAAGAGGCTATTATGACCACAGTATGAATTAGGTATTAGGCAATAGGCATTAGGCATTAAGTGTAAATCTTGAGATTAGGCATTATCCTAGTCTGGCAAGAGCAGGTTATCTTGAGTAAGAGCCATCTGGGATTATGTGAGATAGTTAGATTAATAGATTAATTCCTATTTGGATGCAGATGGAAATCTTGTAGTCATGATCATCCCAGTGAAATCACTAGCCAGCGCAGACACTTCTTTACCCTACAAACTAGCCAGATGGCTGATGAAACTTACCTTATCGGGGATTAAAACCCAGGCTGTGGCTATCATATTCTAGCATGCCAATTACTGCCACACATACGGGGAAATACTGCTGTAATAATTGGCTATTTATCTCCATAATCCCTTTCCCAGGCACAGGTCAGCTGTTACTTGTCAATATGAGGCAGCAGTATAAAATGATGAAAGTACCAGAACTTTCCTGAAAATGACAGTAAATATCGCCCGTTAGTGTCTAGCAGCAATTTGTGATCGACGGGTAACGCAATTAAAAGTGAGCGCTGACAGCTTTAGGCTAAATTTAGACTTGGACGTTTTGGTTGTTTTCTACAATTCATGGTGTTTTCATGCTTGATGTGACAGCATCATGGTGATGGTTAATGTACGACTTTGATGATCTAAACACCCCCTGCCAATGGTTGGCAGCTGTTTCTAAAGCGGTGTCCTTGTGGCGTTTGTGTTCTTTGTTTTTTGTTTCTTAGCTACAGGGATCTAAAGAGTCTGCTGGCCCAAGCCCTTGCCCAGTCCACAGTCATGGCCTGCTCTTTGGACTGGCTGCTGAGAGCATGCTGCTCTAATTGAATCCCACACCTGTTACTGGCAGGTGCAGCATGCAGGCAGCAGGGGGCAGAATGGAGCATGGCATGGTACCCCCACATCCATGCTGGACAGTTAATGGGCTTTAAGTGTGCAGTGAGTCTCTTGATGGTATTCTGATGTGCATTCATCAGCCCATTTGTGTGCATGTGTGCGTGTGTGTGTCTGTGTGTGTGTGTGTGTGTGTGTGTGTGTGTGTGTGTGCGTGCATGTGCTGGCATGCATGTGTGCAGTTTCAAGAGACAGAGAGGCAGAAAGAGACAGAAGAAAGTGTGAAGAAGGATGTGAGCGTGTTCTGTGTGTGCAAACAAGAAGAGAGAGAGGAGTGGAGCAAGACAGAGTAAATAGGTTATTTCCTGCGAAATGAGAATTAGGAGTGAGTTAATCTGCTGAGCAGCGACATATAGTGACGGAGAGAAGAAGAGAGAAATGAGGAAGGAGAAGGGAGGGGCTCCCATTGTGTTTCCGCTTCCTTTTAGACTACAAGGGGGGTCAAGTAATGGGAGTAAGAAACACAGTACAACACAAACAGCCGTGCACAGACATGTACACATAGACATACAACCTTAGGACACACACAAACTCTCAGACAATGCACACGAAAACACACTATCCAGACAGCGGAAGAGGCAGGTGTCACTGGCACCTTTATCAACCCAAACATTCACCCCAGAGAATACCCTTCACTGAGACCAAAACCTGGCAACAGTAAGAGATACCGCCCGTTGAAAGCAAAGTTTTATCCGCCTTGGAGTGAAGCTGACAGTGAGTGACAGGAAAGTTGGTCGGGACATGGTTGCAGATACAGTAGACGACAGGGGGTCATCCCCTATGCTCACTGACTGAGGCATCCCCGGTTGGGTAACAACAAGCCTGTGTGACTCTAACATTAACCTAGCCTGCTGCCGCCCTGCATTTCCCTCCTTCCTCCCTCCTGCTCTGAATCAAGGCCTCCCTGAGGTGCTGTCTCTCCATCGCGGTCCTGAAAGCAGCCGCTATGTTTTATATTCATGACCACCTGCTTCACTCACTCACCTCTCTGTTCTTTGGCTCTAACAATGCAATGACTTCTGCATGTACAGTCAATCCCCGCACTTCTCCCTGTAGCATCCTGTGCCACCGAGGAGGGTGTCTGCACTGCCTTGGTCACATGACTGTGCTTGTGTGTGGTGGGTCATTCCTAATGAGGCGATGCTGCCTGACTCATCGTCTCTATAGCGACCACTCTCTCTCTCTCTCTCTCTCTCTCCGTTCGCAACCATTTTTTGTTTTCCTGTCACACCATGCACTGGTTTCTCCCTCGCACTTTTCCAAATCTCAGGTAGAGAGCTGTTTGTGTGAGCAATGGTTTTGTCCTTGTACCACGCCCTCCATGGAAATACCAGGACTGTGCACAGTAGTCAAACACTGCTTCTTGCCTCTTTTCCTTTTGAAGCAAAAAAACTGGAGGTGAGAAAAATATGGCAGACACTTGTTTGGTCCTATCAGCAGTGATAAAAGAATTACTGTGCTGATGTGGGTAGTACACTCCCCTAGACTGTCAGTGAAAAGGGTGAGAAAAGGGACAGAGAGAGTGATGTGAAGGAGGAGAGGTGGCTGACGCCGACATTGTCTTAAAATAGCCTGACAGTAGGTAGGTTGACAGAGCGCTGGACATTCAGTCAACAGGATCTCCTGCATGTGACATCATCACCGCACGTCATCAGAATCCCGATCTGTCAATCAGCTGATCAATCAGTGAGGATTAATTTGACAGACGTGGGCAAAACACAGGTCTGGAATGTTAATTCAGCCATAGATAGGGAAAGGAAGTGTGTTTAACAACAGTGAAGGGATGAATTACAGTGGATAAGGGCAGGAGTGCAGACGGAGGAAAGGGGTATCCGTTTTAGTGTTAGTGGGAGGAAGAGTAGTAAATAAATATAACCAGTTGGGTGAGGTGGAAGCAGGAGGAGGAGCAGGAGGAGCAGGAGGAGGAGGAGGAGGGTTTTGCTGCTTCCTATTCCACCGCAAGCAGGGGAGAGCAAGCTAAAATGGCTGCTTGCGGCAGGAGAAAAATGTGAGACAATGATCCATGTTAATGAAAAGCCATGGACATGACAACAGACAAAGAGGTCCATAAACCAGTTAATGGCTACCTCTATAAGAGTTAATTCCTCCAACATATGGATTCAGCCATAAGGAAATGGCCAATGTTGAGACAGATGTTGGTAGGTGTGGGCTGGGAAGTGGGGTGGAGTGGGTGGGTGGGTGGGGGGGGTCAGTGAGAGTTGAAGAGGGTGGGGACCTGAGAGGGGGAGTTAAGGCTCATTGGGAAACTGGCATTGATGGCCACTACTCTCAGCCTGACCTTGGATATGGGTCAGGTCTATCTCTGCTTTTTAAGAAGCTAGTGATTGAGGTGCTCAGCCACGCTGATTGGGGCTCCAGGAGTGTTTGTGGGGGGGGCCTGCTGCATCAGAGAGGCCATTACAAGGAGCTGGAGCACTCCCTGCAGAGGTTTCACCTGCCTCCCCCATCCCAGCCCCACTCCTCCCCCTCTGGAGCCTCGCTGAACACATAAGGAACCAGGAGGGACTGGCTGAGGTGGACAGATTTGGGGGTGGGGGGTGGGGGGGGGGTGCACAAGTTCACAGTGCATGTGCAATAAAGAAAACAGAGGTGGCAGTGACAAACTGCAGAAAGAGAGGGGGAGAAGAGGAGAGGAGAAAGAGAAGTGTAAGAGATGCTCAAAAGAGCCTGCGGCTGCTTGTGATGGCCAGATGTGATCCGAGAGATAAACCAATCAGAGAAAGGCGAGAGAGAAAGGTAGGATGAGATCCACAACAGAGAGAAATAAGCAGAGATAAGCGAGAGGGCAGTGAGAGAAAATGAGTTAACTGAGAGTGTGATTCATTGAAAAAGGACGGCGCGACAGGATGACAGAAGGACACTGAAGCACCTGGAAATGGGATACTGAGAGCAACTTTGGCCTGTTACTGTGTTCGCTTAACAAAATATTTTGCTTTGAAATTACAGCAACAACAAATCAGTCCTGAGAAACTAAAAAAGAGGGGAAGAGATACAGTATGGGAAAAGGAGCAGCTGAGTAATGTAAAGAGAGAGAGGAGGATTTTTTTTCTTACATCTGGAGGGACAAATAAATCGCAATAGCAAATGAGCATAACAATGCTGAAGAAATGTAATGAGAAATGTGATTGTCAAATGTGCGTGAGGCAACAGTGTGAAGAAGAAGAAGATGATGTCTTTTGAAATGGATGGGAAAAAAGAGGAGAGATTTGCCATCCATGAGATGACATAAATGTAGGCTGTCTGCGAGTTTTGGTTGAGATTTGCTTCTTTGTACAGGAAAGGAATGATGTTAATCTCTCATTTATCTCTCACAGATACAGGACTGACCTCCCACGATGCCTTTTTGTGTGTCTGTGCAAGTGGTTGTGTGTGAGGGTGTGTATGTGTGCATGCGTGCAGGTCAGGCTGGTGTCATCAGAACCAAGGAGGATATCTAGAAGGATTTTAGAGTTTCGGTTATAAGTCAAAGAGAGATAGAAGGAGAAGGGCAGAGGAAGCGATTAGAGATTGAGAAAGAAAGGGGAGGGGATATCAACATCAAACATGACCACTACACAAGGTGCTGGGTTAGGAGGGAATATGGGGGGAGGAAGGGAGACAAGGGAGGAGGAGGAGGAGGAGGAGGGGGGGGAGGGAGGAAAGGGCGAGCTGTGGTTGTTATGTTCATTGTGGTCTTTACCTTTTTGATCCACTTCTATTCAAGCATCGGAAAAAGGAGAAAGAAGGAGATAGAAAGATAAAAGAGAAAGACAGGAAGGAAGAGAGAGAGAGGGAGAGGGAAAGTAAAGAGAATGAAAGAAAAACAGGTGCAGGAAAAAAGAGAAAATTGAGATTAAATAAAACGCTGTCCTTTCTCTCTCTCTCTTTTTTAAAGCAAGTTATCTGTCTGTGTTATGGTTGGCTACTCAGAGAAAGGATGGCTCAAATGGAAAATGAGGAGGGGAAAATGGCCTGACCTGGGTTTAAATCCATTTCCATTTCATTTCAGCTTTATCAATAATCCCCCAACAACGCAATCCACCCCCAACCACACACTCTCGACCCCACCTCCACCCCCACCCCCCACCCCCCACCCCCTTAATGCCACATCCCTCCCTCTTTCCCTTGTGCCGGACGCAGGAACCTGTTGGAAAGAGAAACCGAAGAAGAATATCTTCATGCTGTGGTCCTCTTCAGCTGTGGAAGCAGACAAACAATGGGACAGATAGAGAAAGAGATGGGGGGTGGTAGATGGAAAGGTGGTGATGAGGATGTCTCTGTCTGTGGCTAGCTGTGTTTGGAGGGATCATTGCATCCCTCTAACTCCACGTACAGTCTGTGTTGACATTAGACTGGTCCCTTGATCTACAGAAAGCGATGCTTTTGGCATTGCTCAATTTACAGAGTCAGGATGCTTGCTATAGAAGCCAGCAAAAACACTCAACCCATTGACCGCCCAATCAATGGGGAGCTGCCGGCTTGCTTGGCCGAGGCTGGCTCATCAAAGAAAAGAGAACAAACAACAGGGGAAAGGGAGGGCTTGACAGAGTGGAACGCCTCAGAAATACGGAGAGAAAGCAAGAGACACGGTCGGAGTGGGGGGAGGGGAGGAAAAAAAAAAGGGGTAAACAGAGATGAGAGAAACGTCTACAGCGGGCTCATCGCACACAAATCAATAGGTTGGTGTGTTGAGCCACACCAGGGCTTCAGCTGATACGAGCAGGTAGGGCGTGGCTCCCTCGACATCCGTGACGCCGTTTGGTACCTGCTCGTGTCTGGGGAGGTCCGTGAGCAGCTGGCGACTTGAGGACGAGCGAGAAAGGATCTCAGCTCTGCCTTTCACATCGCAGGCACTGGCACACGCCTTCCCTCTGTGTTTGCCGAGGCGCAAGTGGTGCGCGAGTGGATTGTCAAGTCTCTCGGGACGAGACGTGTCAAAAGGCACTTGACTGCTGGATCCCTGCTGTGAGCGTGATTGTCGTGTATGTTTTGCGGGAAGTCGGATGTCCCCCGAGGAGCCCTGTGAAATTGTCACGACACCTTGTAGGGTTGCCCATAAAGAAAGACAAAAAGGTGAGAGAGAGAAAGCGAGAGTGATGGAAAGAGACAAATAGCAAGCAAACTAAAAAGGAAAAAAAGGGAGTGTTAGCAGCAGTAGCCTGATCTGTGTGGGGGATGGCCTTGCATCTTGGCAGTGGTACAGTAGAGGCAGGATCAGTATCAGTAACCACACTGATCATTTATCATCTTATGCTGAGATCAAACTGGACAAACAACCTCCATGAAGACCTGGGGAACGGCAGCCATTTTCAGCCTAGAGGGGTAAACATGGCAAAGCTATGAAAGCGTGTCCTGTGAAGCTGGGGCAGGGGGTAAGAAAGCATTACATCCCCGCCACCGACTGCGAGTGCAATCATTAGCTCCAAGGTTAGGGGAGGGAGAGACTGGCCAGAGAACATCCAGAGCTTTCATCCTCACTGGAACAACTGCAGGGGGTGCTTGGAAATACCAGAATTCAGCAGAGCACGAACATATGGTGTTCTGTTTTTTTCTTTCTCACAGAGGATTCTTCTGACAGCAGAGCTTGTCCACTTCATGCAAGTCTGAGGTTCCATTCATCAAAGTATGGTATGCCAAATGCGATGTTATAAATGAAGCACTGAGTAGTGCGTTTGCCTAAACGGGAGAGAAATAAGGTGTGATGAACAGCAGTGGCATGTGCAGAGAGAGAGAGAGAGAGAGAGAGAAGTTCTTAAGTGCTGCAGAAAGGGAGAAGAGGAGTAGGGGAAGAAGAAGATCTCCGTTGACTCAATTTCTTCTGTTCTTGGTTGTCCTGAAAAATAAACACTGAGCACAGACACACACACACACACACACACACACACACACACACACACACACACACACACACACAGAAGATCATTGCATGCACTCGAGGGCACGCACGCAGAAACAACGAGAAAAGAGACAGAAACTCATCATACTGTCCTCACAGTGAGGAGGAGGTTAGTTTAAGGCCACCTTGGTTGTTTGTCTGATTCATTCAGCATTTCTCTTTCAGGGCCCTTTTGAGAAATAAGCCACTGCCCTCTTTCCCGTTAATCACTCTGCTCAGTGCTCTCTACAACCCTATCAATTACTCCCACACTAATGAGTACAGCCCGAATCACACAACACAGCACACACACACAAACACACATTGTTTGGAGTACCGCAGGACACCTTCGCCTCCTCCGTCACTTTCACAGTGTTGAGAGATAGTGTGTGCTCTCCAGCTTCTTCCATCCTCACCCCTCTCTGTTTTCTCTTTATATTTTTCACAGCAGAGTCATCCCTTTCCACGGCCTGAGCAAAGACTCCTGGTTCTCATTCACCAAACATTTATGAGCCCCACGTCTAATGGTGCCCCTATACATATTAATAGAATTTCATTTTCAGCTACATCAAAGTGTTTCCTCTCCTCCCCTGAAAACTTGTCATATTACAATGCCATTATTCCTTCTACTGACAAACTCTTCCCGACAAGTCAACTATCATTTCCAGCGGCTTTGTGTCCAAAAAGCGATGTCTTGTAATGAATAGGCAGTGCTGAATACATTTGTGGGGAAGAATCAATTTCATAAAGTGAAACAGTGGCAGAGCCACAAAATATGAGTGTAAAAGTGGAGAATATGGAGTTACCTAAGAAGCTCTGCAGAATCTCTACTGTATAGCCTGAGTAGGTGCTTTTAAAGCCACTTCTTCAGCTACCTGCACAGTGCATATTAACAAGATAAATCACAGCTGATGAAATAGCACAGGCACAACACCAGGTCTAATGGTTCTGGCATGGCGAGCATGGATGGCCCCAGTGGAAGGATTAGGAATCAATAATGATGTAGCACAGTGTCCTGGAGGAGGATGGGGAACAGGTAGAGTTCTCGGCATACATCTGTGTTAAAACTGCAGTGTAGGGTTTCCACTGCAGTAAGTACACGCCGCAGCTGTGTGCATGGATCTGTGATGTCTTAATGGAACCCAGCAGTCTACAGCTGGCTGTGACAGTGTGAAATGAGAGTTCAGTTGAGCCAGTTTGTCTTGCTCTGTTCCGGCTTTCAAAAACAATGCTATGTGGCGGGGGAGGCCTCGCAGGGCTTTTTAGAGCGATGAGATATGATTTGACTTGTTGGCGGATGTCGTATTTTGCAAGGGTGATCCTACGCGCAGTAACGCACACGCATTTTGGACCCTTGTCTGAGCTGAGCCCACAGAGATGTGTGTGTGTGTGTGTCAGCTTTGCACTGGCTGTCACCTCGTCGTTTCAGGTGACTGGCAACATGGCGCCTGTGTGACACGCACATAGAGGACTCCGTCACACACAAACATGACAAAGAACCATCAACATGCCTGTCATAGCATCTCAGCTGCTATGACACGCAACCTTTACATGCCGTCTCTCCATTGTTCAACCTTTTGTCATGACAATTGACGGAAAACACGTGTCAGCATCGCATGATGCCAGAGTGCCCAGAGCTCCCAGCCAGACGTGAACGATGGGGCATTACCAGCGCGATTAGCAGCAGCAAATTCAATTAATCTTGACAAATCTCTGCTGAGGCAGAACTGAAGAGAGCGACGCGCCCCCTCTCCTGGTAATTAAAAGTGGCCGAGTTGAGTGGCGTGCGGTGCGACGGTGACTAGGTTTTGGGATGAACAGTTCCAGCACCGAGTCTGAATGTGTCAGGTCGTATTTAGTTTGTCAGACGAGCACAAACACTTAGAGCAGCCGCAGAGTGAGTTGTGTGCGCACGCGTGTGCTCGTTTCCATTTTTGTGTGTGCAGAAGTGTGTGCGTGTGTGTATAATGGGTGCAGCTTGGTTGTGTTGCTCCAGAGGAGGAGAGTGGCAGAGGACAGGGGTAATTGGCTCTTCTTTGTCACCTCAGACAGGCGGGACTTTTCATCATAGAGGGATCAGCTTCCAATTTTCTAAGCCATGCCGTACTTCAGACGCAATCAACAAAGTTTTTTTTTCCAAACACGGGGAAGAAAAATGCAAGTCAGCAGCTATTTAATCATCCCTTTGATTGCCTTGTGGAGAGAGAACAAGCTCCCTTGTGCAGTCAAACGGAAAAAGACAAGGTTAGAATGCATGAGGAGAAGGAGGCAGGTACAACTAAGTGATGCTACCTTGACACCCTCCCCAATACAGGACATCAAACTGCAGCACAGGACTAGAAGAGGACTAAGGGACAAAGTCATGCCACTGCAAGAGGGGCAATCTGACCACAGCTAACATCGACTGAAAGGCGGATGAATAGAGTGAAAAGGGGACACGAGAAGAATACTTGTTGCCATGTGGAAGGCTGTGAAGAGAAGATTCACACCAGAGAATAATCCCCAAAGGCAAGAACGCCAGCTAACTTCTTATCTGTGACTGTGGCTGCAACCTGACTCAACAAAGTCTCTCGAAAGGTAAACTGAGGACACAGAGCCACTGAGCAGAGGAAGGGCAAAGACTGAAAGAGCTGTTTTGAAGTCCCTGAGTTTCTCTGAGCCTCCCCAGCACAGCTGAATGGCTGAATATTTGAATATTCATCACACCTGTAAAAGAAAAAAACAACAGAGACAGCAGTAGAGACACAACAGAATGATAAGATGTGTCAGATTGATGGACAGAGTAAAAATAGAAGAAGAATGAGAGAAAATAGGGCCTTGGATGAAGATTAAAGACCTTCTAGTGCAGGTGGGAAGTGAGAGAGAGAAAAGCTGAACAGAGTGAAAGAGAAGTTAACAGGGATGAAAAGAGGTGATATTGAGTGTGATAGATAATAAGCAAAGAGAGGATGCATGAGAGACCTCAGAGAGAAGAGATCAAGAGGAAGAGCGAGAAGAAGAGAGCGAAAGAGGTGTTAGCGGCTTTGGCGTGGGCTTGATCCCGTGGCTCCCCACAACATCTGCGCCTGTGGAAAAAGCAGAGAGAATCACCCCATTCCCTGCCCTGCCCAACCCAAACAGCTCCTGCACCCCAGTACGACCCATGCCCCCCCACCAGAAAAAACTCCAACACCCTCACACATCCCTCCATCCCTGCCTGCCACCCATTTCTGCCCATTGGAGGGGAGCACCACTGCCCCACCCCTCCAACCAAGTCCTCCTGCACAGTGAGAGGATCGATGCTGAGAGTAATAATACATGAGAGGGAGGAGGGGAGACTGAGTGGAGATTTTCACATGAGCGAGGATCAACACAACACCGTATAATCCTTGCTGTGTCTGCTCCTTCGTCTGAGTGAGTGTGCACTTCTTTGGGTGTGCATGCTTTTTTTGGTGGGGGAAGAGTCGGAGGGAGAGAGAAAGAGAGCAACTGTGTGTCCCCATTTGTTGCGAGTTTGAGGTAGAGTTGTGTGTGTGTGTGTGTGCGTGTTTGTGCAGGCATGTGTATATGTCACACCTCCACGCGGCTCTGAGCAGAGCCAGGAGGAAGTCAGCCGTTACCATGGGGACATTAAAATGTGTGGCGCTCAGGGTCATGTGGTCTAAAATAAGCCGTTTGCTGTTTGTGTTAACATTCCTATTGTGAGGCGCGGCATACACACAACGCCCCCTGCTTCCAAATCTCACTGCACCCAATTTTAATTTTTATTGGAAATCAGAGGGACAGCAAAGGTGTTTGGCAACAGATAAAGGCAGTGGCATGCCCCTGGGTCAATCTGTGTGTGAGTGTGGGGTGGGTGTTTGTTACACTGCTGTGATCGCCTATAAGGGCTGACCCGTGCTTTTCAGGAGGTGTGTGTGAAGTGCTTATCGGACCCTGTGTTCGTGGAGCACCTTCCCCCATGTGAAAATCCCTCTCAGCTACTGGTGCGTCGCTCTGTCGATGAAGAAAAAAGGTTTAGCGCTCTGTGTGAGTGTGTGCGTGTGTGTGTCTCTGTGCAGTGTAGGTGTGCGAGAGGGACAGAGGAGAGAGAGGCATAGAGTGGCTAGGGAAGACTGTCTGTCTTGTCTTGTTTTGCTTGTGTTGAAAGAAGCCAGAGAGAGCAAGTGTGCGAGGGTGAGTGAATGAATGTCATTTGTCGTGGATTGTCGGGGGTTGAAGAGGGGGCAATAGGTTCGGGTGGGGATAAAGGGAGGGATGGGAGGGGTGGAGAATGGGGTGAGGAGGGGGTGGGGAGGTGCGAGGGGGTGACAGGGTCTCAGTACTCACTGTAAGGGACACACTCGTACTGGATCTCCAAGTACTTGTAGGTCCCTGGGCAGGGGTCTGGGAAGACATCCGACCCCGCTACCACCACACACTGAGTGCGGTTATTACACCTGCAAGAGGAGACAGATAGGGGAAGAACGGGAGAGAAGGGAGAGAAGGGAGGAAGTAAGCGATAAAAAAATAACAAGTGCCATTGTAAGAAAGACAAAGAGGAGTGGGTACAAAAAAAAAAACATCTTCAGGCTCTGAAAGATGGAGAGAACGGTGGGGAAGGGAGTAATTTCACACTAGACTAGATCATGTGACAGCTGCACCCGAGGGGAGGTGGGAAACAGGGATGGAGGGAGGGGGAAAAGGAACGGGATGAAGGATAGAGAGAAGGAAGGAGGTAGGGAGGGAAGAGGCAGAGAGAGGGCGAGTGACGTAAGAGACTCCTCTCCTGGGGGACTGTGAGTGGGAGCAATTAGAGGTGAGAGAACAGGGAAGGACAAGGGGGGTAAGGCAAATACTCTACACCACACGCGCAGGGAAAACATTCATATGCACATAATACCTACATCTAAACCACATCGCTGCATGCCTTCTCACGTTCACACACCCCGAGAAACACACACACATGCGCGGGAAGAAAGGATACACACCCGCACAACCACATACTCACTTATTCTTGTCACATAATCCTTCTCTATCCAGCATTTAGCATTTCTCCCATGTGCTGCCTCTCCCTCCCTTCATATCGCAAATCTCTGCTGTGCTCACTCTATCATCTCATCATTTCTAGCAGCCTCCCTCCTTCCTTTACCCCCTCAAGTCTCGTCTTCGCCCCATTCCCTCCCTTGCTCTCTCCCCAAGCCAGCGCCCTGTGCCTCCATTACGTGCGTGATGGATAGCTGAGAGCAGGCTTCCATTGATCTGAGCTCAGAGGAAGCAGATGCTGAGCACAAACACAAAGAGCAGCTGTAGGAAGCCCCACAAATTTCTCCCGCAGCAATCCAAAACACACACATTCTCATATACGCTCTCACGCACGTACGCGCAACCCAACACACATATGCACCACCACACAAGAGATGTTGCGCTGTTCAGCACAGAACAAGGATGCTGAGTTCAGTATTCCACACAAGACATCAACACCTCAGGAGGTAAAGCAGGAAATTCTGGGCAAATTATGTTGTGGAACAGTATCTTGTTTCCTCAGCCAATAACAGGCTCTGGCTCTGTCCAAAACACATACACAAGATCCAAACAGATCAATAGTTACCTCTGTGACATTATCTTGAAGGCGTCTGGAAGGTAGCACTGCACATTCTCCATCTGGAAGGGGTCCGCATCACAGATCTTGTCATCAGTGCGGCCGTAGTTGGCCGTCTCAATCATGATGACATCACTTCCAGGGCAGCGCAGCTCGATTGGGTAGCCTTCGCATGCCAGCTCTCGACGCATCAGGCCGAAGGGCATCATTGACCGGCTCAGCGCTGGAGTGGAACAAAGGAGAGAGGCAAAGTTATTGATAATTCAATGAACCTTAATACTTTTAGGAGGCACTTTATTATTCGCCCACATTGTAAATATGATGTGCAGTGTTTGACAAGAGCAGGCGGAATGAAAGTGGTTCCTATTGTCCTCGTTTAAAACACAAATTAGCCATTATTGACTCGCCTCCACTGAGTAGTAACATTTCAGCACTGTTGATGCGCAGCCTGGCAAACCAGTTTTCACACTGGAACATCACAGATCACATATTGGCATGAAGGATTTGCAGCAATACCAGCTTCTCCAACAACATATTGCATCACTTTTGAAACAAACTGTGAGAGTTCTTTGCCTTACACAAACTCCTACACACGGCCAGGCAGCAACTAATCACAGTCATCCACATCCACACCAGAGAAGAACTGTGTATCCATCAGAGCATCCTTCACTCTATTCCACCTCAACAAAGTGTAAGAGCAGCACCTTAAGATTCACCCAGAATGAGAGAGGAAATAATATTAGAACAAGCACAAAAAAGAGAATTAATGTCTGTACACCTTCACCTCTGTCTGTGCACTATTTGCTCTCCCTCCGCTGTTAATCAGCCGTCTGAGAGGCATGTCAACGTATTGCTGTGGCCGACAGCGAGGCTCTGTGTGGGGAAGGGTCAGCAGGGACAGCGGGGCACTCAGGGTTAATCGCTGAGCCAGGCTGAGAGGCATGAAAGAGGGCTGCAAAGAGGCGCTGAGAGAGACACTTGCCGTCTCTCCAGCTCTCTCCATAACTGCATACATTTCACACACACAAAAGTAACAAAATGGCTGCCGACTTCCTTCACAGCCCAGGTGGAGGCAGGGGCGCAGAGAGAACAGAAGTAGAGAGCGAGTGATCTGGAAGCGAAATTTCATGTGGGGTTGAAGGACAACCTGCGCTTCTTTGTGCCGAGGATTCTGCCAGTGACCACAGGAGCTGCTGTCCATGGTTCTGAACTGACAAAACCTCCTTTGGGAAAATAGCATCCAAGTGTTGCATCAGAGACTGGCAGGTGTGGAACTGTCCACGGTCCTGAAGGAGTGGAGGGCATCTGGTTCTCCTCTGCTTTGTCAGTATGGAGTACACAGCGTTTATTAAGCTGATCGTGGGCATACGATTAAATCTGAACCCAGCAGTGCAGGCTCCACTCAAACAGGGCAGCGTTTCTTTATGAACTGAAGCTTTCCCTACACAGCGTTTCAGCCTGCCAGACGGCCTCAGCGACACAGGAGGGCACTGAGTCAGCCCCTCTCCCCCACTACTGTTAGTGCTGAAAGCCACAGAGTCGGGCTGCTTTCCCCTCCTGACTCTAAGCTCGTGCTGCTTAGGTTTCAGCCACTGTCCATTCAGGAGGAGTGCCCATCTGGGTCAATGTCAATGTCAGTCATCCAAGACATGCTCTGCAGCGATACGCTACATGATTCACTGCTATCGGACTTGCTCATATTTCTAAATGCCACCCATTTATGCAGCGGGGACTTGAGTTCAGTTGTGTAACTAACGCCATTAAGGCTGAATGACTAGCACAGACAGACTTCAAATCTTTTATGCCTCGCCAGCATGCAGTGCCGCTGCCAAATCACAAAGGCCTAGATGCAAAAGCGCATACTAATTAAAGCACACAGAGATGCAAACAGCAGGCGAGGCCAGACAAACAAGTCCCCACACAAATGCAAAAAAAAAAAAAAAATCCGCACAAGCAAATTAGCACATACACAGACGTACTGGGCAGATGAGTACGCACGCTCACAGTCAAGCACACTCATACTTCCATGCATGCACACACACACGCACAGAGCTCTGGTGTCACAGTGGGATTACAATACGTAGTGCCAGTGTGTGGCCTTGTTCTCTTAACTACCCTGTGGTGTAAGTACACAGCAGCGTACAGCTGGCCAGCGATTAGAACCACACAGTGAGCCAAGAGGAGAGTGACACTGAAGGGGGCCACCAGGAGCGATCACACTCATTCCACTTACGCTGTTGACCAACACAACAGGAGCATTAGCTCCCATCAGAGGGGGCAGTTCACACTAAATGTATTTTACATACCTAATACACTTTATATGGAAAATATTTCTGGCTATTCAGGGCCATCTGCTAACACAAATAGGAACAATGGAAGGGCTTAGATTTTGGGCAAAAAAACCCCCAACGGAGCCGTTGATTTAATTTCTTGGCTGTTTGTTGAATTAGAACGAGGCTGTTTTGACAGCAGCGGCTAAATACAGATACAGATTTCTTCACTGTGTTGATCAATAATCAGCTATTTCATTGCTGGTAATTATGCTGATCAGCTTATGTAGATAATTTTGGCTTGTTATCACCACTATTTGTCTGGTATTTAATCAAGAGGAGCTTACTTTTATCAAGACAGAAGTGCTCTGCAGAAAAAGGCTGAAACAAAATATGAGGCTAATAAATCTCAATGATGTAAACTTGGTAAAGCAAAACCCCACCAGTCCACTTTTATGCACAATGTGGTGTATGTACCCAAAAGCCATCAGCTTTTTCAGGTATCTCTTTTTCTGGCCTGGCTATTACAGTATAAATTTAGTCATAATTGGACACAGCCATTTTTGAGCCAGTACACTTCAATGGCAGAAACCATGATAACTAGCCTAATTCTGGCACCACTGTAAATCTCTTCTTCTGCCATATTGTATCGTATTTCACACCTACATATCTCACACCTGTTCACCCACTGTTTGACAAGTTCCAGGTTTGAGGTGGAATTCAGTGTTTACATAGTGCATATCGATTCAGGCAGAGATTTTTGAATGGCGTATTCACAAACAAGTGTGGAAGTTAACTTCGGGGATTCAGTGTCCATGTTTGTGAGGCAGCGTGTGTGTGTGTGTGGTTGAGTGTAAGCCAGATGGCCTGAGGCCTAGCTGGAGCCGTGGCTAGCTCTGAGCTGAGATGAGATGAGCAGAGGATAAGCTTGGACTGGCCATGGGCTACAATTGTCCTTCACTCTGCAGGAATCCATTAAGCTTTCAGGGTCTCTTCAGCCAACACACACACAGGCGCACGCGCGTGCACACACACACACACGCACATGGCCATTTAGTCGTGCCTGTCAGACTCATTGTAGCTGGATGACAAAGTGTCTTTCTCAGCAGCAGCCATATGTATAGGTGGGCTCCAATCCCTCATAGTGAGACTATGACTCATCTCCTGTGGTATATAAAACTCTGTTAATATCTGTCATCTGAAAGAAATGGTTACCAATTGTCCAACATAATGATAATGGTATAAGCTAATACAATAATTACATGAGGTGATTTTCATGGATGTGGAAGAGATAGCCTTTCGTTCTCTCACTGTCTCTCTCTCTCTCACACACACCCACACACACACACACACACATACACTTCACAGGTCACTTTTGGGGACATAACATAGACTTGCATTAATTTCCTGGAGACTAATGTCTCTAACTAACTAACTAACTAACTGGCCCTCACAAACAAAGAAGTACAAATACACACACACGCACACACACATGCATACAGCATTCACACTGCCCAACAAGTCCGCACGGCCCCCACCTTCTGCATCATCATATTAGGCTTTTAGGTTTGTCTCAGGATGTCAGTTTGTCACAACTCCTCAGCTTGAAGGCTGCCTGGATGTGACAGTTCTGGCCGCATCGCATCGGCTTGTCTGGGGTGACGAGCCACGCTCCAGCGAGTCATTACTCGCTAACTCGCAGTGCTAAGTGAGTCGCTACGATACAGCACTAAGCTGATAAAGTACTGGAGAAATTGGTAGGGATGATTCTCCGCTAGCGAGGGATTCCCATCACTGAGACCTCTCGGTTCTGTCCAATGACTGTAAAATTACTTGTTCTTTGGCCGCTTTACTAAGGAACCAACCTCAAACTCAGCAGAGAGTTAACTCTTTTGGCCTGTGCTAAATTTGAGGGCATACTGTATGTAAATGTATGCAGCATTCATTTAATATTCCACTGCTATCTCTGGGCAAAAAATTATAACTTACCATTAAACTTAATGCAACTTATAATATAATATAATATATATACTTAGAATAGAAAGAGAATCCTCATCAGCAGCACGCCCAGTTTCTGTACTACCAGCACTGCTTGGTGAAAGTGTTCTCTGGCACTATGCTTCAGTGCTATGCTAATGGGTAGCATTAGGAGATGACTGCTGCAACAGACAGAGGGGGTAAGAGGGGCTAAGAGAGGCTGATCACATTTTGGCCCCTGAAAGACAGTCAGTCAGCCAGCTAACAACTCAGCCTTAGGGCCACAGAGCTCCACAAGCATAATCTCCTATTGTGACTCTATGGCAAAATCACTATCACAGTCGCTGGCTCCCTGCAAGGCCAAACCTTCTCACTCAATTATTTCTGTTAGAAAACGCACTATAGAGCATCTGTGATAACACAGACCAAGGTCAAATTGTCTGAGACATTGAAATAAAAGCGCTTTTATGTTTGAAAGCGCACCGCTGATGATGGAAAGTTTTTGGTAATGTTTTAGAGAAGAGAAATCTTTGTCTACTGACACTGTGAACTGCTCGGAATTCTAAATGTACTCTCGCTCATCACATAAGAAAAAAAACGGATTATCTTTAACTTCTCTCAAGTGTTGGTCACGATGCTAGGTTGCAGGTTGTGTCTTGTCATCTCCAAATGATGTTGGAACTTCGGACAAACATTTGTGCGCCTATGTGTACATGTGTGCATCAGAGCGAGAATAGATGTAGAGGCTTGTGATGGTAAAGAAAGAATGAATGGGTACAGAGAGTAGCTTGGCTTTGGCAAAAATATGTTCTTGTTTGAGGGTCCAAGCATCTAACCACCCTCAGGCTTTAATTACTGTGCGAGGATAATGAGTCAAATCCAATCAGTTCACTCTCTTGCTCTTAATTTGTATGGAGTTCCTATTATGAAGCCAACCGCTTCAGACCCTCACACCAGCTGCCCTGGAGTGACACCAGGCCCCTGTTTGTTGTGTGTGGGAGGGGGTCATGCTGGCGTCAGAGCTAGGATGCTAGCTCCTTTGCCTGACAGGCGGAGGAGTCAGAGGAGACGAGATGAGGAGCGACTGTATGGGGAGTCACCGTGTCTGAACACAAGGCAGCGCAAAAGTGACACACATCCGCGACGACGGAGCCAAGTCAAGCTAACATACAAGGAGACCAAACGAGACAGGGTAAAAATAGAAAAAGATAGAAACCATCAAACTAGATGTTGGCAGAAGACGAACATGACGACCGTTCTTTGTGGAAGCACAAGGTCACCAACATAAAAGAAGGCAGGCAGACAGATTTGTGGGAGAAAGCCTCCTATTGGTCTGATCTGCTCGCCACAGACAGCCTCTCTCCTCAGCAGCCAAGTCCTCTAACTGAACTGAATTACAGCACAGCCCATAACATTACATCATTCATAAGAGAATTAAACGTGCCCCCGCTGGAAATGGGAGGCACACACCCGCATGCAACACACACACACAACAAAACCACACACAAGGCCTAAACCTCATCTATCCTCAACCTTGAGAACTCTCAGTGTGTGTTGACAAACTTTGCTGTGGGGGCGAACTAGTAGGCATAGCAGAGAGATTAAGACAGACGGCTAAAAAGCCACTGAGATGCCAAGCAACACACACACACACAAACTTGAGGAGGGAGGCGAGCCCAGACGTGCTCATACTGTCAAACCACTTCATTGCTGGCCCCGGCGCCTAATTATGCAATAACAGTGCCTCGGTGGGGGTGGGTGGGGGGGAGTTTGGGGGTGCATGGCATCGCCCAAAATAAAAATCAGCCTTGCTAAAAAGTAGAAGATTCACCCGCTGTAAAATATCCTCCATCTCCCCAGGGAGAGGAGCTGTGCTACAGGCTCAACACAACTCTGTTTCTGTTCTGTTCTCTGTTTCCAGCACATATCACAAGAGTTAGGCCGGCAGACAGCGAGTCAGACCTAGATTCATATAAACACTGTGCTGGAGTAAATCTGCAGGTGCTGCAGGGAAACAGCCACGGGGATGAGGGGAGAATGGAACTGCGACAGAGAAGCAGAGAGAGGAAGGTGAGAAAGAAAAGTGAGAAGAAGTGATAAGAAAAGGAGGGAGAGTGAGATATAAAGTGTGGAAGAGGGGGGGGGGGTGGACTGACTGAGTGCCATGCAAGGCCTGCTGTCAGGAAGATGTGCGTGTGTTTTTGGAAGAGTTGCAAGTCACATCCAGAGACCTGTTAGGAAAGATGAGTGTCAAAGCCCAGCGCTGCCGCTGCATTAGATACTCAATTAACCTCCTTATACACTGAGCCAAAGGCATGGATGGTGTGCGTGTTTTTACTCTGCATGTTTATGAGCTGATCGATATGTTTGCAAGTAAAAACCTTCAGTGCAGCATTTCTGATACTTCATGTTTCATATCTATATGCATCTATAGAAAAAGCAGACTTCTGCCAGGGCTGAACGTTTCCCAAAATTTTCTCTTATTTAATATCTTTTTTTCATTTACAGAGATATGACTCAAAATGTGAAATGCCCTATTTCACAATGGTGAAGAATCCTTCCAAAATTTGAAAATCCCTCCATAATTTTCATGTACTCCTGCTAACAAACAAAGAAACGGACCCAAAAGCTTAACCCCCTTGGTGGAGGTAAAAATAGATTTGGCTGTAAAATGCTACTAATGAATCCCTGTCTGTGTATGCCATGCTTTTCACCTGCAGTGCAATGAAAATATACGGTATGTTTCTTTCGCTGTCTTTTTTTTTCCCTTTCACCTAGGCACCATCCCTCGATCCCTCATCCAATTTCATCCACCCGGAAACTCTCTCAGTTACCCTCCCTTAACGTCCTCATCACCCTCCCCTCTTCCTCTCCATGTCTTCACTCCTCCCTCTCGTCTTGACCCCTCACCTCCAGTTTCCCCCTCTTCCCTTACCATCCCGTTCTCCCCCTTTGCCCCCTCTCATCATTTTACCAGCCTCTCAACTCATCCATCTCTCTCTCTCTCTCTTTCTCTCTCTCTCTGCATTTCTCTCTCTCCCCCCGCTCCACTCTCTCTGCCCTTGGCTGCCAGCCGTAAGCTGCTGCTGGTAATTATCAATCTGCAGTCCACAAAACACACGAGAGGCAAATGCACACATTGTCGAGCACATGACATGCTTGACACATACACACCAGCACTTCTGCACACACTCTCAGAGCAGCACTCTTGGATAGGCACATGCACACAGACACACACACACACACACACAGTCCTTCACGGCTACAGAGCCTCAAATTTACGCAGCTAGGCCCTGGGAGAAAAGAGGCAGCTATCACACGACTGCACAAACAGTAACACAGTCCCCAATCCTTTATGTAGGAGCTTGTTTGCAGTACACAAATCAGTGTACACAAACTAACATACCCTGATGCACACAACTACAAGCATACACAAACAAAATGGGCAGACGCGCACAAACACACCAACACTGTGAGCGAACGAACAAACCCAAATGAACAGTTCCTGCATGCACGCACAGACACATGAGATCAGCGTGCGTCATCTTCAAAGGGAGGTTTGAAAGAACACACCGACACTCCGCCCCGGCCGGTCCCTCCTACTCCCGCCCGCCCCCGATTCCCAATATATGTTCAAAGGCCATCCATTAACCTTTCACTCACACAGTCCTCTCTGTGATCTACTGCTCTCAGCCAAGGGCTTTGAAGAGCACAGCAAACCCCAGCACCAGGGATTGAAGGAGGGAGGTAACAAACAAGAGAAAAACCGAAAGGAGCAAAATGAGTGAAAGGAAGGGAATGATAATGACAAAGAGATGCTTACTGTTAACAGATAGCAGGCACAGGGCAATGGAAGGAAAACAGAACAGGGATGGTGACAGTTCAGGAGCAAGGTTGGATAGAAAAGTGGGATAAGGGGATGGGAGGGGGGAAGAAAAAACATGGTTGGGGCTGGTGGGAAAAAAAAGAAAATTGGGAAAATGTGAGGGAACAGAAAGAGGGGCCAATAGAGAGATAGACGGCCAGCAGGTGGGGGCACTTTGGGGGAAAGACATCACGACACAGAGAGACAGAGAGAAGGTGTAATGGCTGAGGTGTTAGTGGAGAGAAAGCAGAAAGATTGGATAAAAATCCAGCGATGTGTTTGAAGTGAGAGAAGTGAGAGGCACGGATCTTCGCTAAAAAAGATGGCGAGGAAATGAGAGTTTGAAAACACGCACAAGAGGCAAAGAGAGAGAGAAAAGAGGGGTTCCAGCAGTTCTTTATTGCAAATCCAGATGATATGCAGCAATATTCACAAGCTGCTAGATAAGCAATTAGTGTCAGTGAAGCCTGTGGATTTCATCTTTTTGGCAGAGAAAAACACAGTAAAACATATTCAAAGGTCATTTTCAGACAAAATGAGACCATTTACTTGTCTTCATAAAGACTTAAACAACCAGATGGTTTTGATAGTCCTGGTCTATAGAACACAAAGCTATTAGAAAGTTGAAAACGCAATTTGCAGATTTCCAAATATATGCATTAAAGTCCAGCATAAGCATCCGTTTGTCTGTGACTGCAACTAGAACTTATATTAAAGAAAATGGAGACATTTGCAGCAACGTAGCTTTCTGTATTTGGTGAAAAAGAATCAACTCTGCTCTTCCCGTATGATTTCTAGCAACATGTGAAATGATTAGTGTGAACACGTGGCACAGAAATGCAAAATATACACAACTGATTCTGATTAGAAAGCTTAAGTCAATGTGTACGTTTAAGGCAAAAATAATAATTCACTGCATCTTTAACAACAGCAGGTGTACCAGGTAGGTTCACTGAGAAAAAAAAGTGTGAGTCTGACACGTTTTTACGTTCATTTCCTTGACTTGTTGTGTCACCAGATTCTGATCAGCTAACGCCATGCACACCTCCTCTGCTCTGCCTAAAATATGCCCTGTTTTTCTCCTCTGACAGCTGCAGAAGTGTAGAGCTCAGAGTTTACAAAACACATATTAAAGCAATATAATATGCTTTTCAGCAAATTATATAACAACAAGAAGCCAAGTGCACATAGCAAGGTTAGTGGGACTACTGCTTTATTGCCTCCTCCTGAAACATTATTGCTCCAAGCCTGTCAGAGAATCAATTCTTATGAATTAGTGAGTAGGTCGTAGTTTTGAAATGATCATTTTAATATTATAGTATTAAGGGACTGAAAGTCTACTCTCTCCATCTCTGCAAAATTCAATATTGAATGTGGTTTCAGGTCAGGTATTTTTTAGATCTTCACTCAGAATTTTAAATCCAGGGTTGAGCAACACTTAGACCCAAAATAACTGTCAGCTCAGTCATAAAAAAGCATCTGGCTTGCAAAGGCATGGTGAATTCTTCATGCAGCCCTCCGTGAAAAATAACTACCCACCCCTGCGTTTCAGAAACCAAAATACTGCATTGAGATCAGTCCCCATTCAGACGTTTTGTCACCATCCATGGACAGTGACGAGACTAAAGCAATTTGTGGGGAAGATGTGTAAAATCAGTGAGTCCCCCATCCTTAAATAATAGCTGGGGGAAAAGGCGCAGAAGAAAAAAGCCAGGGAGAGGAGGCGAAGACAGATAAGAATGTCTGCGTTTGCACTATAGGACCAGGGGCCTTTCCACGCCACTGATCTGAGAGCAAAGGCTTAAATACAGGGGAGATGGGAACAGATTCCGCCAGTCAGCTGGCACTGGCAAAATGATATGAGTGGTACACACATGCACTTACTCACACAACTGCTCACCCCCCTCCTAATCTGGCCATGAGCGCACTCGTACTGCATAAACACAAAGACCTAAGCAGACACTTTCCTGCAGTACTACTGTATACTGTATGTGCGTACTTGCAGATTCACGTGTCACATGTATTATAAGGATCTACAAATAGCCTTATAATGGTGTGGCTGCTGCCACTGGTGCACATAAACGCAAACAAACTTATATGTACGGTACACACAAGCACACACCGATGCTTGCGCTCTGATGAATGAGAGCCCTGTGTCAGGGCATCGTCACGTATGGCGCAGCTGCCTGCAATGCCTGCCACATTAAGCAAGCCTAATGGGCTTTCAGAGCGTCAACACTGCGTATGGGTTGTACACTCTCAAGCATTCTGTAGAATCAGCGGGACACTCTGTTTGTCAGGGTATGCATGTCAGTCTGTCAGGGAGCCCGCCAGGACGTGATTGACTTCATTTGCTTACATTTGTAAGATTTCGCATTCCTAAATGAAACATATCTTTTTTTCATTTCACACAGAGGAGAGGAGGAAAATCTGCACAGTGATCTAAAATGATGAATATTCATTGTGTGCGGCGGGCAAGTGTGTGAGGTTTGTAGGGCAGAGCAGGTAGGACGTATGTGTGCAAAGCTCATGCTGGTTAGAAGCATTTGTGTTAAAGAGCTGCTTCCAGAGAAGAATAAATGCATGAGAGTTAGGGGTAAATATTAGATTGTGCAGCCAGAAGTAGAGTGAGGTTAAAGCACAGCAGATTAGCCGGTACACAGAGGCAGTGCAGGGGTACACATTAGGCTGTGAAGCCATGTGTGATGATCCTGCAGGTTTCCAAATGAGCTCTGATTAGCCTGAGAGTGATATGAGCAGCTCCCGTCACATCAAAACTCTGCCATCTTGCTTTTACCTCTCCTGCTCCTAAGCTCACACTTTAATAGAGAGGAAACATTCCAGCCAAATTCTGGCCGTGAAAATTGTAAGCACCAAAATGGTGTGGGTGTTCATGAGCCTGTGTCAATGTGAATGTGAGCTTGATTCCATTAGTAAAATTATTTTCTTAATTTCATCAAACCAAATGTTGTGCCTGTACTTTGGGGCTGAATACTGATAACAGTCAATTGATTATTAATGCATTATTAATACTACCCCAGTGCCATGTCACACAGATAGCCGGAGGCTCATTTTCACACAAATACACACACCCACGCATGCCCACACAAACAACAAAGCAACACAGTGCCAGAGGCCAAAGGTTTTTGATGGAACAGAACGTACGCTACACAAATCCAATGTTGCAAAAGCAGCCATATTAAGATGGAAAAAAACAAGCACTGACTCAAATTAAAACTGCAGCCAGCCAATCTGAGTTTACACAGAAGAACTGCTAAAAAAAACAGTGGCGAAAGAGGCGCACAAAACCCCATTTTAATTTTAGCCTCCCCTCCCTCTCTCAGCTTCTTCAGCTCCTCCTGCTCCATCACTAGCCCCTCCCTGTGGCAACCATGTCTCTGCCTGATGCTCCTCCTCCTCATTCTAGCTGTCCATCACCCAGCAGCTGGTTGGCACAGAGCTGACTGAGAGCATACAGCAGATGGTGTGATGCTGTTTGTGTGGCACGCCACTAGCAGGACACCCAACATCTCCTCCTTTTCCTCCTCGGCCCCCTGAACGCCCCTGCACTCCCTGCTCCTTCCCTGTTACACATCTTTTTAACACACACACACACACACACACCCTCCAGCATCACTTCAGCCCAACCAGGTCACCTGCTCCGGGGTTTACAACAGCTAGCGCACACACAAACACACGCAGAAAGCAAAATGAAATATCTTATGGTACATGGCACTTTCAAGGAGGTCACACATATGGCACCATTACATGCACGGATTCCCCCTTATATGATCGCCACGCTCCAACTAACATCAAGATGACAAGAAATTTTATTGACATTCGCACATACACTCTCTCACTCTCGCTCTCTCTCTTGTGAAGACAGTTTGGTTAATCAAGTGCAGCGTTTCTAGCCTGGTCAGCAAGTCAATATGCTTACAACCTTCATCACGTAGCTAACATATAAATATTACATCCTCATTTGCAATAACCTGGTCAGGACACTTACAGGGCACAGTGAATCCAACGGGAGCTCATGTGCAACATTACAAGCTGGCTCAGTGAAGCAATTCAAATTTATATGTATTGTACACCGATCTGCCACAACATTAAACTGGTAACTGCTTTTAATACTGTGGCAGACCGGTGTATAGCTGTGGCCTGAGTTGAACGGGATCATTCTGAGCCATCAGCAGTAATGAAAACTTATTTTTCATGGCTTCATAGCTTGTCTAAATCAAAATTACTGACATATACTGCATACATAAATAAACAATACATAAATACTGATTGCAGACAGACATAAGTTTATTTATCTACAATGTAATGTATTAAAAATTAAAAAAATATTGATATTTACTACGTACCTTGTGAGGATGGAGCAATGTTGCTGAAAGCTACAGCACAGGTAAAGATGATCCACACTGCGAGAGCCATGTTGGAGGCTGACCAGGGGGAGGGGCAAGGGGCGTGGCTAAAGCGTAGAGGCAGCAAGCAGGCACAGGTGAGTGGGGTGGCACTTCCTCTTCCTCAGCTTACACCCTCCCTGAGGGTGATCCTACAGGCAGAGGGGGTGGGGTGGTGGGGGAGGAAATAACAGAGAGGTTAATGTCTAATAACAAACTGCATTTCATATAAAGAGATATTCTACTGCACAGTTTTCTTCCCCTCTCAGCATGGCATTTGAATTAGACAGTGTCAGCTAATTTATTCTGTGTTTACTATGGGAACGTTTGAGAATTCTGCACAAAACTGAGTGGCTCATGACTGGTATAGCATACTTAATGTTGTATCAGTGGAGAGGAGCGGCTCCCCCTGTGGTGGACAGGTAGAATGATCAGACAGGGAGATCTGAGGCCATTTTGTGCGGGATGGCATGGCAACAGCTGTTGCCACTACCAGCTCATCACTCTACAGGGTTTGAACACTTGATTGAATCAGACATGCTACATATGTTTTGGGGCTGTTAACGGAGCGATATTCAACATGTGAAAAATACATGTCTTCTGTCTGTGCGTGCGCTCGTGTTTGTGTGCGGGCACGCACGCAAAGCGAGACAGCAAAAAGCTGTGACTCAGTCAGCAGTGCCGTAGGGCTCATGCTTCTCATTTGCCTAATGAAATAAATTACAATGTGGAATTTTAACTCTGAATTTTTGACAGTAAAGCCTGCTTTGCTTCTCCAGGGGCTGAAAGACAGAAAACAGTAGAGACAGTATTGTTACAGCCTATGCTACTCCTGCTGAGCTTACTGATGAAATAGACAGATTGGACTGCATCTGTTTGCATATATATACACACACGTGTGTGTGTGTGTGTGTTTGGCTTTTTTTTGCTTTTTTGAGCGGGGGTTTCTCTCTATCCCTCTACCGCCTTTATTTGATTGATCCTACCATCTTAGATTGTAGAAGGGCCGTTATACAGTAAGCAAGCATTCCTGCACTCTCTCTTAAAAAAAAAACACGCACACAGATTCAACTGCCTTGCAGTGCTTATATTAGGTTGCTAACCCTCCGTCCTCCTGGTCAACTGACAAAACTTTCCAAATGTGGCAGATATGTTTGGAATCAAATCAACAATGCACAAGACGGCGTTAAAAATATTCATAAAGTCAACAGAATTCAATACATTGTATCTACTGCACCGCAATATGTGCTGTTCTCAAACAGGAAAAAAGGCTAATGCTGAGAAATATTAAGAGGAAAATTCAAGAGAAATATGTTCCTATCGATAGGTATTGAATTTTTAACCCTAGTCCTTATGTTGATTCTACACTAAAAGTCAGGCTCTTAGAATAATGAAATAAACTAAATTCCATTTTCAAAACTCAAAGACACAAAGCCCTGGCAGCCACGATGGCGCGTTCTGAGCGACTGGGTGGCTTTACCTCCTCTCGTGATCAACACTCATTTGGCTTCCCCTCCACCTCTCCAACCCCTCCCTCTCTCTGACCTTCTCTGATATTTACCCTCCTCCCCAGTGGCAACGCCCGGCCCACAGCCACCGACCTGCCTGGGTGTCGCTGTGTGGATTAGTATGTTGGATGACGTATGAGTGCGAGCGAGACAGGGTGAGAGAGAAGGGGAGGGCAAACAGTGAAGAGGGAGAGAGAACGCAAGCAGAACATTGAGTACTAAGCACATCCGCAGCAGCTGTTCTTTACACCAGCATTTATTTCCAACACGCGCGCACATGCACAGACACACGCGGAACACACGCGCGCACAACCTGTGAACTAGTGCAGCCTGTGCCATTATTTGAGTTTGTTTGCGACTACCCTCTATGCTCCACTCTGTCTAACGGCCTTTACTCTACCCCCCCGCCCTTAACCCCCCATCTCGCTGTATTATTAATGTTCAAAACGTGAACACCCCCCGTTCAGTGACAGACCTTCCTTTTTTTCTCCAACTTTTGTGGTTTTAATAAGAAAAATCTGTCTTCTCTCTTGTTTCTTTTGACTGTGCTTCTGTCTGTACTGTTCAACAATAGGTCTCCTGTGGTCTCAGAAGATGAGGAGGGCCAGGCAAAGAGAGCAGGGAGGGAGGGGGGTTCGGGATTGGAGTAGGAAAGGAGAGAAAAGTGCAGGGTGGATAAATTGATTTTATTTTGTGACAAAAGAGAGCTGGCATTACACAACACTCAATTTCAGTGTGGTGGGGAAAGAGAGTAGGAGATGGAATGAAGGATGGATGGACTCCAAGGTGAATGAAAGAAGAAACAGAGGGAGGACAGAACAAGCAAATGAGGGAATGAAAGAACAAAAAGAGAGGATGCATCATGTATCATAAGTGACAAATAAGCACAGAACAGATGGAGCAAAGGAAGTAAGGGCCAAATGAAATAAGGGAAGGATGGCTTTCTGTATGACAAGAAATAAATAAGAGAGTAGGAGGGGAAACTGCCCAAAATAACCCAGTGAGAAGAGCTGAGGAATAGTAAGAAAGCAGGAAGCAATGGCAAAGGAGAAAGTGTTTCTTCTGCCTGTGTCTATGAGTCAGTCTGCCTCAGGGTAGAGGAAGGTTAGGAGTCTTTGGAGGGCGTGAGATGGGTGTCTTTGCCCTCCGTGCTCTCCCTACTTGGAGGATGTTACACGCCCGAGGCCAGAGGCTGACCTTTTGCACTGATCACATCCACAATTATTATCATCACTGTTTCTCTTCTAATAGAGTAGAACATCATCTCCCTATGAGACCGCAGCCTGCAGAATGGGAGATCGGACAGCAGTTTTTACTGCACTGGTGGAAAGGTGAGGAGGCCGAGCAGGAGAGAAAGTGAGAGGGAGGGCAAACGACAGCCGGTTGTATCAACACAAAGACAGACACGCGGCGGTGGAGTTGCACTTAAGTATTCATCTTGTTTCAAATGCTACCCTCTGTTTCTTCAGCTATTAATTTACAGGCTGCCTTGATCCAAAGCAAATAACCTCATTATCCACTTCTATTGGGTCATTACGATAATCACCATGATCATTAGGATCTGTTTGCTTTAGCAGACTTGCTCATCACGAACAGGGGTGTCACCAGTCCCGTTTTATACGGGGTGGGGGGTACTGTTAAAGGCTGTGTATGTCTGTCACGGGAGCCATTCATGTTTACCCCATCATGCAAATCATTTCTGTGCAGAAGAAAGAGGCATTTAGGAACATTACCCGACCAGAATCAAAAGGAGGGAGAACAAAGAGTTTGCGTAGACAGTTTTTGCTGCATAATTAGAAAAGCAACTCTCAGAGCTGCTACGGCTTCAGGCTTTCTCGTTCCTGTTTTTCCCCCACTGAATCTCATATCAAGGTGGGAATGTGTGATAAGTGTGAGTCGACTTGGGTGTTTATGTGTGTGTGTAAGACCGGCGAGCTAATGGTCAGATGGTCAGAGGCTGCAGATCCACACCACTGAGTAGACTAACATTGCAGCTTTAAACGTGAATTTCATGTAAAAATCTTGCCAAAGATGCTTTGCGCATATGAAGTGTTCTGGGAACTGCTAACATCTAAATTAGCATTTCAATATGTACGAAGATGAGGTATGTCGTGGGAACAAGTGAAAATCATGCAGGGCAATGAGGGGCAAAGCTGTGAGCCGGAAAACACAAACACACCAATTTAAAACACTTGTGACTGATTTAAAGATTTGACAGTCATAAATTATGACGGTCAGTTTCTTCATGCAAAGAGATGTCTTTGCATCTTAAGATGAAGCACCAGCAGTTCCCAAGCTATTAGGATTGATGTTTATGCCTCAGATGCTTCAACAACAAATAGTTGGTTCAGTAGCAAAAGCTCCCGCTATGAAGGAAATGATTGGCTCCTAGCAACCGACACAGTCGAGCGTGCAAAAATGAATGGCAATCACATCTCACTTAGAAATCAGAAAGTGATGCAAACTGCTGAATTAAATATTTGTAATCAAGTAAACATTCAGTTCAAACACACTTCCAACATCCACTTAAACCCAAATAAACCACACACAACTACATTGTTTCATTCAGTGCTGTTGGGATTTGGCTTCGCTCAGGTCTGTGACAGGCACTTTATTTCAGGGGAAAGTGTTACGAGACTCAGTGAGGGCTAGCCATGTAGTATCAGAGTTTGATGAGACTGCAGAGAATGACAAAAATGTATGCTTCGCCTGGGGGACTCTAAGTAATTCTCCCTCTGACTCATTGGTGCTGAAGCTTTGTCACACTCGATACTCTTTTTGTACTCTCTTGAGTTAGGGAAGAGGGAGCAATACAAGGAAATGTAACAATAAATGAGGATGAAATAGAATTCATTAATTACTTCTTCACCTCCATAAAACTAATCACTCGCCAAAGTGAATATAATTATCCTACTTTTCCTTCTTCCTTTCAGAATGTAACAGACATACCATGAAATATCATTACCATTGCCATCTGCGATGGAGCTTTGCTGAGTGGGAGGCTGTGTTTTTACTGTCAAACCTTCCTTCCAGGGCGCAGAGGTATGACAGTTGAATTTAATACAATGATTATTCAAATTAGTCAAAGTGGTGATTTGGACACACTTCCACTTTCAGTAGTGTGAATTGCCCATTAGCAGGGTGCATGGAATCAGCTCACTCTGATTATGAGAAAGAGTTTGCTTCAAAGCACTGCGGTGAAAGTGACATCAAGGGCAAGGCCTAGCACAAACTGACACCATAATTTATGAAATTCAAAACAACAGGGAAACATGCCAGTTTAGCATTTATGGTCCTAAAGCTCGAAGCTTAAAATGCATCTCCAGAAACATAGGTTTAAAATAATTTTCCACAAATTATACACAATCCCACCTCTGTGCGCTTCACGGCTGCCAAAACAAGATCGAATCAATGTCACTGCAGAAAAAAATATGATACCAGCTTGTATGAACCGCTGCCCTCCCACCCTCGTCACTGTTATCTTCCAGTTGGGCCTATCGCTAATCTCCCTAATCCTTTTTGTTGAGGCTATCGTGAGCAAAGACAGCATAATAGCATTAGATATTATTCCTTCACAACAACCTGATTGTGTTGCATTTGCATGGATGCTCAACAGTCCGCCCAGTCTTGGCCACAGTGAGAACTGATAGCCAACTGTACTGTTAAAACTAGAGCATTCATTCAGAATGGATAATGTGGTTAGAGATAGCAGTGACTACACAAGCACATTCAGGTCAGATCATCCCAACACTTCTCCATTTACTGTGGTAGGTCAGTTAAGGCTGGAGCTCTGGTGTGGTAGTATCTCGCTGGCTGCGGCAGCAGGGCTGTTTATATAATGACACCATTGTGCCGGCTGTGTGCAGATGGAACATCAGAGCTCTTGTAATGGCCTGTGTATTAGGGCCAATGTGTTTGATTACTGACTCAGGGAGAGCGGGGATAGGCTGTGTAGTCAACAGGGAATAAGGCTCCCTCCAAAACAGCAACCCAGGGAAAAAAAAGACCTATTTGAAGAAACAGAAGGAGAGAGGGAAGAGACAAAAAAACAGGGGGAGACTTTAATGGAAGTGTGCTTTAAGGGAATGCAAATCAGACAAGGGAATCTGCAGAGCTGCAGAACACAGTGGAGGGATATCAAACAGGGCTAGTGTGGCTGTCAAAGAGGTAAAGGCAAAGGGAAGGGGGCGAGAGAGCCCCTCTCACTTTATTCAATAGACACTCCTGTACCACTTTTTCCAGCTTCAGCATCCGCCCTCAGCCGCAGCTCTCCACAAACCCCAACCCACACACCTCCTCATCTCTAGAGTCTACACTTTAACTTATTACATGTTTCCGAAACAGTAGTAGTTCTCAAAAAAGAAACCACTGCGCTTATAGATCAGCCGGAAAAAGCCCAATATTCTTGAGTGACAGTTGTACATGTTAATCAAAGACCGCGGGAGTCTAAGAAGGGTTCACTGTGTGTGATAACAGCGCTTCATTTGTGAATGAGTGATAGAAATAGTCTGCCCCTGGCCAGCCAGTCAGTCTGTTCATCAGCAGTGACACCACGCAGCAGAGAGAACATGCTACCCGGCCCGGTCTTCAGTGTCTCCAGTGTGGCCTGTGATTTATTGTGGCGGTGGAGAGCTTGTCACTGTTCATTATTACTGATGCAACGGGAGGCAACGCCACCACCCATCAATGCTTGCCCTGTGATGCCCGCCACAGCTGCCAGAGGAAGTGACCTCACTGTCCACCTGTCTTTCTCACGCAAACACTGGCCCCACAGCCCCAGCTCTGTAGTGGGCCCTAATATCTTTCGTGGATCAAACCTCCGACCCAGTTGGGCAGTCACCTCTTTACCAATCACCAAAATACCGTATATCAATTCAGTCCAACGTGAGAAGGCTCAACTTTCTTTTCTCTATAAACACTGGATTCTGTTTAACAGAAACTCTTAGAAACAGAACATTGAGCAGCACAGTTCTGTCATATATACCACAGAACAATACACCATTACAACTGTTCAACTGGTATTATTCTGGCTTTTGACTCCCACAATCTACTTCATTTCTTTCCCACTGCCTGCCAACCTCACAGTCAAATTAGATATACTCCATATCAGTCAACCTGCGCTGTCAACTTTGTCAGCATGAGTTGCGTCGCAAATCAATAGGAGGAAATGAATAATTCACTTTGACCATTAAAGGCTCAACAACAAGAGTGATAACTGCCGGCCCTGACATTAATCTTATGAGCCACCAACAATGGATTATGATATAACATGATAATGTTATGAAATTGTACCCTCTGGTGAATCTTGCTCCCTCCTGCCCTTTGCATTGAGCTGTTCCCAGATGTCACTTGGCTGTGACTGGCAGGCTGCCACCCCGAGAGCCTGTGCACCGCCAGCCTCGGCTAGATCCATCTTCATTAAGGACAGAAGCGCTGTGAGTTGTGTGTGTTATTATCAGTGTCTATTAATCTGAGAGCTCCAACAGGGCAACCCTGCCTCACTGTTGCGCTACAGTACACCATAGCCGAGCGTGTGCTATGTACAAGCTACGGATGCATGCCACAGAGAGGTATGCAGAGTTGCAATGAAGACAATCCTTTCACACACCTGCCTATTCACAACTCTCTCTCTCTCTAATAATGAGCAGGGCAACAGACTTAAACAATTTGCAGATAACACATGCTCACTCCTAATTGTGGATGATAGAAAATAATTAGTGTGGGAAAAAAACATTCGTAATTGTTTAGCTACCTTTGGGATTCACTCGAGGCTAAGTGTAGACACCCCTTCCAAATGTTGGTGACGGTGTACGGTAGGATGCACGTGATCATGGCTTGAAGCTTTTGCACACACACGTTCACCCGGGTGCGCACGCACACACACAGACGACCCCACCGGGGCGCCACATGTGATGTTGACCTAGTTTAGATCTGTGACACAAAGTGGAGCAGCGATTCAGAACAAAAAGAGACACTGACATTTAAAAATAGGTTGACATTCTTTTCATCTCATTGCTGAGACCCATACAATGGAAGTCCCATCTTTTGTGTCAGTGGCACCATCAGCTAATTATTCCATCACATCTTCAACTTGCCACTTTAGAGATCCACGCTTTTTACACAGGCATCTCTTTGGGTACAGTGAATCTAGTTTTTGCCTGAAGGATCAAACCGACCAGAAACAGAACTAAAACTTATGTTTTTATGTATTTTACTGTTGAACAATTAAAAAAATCAGTTGTTCTTGACTGATGTGAATGATTTTTTCTAACTTGAAATGTGTCATGTAGTTGGAACACCTAAATGTGTTGTGCTCTGTATTGAACTCCCCCAAATTTTTTTTCTCCTCATTACTTCAACGTACTGGGTTTTAATGTGCTTCATTCCTTTCACGATATTTGTTTTTGGGTTTTTTTTTCTCCTTAAATGTGAAGCGGAAGTTGTTATGCTGCTGTGCGTTCAACGTAAGAGCGTTCGGGATCAATAGGAGTGTTCCAGTGTCAGCAGTCAGCTGATAACATTAACAGCTCCTAAATTTGAGATATCCTTTTGACAATGTCAGTGTTTGATTAATTTTCCAGGTCCCAGGTTTAGATCTGACACGATAGCTTGAGAGCGCTGTGTATCAGGGAAACTAGTAATGTCAGAACTTCACACTCACCAGCAGATAAAAGACAAACACAGGCATAGAGCAGTTGGCAACCTGAGCGTTTCATGGGTGTATGCTTCGAGCTTTTTAATGCAAGTGCGCATTAAATAAACTTCAGATGAGTGTACTCTATCTGAACTTTAAGAAACCCAGTGCATTCTCTCATCAGGCAATTTTAGCAATTCAATCAAGCTCCAACTTTAAAAAGTGCAACTTCTTTGACCCCTCTATACCTGTCTAAAGTTATCCAGATGATTTTGTTGTTTGCCACAGCACAGCAAGTGGGTGTATTGCTGTTTTTGTGGATGCAAACATGTCTACCTTTTCCCAAAAATGAACAAGTCCGAGAGATTTGTGTAGTGCAATGTTGTGTGTGTGTGTGTGTGTGTGTGTGTGTGTGTGTGTGTGTGTGAGTGATGTATCTAATTTGATAGCAGTGACCCCAATCTGCCTGCCAAGGTTATCCAGCTTTAGGATGGGCAGAGTGGGCATCAGGAGATTCTGACACAGCAGGCCGAGCTGACATGCCCCAATTCTAAAGCATGGCTGTCACTCACTTCCTTTTACTGTTCCTCTTTCTGTCTACCTTTTTCACATGCGCATATGCACTGCCCTGACACACACACACACACACACACACACACACACACACATACACACATACACATGCTGATGATGTCCCACATACAGCACAGGAGCAGCCTTCATGGCTACTCAGGAATAACCGAGTAGAAATGGCATACATATACGCATGCAAGAGGACACGCAAACACAAGCTTGCCGTCATTGTTATTCAGTTAAATCTCAAGTTAATGATAAAACGTGGCATTTATTCATCTGTATGTGTAAATTCTAACAAGTGAATCAGGGACAAAACTGCCTGCTGCTTGTATAAATAAGTCTGAACAGAAGTGGCAAAAATAGGTTGCTGACACATTCATGCTAAAAGAGTAAAATGAAGTCTCCAGTATAACAGTGTTATCATCATACAGCAGCCTGTGCATATGTCTTTTATCCAAGACAAGACATAAAACTGGAAATAACCACATACACAAACTCGAGCTAAGTTTGGATCTACAATTACCATTAAAATGATTGGAACATCTCCTCTGTTTTTTGTCCCCACTTCCTATTAATCCACCTCCTTTTTCTTGTTTTGAACAGCACACATAATCACACAAACACACAAGTGCATACAGTCATGCTATGAGTTCCCAGGGGAGGGGCGGGTGCTGGTGGTTTGATTATTAGAGAGGAGCAGTGGGAGACGAAGTAGAGAGCTCAGGGCCTCAGTCAGTCGGGCTGTAACAGGTGCTGCTTTCCACTGCCTGCTTCTGTTAATTACCAACAGTGCAGCCCTGCAAACGCTTTGCCGGGATCCACACCAGGTGAACACCCATCAGTGCATGGAGAGGATCCACAGGGTCTGTGCCGACCGCCTCCCCCACCACCACCCCCACTTATGGACTGGAGCTACGCAAGTATAAACACACGTGCACACAAAAACACAGACATGCAAACACACCTTCTGTGTCATTGCCTGCGCTGGTTTAATGACTATGCCTTGAGACATATGTACCCAGACACACACCTTCAAATGAGCGCACATACACAGCTCTGCCTCTAACCACACTTTTTTCTTTTCCTTCAAATACTCATTTTTCCCTCCATCCCCTCCTATCCCTAGAGGCCGGAGTACATCAGTACATCAACACATTTCGTTCTGGTCGGTGGTCTCCATGGAGCGTCCTGTTTCATGTGACCTTTCTCCCGCTCTCCGTTCCAGGAGTCTCGGGCGTCTGGTCACTCTGAATCACTCCCTTCGTCTGCCTTTGTTCAGGTTAAAAGGTTCGGCAGAGAAAGGGAACCGAGCGCATAAAGGGATATGAATCAACAGACATCTCATGGCGCCTGCTGCTGCTATCCAAGTGAAGAATAGTATGGTTTGTACTCATCCACCTTATCGCCCCTCCCCCTCCACATATCTCTCTTCAACCTCACGTCTCTGCCCCTCCACCCCTGTTTTGTACTCACATGCTCCCTCCATCGCTCTGCAGTTCTCATCCTATTTTCACATTTCATCATCATCCTAGTTTGCTTCATTCCCATCAATAATGGAAGAGTTTTTGACTGGTTGAAAATAAATAACTCTCAGCCAATCAAGGGGGGGGGACTTACAAAGATCCGACCAGCTGCTGTCAGCCAATGAGAAAGGAGCTTTGGCAGTTCAAATGAGATCAGAAGTGAGTTGCTGCTCTGATCCCATTGAAAGGAAAAGTAAATTATTCAGGTGACACCGCTGCTGCAAATTCCCCCTAAACCGGCACAGACGTTTTGGCTGTGTGGGGGAGGCATTGCATTGAGGGAAACGCTGTTTTTTTTCCACACAGTTAAAGATTTAAAATGCAAATAGCTTTTCACTGACAGCAGCACTCAGTCATAAATTGAAACACCCTTAAAGATAACCAAACACATGCAAATAAGATGATTAGCTGAATATGCTAATTAGTAAATTATATGTTGAAGGCATTTATATGTTAATTGACACAGTGGCTCACTGTAGATTAATTATATATATTATATATTATGTATAGAATAATCTATAGCAATGGATACAGATAAAAAGATAACAATTAGCCGCCGTTCTTACTCTCTACAGTCTCTTTCTCTCCTATTGATCTGAAACATGGCACTAACCCAAGCTACAAATTGAAGAAATTTCATTCTAATGTTCATGAAGCTGAGCTGAGCTTCCCTGAATTTCCACGTCAAAGCAGAATGCTGGCTCTGCATTCAGAGAGGATGGGTGTGGGGGAGCGCTGCTGGCTGTAAGCTCTGTAGGTTTCTCTCTCAGTCTCCCTCTTTTGCCGTCTCTCATCCCCTCTGTCTCTTGGCCCTCTGACCTGTGCAGGTCTCACGTTCCTGACTCCTCTCTCAGCAAGCAGGCGATCGATAGATGGATCTGACTTTACCCTGACTCAATAACCCCTCATGCACATCCTCTTCCTGTGAGGAGTATGTGTACCAGTGGAGGTGGGGATACGGTTCTGCATGTGCAACTTTGCAATCGCAAGGCATGGTTTTGGGGGGGTTTTGGCAGGGCTGTGCGTATGTGCGCGTGTCTGAGTCTGCCAGCTCCAGTCTCTCACCCCAGGGCCTAGAAGTCACGGCAGTGAGAAAACAGATTGATTTCTCCCCTCCCACGCACAACAATTAACTACACAGCGCTCAATTAGACACACGCTGGAGACACCTTTAGACAAGCCTTTGCCTTGACCTGGGATCTGTTTCCTGCAAACCAACCTATAGTACTCATTTATCCCTCCAACCAAGCATCAGAGGTGTGAAGAACGGTGAGATCAAGTGAGACAATCTTAAGGAAGGTGTTTATCTGCCCTGCTCCGACAAAATTAGCTCTTCCTGTTGTTCATTGTTCGGCATCTTCCTAGGAGTATGTGTCCCAGCACAAAATGAGCCAAGATTATCCTTAATGATGTCGACGGTGTGCAGTTTCATTATCGCCAGCATTCACGCGCTGCTCCACAGCTCGTGCTGCTCGCTGAGTAAGCGGAGTTAGGATGCTAATTTAAAGGCAGAGGGATTCAAGTGGAGCGTGGAACCCTCTGTATCAGCGGCCCCGTGTCCACCTCGGGGACCCATATCCGCATATAACACATGTTGATCATCCAGTAAAGGACAAACAAGGTTGTCATCCCTCCGTCAGCTTCGTGTCACTTTTCATTTTTCCATGTGAAACACTCCAGTGAGCATGTCTCTCTCTGTCTCTCTCTCTCTTTCCCTGAGTCAAGACATTTGTCAGAATTTCAACAATGTCCTCCTACTGCTTCAGTAAACTGGGCTCTGTTTGTCGATGGGCTAAAACATAGATCTGTATTTTCAAGGAATTAAAATACAGCTGCTATTTAAAATCCTTAATTCTCATCCTACAGTCCGATTAGTCAAACTGTGAATGTAATTAATTTTACATGTATCATTCCATTGTCACCTTTTTCAACATTCCTTTCTCCAAGTACTCTAATTAACAACTAATTCTAGCTATTCTAATGAATTATCAAATTTGCAACAAATTCACTGAACAAATGAATAATCATGTGTACAAAATTAAAATAAGTATTTCTTATTGAAAGTAGAAAAAGTAGCACATTAAAATTGAGCTGTGACAATTATTTCCACAGATGCTGCCGCTGACGTTAATTGTGATCCACTGCTGCATGGCCAAGTTATTCCAGGGTTTAAGTGTGTCATTCATAACACGGGCTAAGGGAGATAATAGAATTTCAGAGAGCGTGTGTGTGTGTGTGTGTGTGTTTATGAAAGACAGGAGAAAGAGCAAATGAGCGAGAGAGAGAAAGAAACTGAGAATTCATAGAAGTACAAGCTCCAGTGAGTGTTAACATTTCTAATTATCTCACTGTCACGTCTGGAGGCTAAGAAGATAACACCTGAAGTCACCAGGGCGGCAGAGCAGGCACACACACTCACACACACACACACACACACACACACACACACAAACTGTCCCGCCAGCTCACACACCTCCCACCTCCGCGCTAGGCCCTCAGATTTGTCTCTCTCTGCATGATTGCCTCCACCTCTCACTTCTCTTTTTTTCCTGTCTTTTCCTAATTTTTATTCTCCCTCTTTGTTGCACTCAAGCTCTGTGTGAAGTATATGTGAGGTCCAGCCTGTGGGCTCTCCGCTGTTTACTTACGTATGTGCTGATGTCAAGACGCTGCGCTCATCTCACCCCTGCTGCCCTTATATGCAGGCAAGGCCGGCAATACGTTGCGTGTTTCCAATGATGTTTATCCATGCCATGCCTATTGAACACGGCTTACGGCCTGTGTTTGATATTAAATCCCATGCTGAGGAGCTATCTGGTTGCTCCACTGATCAGATAAGCACCAGAGGGAAGGAGGGTGGATTTAACTGGTTTTAGTAATCACAACAGTCCATCCCCCTCCTCTATCCATGCTACTGTACATCCCAACTGAGGGATTTGCATTAATACTGCAGGCTATTTTGGACTTGACCATATAAATGTAAAGCCCCTTTTCCCATATAGCCCGAGACATAATACAAGACTTCACAGTATAGCACTGCTATAACTGCTATAGCTGTACCACCTTTGCCAACTGCCTATATTCTACAACTCGCTGAAGGGCTGTGATGAAATATTCACAGACCTGAGTGTCACAGCAATATCTGTGAGGCTTTTTAAGGTCAACTTTCTCTGAGACTTTCTCTTGCTAGCCTGTCCTGTTTTGCCTCTGACGCCCTGCAGAGGGCCTTTCTGTAGCGAAAGTCATTTTCTCGTAACTTCTCTGTCACCCAACCATCCGCCACCCTATTGGCCCGCTGACCGCGAGTGACGTGAAAGCTTGTAACATTTCCACTTTAGCTGGGTCAGAGCGACTATCTGGGTGCTGGCCTGCGCTCTTTGAGACTGTTTAAAATGATAGAGGCATTCACACAGAGCAGAACCTTGAAATATTTATCACATTAGAATTAACAGAGCTGTCAATCACGCCAGATACAGTACACCATTCTAGTGCCCTAACTCCATGGGCTCCAGTGCCACTTCCATCATCTGCAAAGTGAGAGAAAGACAAAAATGTCAATTTTCTCCACATCTACAGCACACAGAGGGAGAGCAAAGATACATGTTCTCAACTGCTCTGCCATGAATGAAGATGGAGCTTGTATGCAGGCCAACAATGCCTGCTTTTTGGTGAAGAAGCACAGACAAATAATTAAAGCACACAAATCACAACAGCCTGGTGTCAGTGACCCAGTATCGTGGTCAGCCATACAGTTCGCCCCCTCACACCTCATCATCCAATCCACTGACGCTCACACAGCTCTGGGCTGATGGCCCGCTCCGCAGCCCAGCGAGCCAGTTTTAACAGCACAGAGGTCCGACGTGATTCATGGCGTTTACCCCTCCCAGCATGGAACCCAGAGCTCTGTTGCCGTGACATCATAGCTAGGGCCCTGATTGGTCACCAGATGGCTGCCCTGATTGGATTCCGGCCCAAACTGTGCAGGCTGAATCACTGGCTCAGTGCTGTTCTGGATACTGATCCAGCCCACCTGCACTGCCCAGAAAACACACTCACACATTCATGCATGCACACAAGCCCACACTTGGAGATGTGGACACATGCACATAAGCTAAGACACATGCACAGAGCAAGTGTCAATGGCATTCAATTAAAATCTGTCATTCATAAAAATAAGTCACTTGAACTGCCAACAACTGTACCTTCCTCCTCTCAATCTGTCTTTACCATTTATATGTCTTGTCAATTGATTTTAAGGCACCACTTTTTGAAGATTATGGCGCTTTAAAATCTAAGTGCCCTTGTTTAACTTAGCTTAAACGACTCTCCCTTTTTTGCTTCGTGGGTTAGGCCCCATTTCAACATTTCTGAGCACTGTCCTGGGAGACATAAAGCAAATGAGAATGCAAGGGCATTCAAAGAGAGAAAGAGAGAAAGAGAGGAGAGAGAGAGAGAGAGAGAGAGAGAGAGAGGTCTGCTGTGCAATATGTCAGTCTCTGAGTGTACCGAAGCTTTTACGCATGTATCTACTTTCGCTCGCTGTCTCCGTTTGGCTACGTGAAGCAATAAGTAGCCCTTAAGTGCAGGCATTCTCTTTTAAATACACTACAAATGGACGTTTGCTTCTACTTGAGCCTTGAGAGGCACTCCTGAAGCTTTCCTGATTGAGACATGAAACCAGAGCGTTCCTCTGTTCCCTCCCCTTCCTGCAATCCCAAAGGGATGGATGCAGCAAGCCTCTCTAAAGATACCCCTGGCACACGCATCCACACCAAACACAGTTCCCCTGAGGACAGCTGTGAGTTCAACCCTACAACCAGAACTCCATTCCTGCTCTGGTGAGTCCCAAAGTGGCACAACACTTTTGACACTACTACTATTATCACTTGGCCCACTCCTGCAAAATCCTCATCAGAATTTTTCTCATGATGTTTCAATATCTTCAGTTTCTTTGTGCACTTTAGTCTCTCCATCCCTCTCTTCCCTGCTGATCAAACACTTGCATCTGCAGCTTTTTCAATCCCTCCAAAAGCGAGAGAGAGAAAGAGAGAAAGAGAGATGTACAACCCTCTTATAAGCCCAAAGGACACAGAAGCACAACATTTGGCAGTGGGACAGACCCCCTGCTGCACCTGTGCCCGTTCAGGCAGATCAGTATTTAGCTGCTGCCCCGGGAACAATGAGAGGGGAATGGACGGATGGACTGAGGATTTGAGAGGAGGACTTGGACACTGTTTCACAACCTGTGTGCCAGCATTACGGGTCGAGTGGACCAAATGTCTACTCACTGGCACTAACACGCAGCTGTTTGGTTATCTGCCTTTGGGCCAGCCCACCCCCCACACACAGACATGTGAAGAGGAACACATTCAACGTCTTGTCCAAGGCTGCCATCTCCTCTGATTCTCTTGTCTATAAAAAGAAGGAAGGGGAAAAGGGAGGGTGCACACGGAGGAATGGGTCTGAATTTATGGCTGCAGTTTACAAACACTTATAATTAACATACAGTGTTTGATTTGAAATAGCTGTGAGCAAGAATTAACTGGTTAGAAACTGCAAATGCTACAATGTGACAGCGTACCTCAATCTCAGCCACCTTGCTCTGCATTACAATGCATGCTGGCGGGGTTTCAGAACCTTCTCGCACTCTTTCCCCAAGGTCATCATTACAACAGAAAAAGCTTTGCTCCAAATTCAGAGAGAAACCATCCCACCCGCTGCCAAACACTGCCTTCATCCCTCCCCTCTAATATTTAAGAAAGCTGTTGATCACACCTGTTCCCGCTCTATCCATGAATGTGGGAATCACAATGGAGGGAATGGCATTGAACGTGTTATCTGCTTAGGAGCTGTGACGCTGTGTTTCTATGGCAACACTCCACCCGGTGTTACAGTCACTTTGCTGTCTTTTCTTTCACCGCCAGCTATTCTCCGAGACAGCCTGGGTCCTGTAAAAAGGGGCCAACGGGATTGGACTGTGGAAAGGGAGCCAGAAAAAGAGGGCAGGCTCGGGTCTTTCATGTAGGAACCTGATATAGTTCTGCATATTTTCCCCTGATGTCCTTTCTCTCACTCTCAACTTAGCTATTAAGGCTACATGAAGAATTTGGCGATACTACCAAGGAAGTTTTAATTCATAAATCTATTGTCCTGTTGACTATGAGCTATGTTTATCTAATAATGCACTAAACAGACATTCATCAGAGTGGCATGTGTTTGAGCCGACGTTTACGCTTAAATAAATGAACATAGAAGCCTGTGGTGAGGCAGTAACACCCTCCCCTGGGAGCCTGGTGTCCTGCAGGGACGTCGAGCTCCATGGTGACAAACTGTTGTTCCAATCGATACGGCCCATTATTGATCGCTCGCTGATGATCAATGTCTCCTCCTTGTCTGTATCGTTATTGCAATTGGTGACGTTAATGAGCCCTGGTGCTCCCATTATCCCGGCCTACATAAACTCTCACTCTACTTGTAATTCACACTCAAACATACACAATGCTTTTCGGGTGCACTGAGGGAGCTACCACACCTAATGTGTCATTTACTGTACTTAATTAGATCATGACCTGTGCAAGAAAGCCCCACACACAGTGTGTGTGTACACATGCACGCTCACACAAAAGCCAGAAATCTTGCCATGGAGTCTGTAGCAGAATGATAAAATGGACCTTGGTCCACACAGGGGAAAAAAAAAATTGAGAGCGAGAGCAGCAGAAGGAGAGCCAAGATGAGAGGGGAGGCTAGAGAATAAAGGACCAGTGGAGATGTACACTAGCCTTATCACTCTCTCCCTCTTTCCCACTGGTTCTGGAGATTTGCTGGAGAGAGAGGAAGGAGTGTGAGTGAATAAGAATCAGATACGAGAGACTGACCAGTCTCTGAGGCTACAAAGAGCCACGGGGTGTGGAGGTATAGCTAGGCGCAGACGACCACTTTTCTAACTCCTTTGCCCTTATAACTCCACTGCTGCATACAAATTCAGGCACGCAGATATACCGCGGGCGTAAAACAGACAGTAATGGAGACATGAGGAGAAAAGACAAGAGAGACAGCAGCACAGAGGGGAGCCTGATGGGAAAAGACAAAGAGGATGGGCGGGAGCGAGGGATGAGGAGGGAGATCGAGCACATAAAAGAGTTGTAATTTGCCTTATGAAAGAAGAGAGTGACAGATAGTAGAAAATGAATATGTTGAGGGGAGGAGAAAATAATGGGCTAGGGAGCGTGTTGGTGGGTACCAAAAGGTTGAAGGAGAAACAGAGCAAAGATGAAAATGAGAGAAGGTCAGAGATGCAAATGGGTGAGGAGACAGAGAAAAGAAAGTGAGAATAGTGTGCGACTGTGAGAGCTGCTGGGCCTGGGAGAAAACTTAAAGGACATCACCAGGGGGACAGAAAGATGGTGGCACGGAGTGAAACAGGAACTGATGAAGATGGAGGAGGGCCGGGTGGGGAGGGTGGTCTTTAATCAAAATGTTTTTCAATTAATTTCACAATTAAGGCACTGCTCGTTAGCTTTGGCACACACAAGAGATGACATTGCTAGCAGTGCTATGCGTGTCATTAATATAATGATGACAGATTGGTGCTCCTGTGGGACTGCCTCTGCTCCCTGACAGCTGGGCCTTCAAAATGTCACCTGACCCGCATGACATCACCTGACTTCATTCAACATGGCTGCAAGTGGTACAAGGGACATGGCCAGGACACAAGAGCTGCTGCACGCCCACTTGGCTCATCCCGGAAGGGCAATGACACAGCCAGAGTGGCTGCTCCTTTCCATCTCCCTCCTTCCATCCTTCGCTTCAGCATTCATACAAGCACATATGACCAAACAGACAGTTGAGGGACTAAGTTGCTGCCCACCTTTTTTCAAAAAATACTTATGGTGTACTTGTGTTACAGTATCATATTGTCTCACAGACAGTCAATCACTTGAGGAGCCGAGCATACACAACTTCACACTTACACACATGCATCCACATACCACACACTCTGCTGGAGCCTGACTCTCTTATACACTGTTGTCATGGCAACCCCATTAAGGGAGGACATTCAGGCTGCAACTCCGGTGAAATCAGCCTGTCTCTCTTCTACCTCTCTCTTTCTTTCACACACACACACACACACACACACACACATGCACACACTTTCCTTTTCTTTCACTGCCAGCCATTTCTATTTGTCTCCCTCCATTACTTTCTCTTCCTCGCCCATTGTCCTTCTCCTCCTCTCCTTGCATCACCCTTGGCGCACCTCTCTGCCCGTCTCTCTCCATTACTGTGCTACCTTTTCATCTTCTCACCTCCTGCCTACCACTTCCCAGGCGAATGTAAATATGTCATCTCGCTCCTCAAACCCTCATCGTGTTTATATCTCTGACTTTTGTTTGGTCTCCACCCACATATTCTGAGGACCTCTCTGTCTTTCTCTCTCTTTGCCTGTCTCTCTCATTCTCTCTCCCGCTCTTCCATCCATCCTTAGAGACACAGAATACATTTGTGATGGAGGTGGCACCTCTCTTCTTGTGCCCTCTCCAATTAAAGGGGAGATTTACAGGGGGAATCAGTCAGAGGGCAGCCTTGGAGGACAGCTTTAATAAGGGCTCCGTGCTGCACCGCTCTCTTTTTTTATTCTCTCTCTCCCTCTCTCTTAGGACGATGGCTTGCCATTTAGCAGGTGCGAGGACAGGAGACAGGAGAAACAGGTTACACCATAACCCCTCCCTGACAGGAACATTAAACAGAAGCCCAGCCATTAAAAGCCAGCCAACCAACAATGATCAATGCCAATTTGCAGGTGCCCCAATGCAGTTAAAATCTCCACATAAAAGCAAGCTCGAGAACTTAACCGCAAAGCCAGATATTATTCAAGCTCATGCCTCGAGTCTCAGCTGCCACATTAGTTCCAGCAGCCATCTCATCCATCTTGTAGCTCACTAGCAGTTGGTGGGCTCACTGTGTTGCTTCACAACTTCATGATATTGATGGCACGCTTTTACAAATAATGGCTTGTTGTTTAGAGACCAGGCCAGTTCGGAAAAGATTGCTATAGAAACGCTACCATCCTCCAGTGCCTTCGTACGTGCTGCGGTTCATGCTCATCCTTATGGGCCACCTGTTTGCCACAAGCCAGAGTGTCGAGCCTCAGCCCCCACCCATCCTGATTCACTCCAACCCACTTGATGAGCTAGATCACATAGTATGGTGGAGAGAACACACAGGATGCCCCCCAGAGAAATAATCTCAAGATACAACGAGTGAATACGGAGGATAAGCAGCGGGGCCCAGGGCTGGCAGGTGGCCTGGGTGATGAGAGGAGAAGTAGAAAAAACAAAGGACAGAGATGGAGGGGAAAACTAGAACTGCGGACGACATAGGGAGTGAATACAGGAAGGCTAGGGTGGTTGAATGAAAGGGAGATTGAGAGGGAAGGCTAGAGCAAGCAGGGGGTAGTTTTCATTAAAGGAAGCAGAGAGGAGCGAGCAAGGGAGAGGGACGTGAGATGTAGGGTGTGAGTAGGTGGTAGGACGTGAGGGGATGTGAGCAGAGAGGAAAGGAGGAGTGGGCATTAGAGGGAGACGGAGGCATCTGCTGCTGCTCCACATGGATGTTTATCCAGCCCGTGGCTTCCTAAGAGACACATAGTAGAACTTCTCTCCCCAGAAGCCGCCTCTCACATCACTCTGAGGATCTGCAAGTGAGCGTGTGTATGTGCAAAGAATCCCAGATTCATTTCTGTGCCCAATAGTCTTTGCATTATTACGTACAGGCCCAGTGTGTGTGCTGCACGTAGAGCAGTAAGTTGGTGTCTCTTATGCATGTGTGCTTGGGTTTCTGCATAGTGTAAAGCTGCTGCTGCTGCTGCTGCTGCTACCAGAACCCCTTTAGCAGCCTGGTGGCTGTGTTCAGCCCTGGGTGAGGGGGGAGGGTTGGAAGTGGATGGCGGGATGGCGGCAAAGAGAAGACGTGAGGGTATATATTTAGCTCCGTGCACAAGACTGGAGTACTGCTCCATACTTACAGCCCGTACTGTTAATACACATGGACCACAGCGTAGTTGACACGGAGCACAGAAACCATGTGCAGGCTAACAGCAGCTCCAGCATGAGAATTGCCTCTCAAAATGGAGGGGAGCAGAGAGCTCTGTGTTGCAGCGTGGCTGTTATGAATATTTGAAGCACCCATATCGCTAGACTCCTGGTTGTTGCTCGAGGGGGAAACATGGGCGCGGGCACAGAGTGGTTGGCAGTGCAGAGAGGCCGGGATGGAGGGGGCTGGCGGGCAGTGGCGGAGGCAGTGGCCCATCCTGAGGCTGGCAGCAGGCGGCTCAGTGAATGAAAGCAGGGCAGGTCATGTGTGGGTGGGGAGGCGGGACTCTCCTGCTGCTGAGACAGATGCCACGGTTGTTAGGCTTAATTTCTTCTGCCAAGCACCACCCAGCACTGGCCAAAAACAAACTCAAATGCTTGTGGCCAGTGTGTGTGGATGTCTTTTTTTGTGTCTGCGTGTGTGTGTGTGTGTGTGGGTGTGTGTGCGTGTGTGTCAATGGAGAGAAAGAGCACTGTTTGATTCAGTATCAGGCTCTACCAGGAGCACGCACGAACAGAGCAGCAATCGTTTGCTGCTCAGTCCCATCCACCTTGCATCTCCTCTGTTCTCTGACTCTCTTTCTCTGTCCTATCTCCATTTCTCACCATCCATCTTCCTGACTCTTTCTTGTCTGTCTTTCTTTTCCTCTCTCTCTCTCTCTCCCTCCCCCATCTTTACTCCATCTTTCGCTCTGCAGCAAAGCTAGCTCCCACTGCAGTGAAAAAAAGGTAGAGAGGATGGAAAAGGGGGGGCACAGAGAGACTGATAGAGAGAGAGAGAGAAAGAGAGAGAAAGAGAAGTGAGAGATGAAGAAAGAGCAGTGTGGTATTTGGCTCAGTGTTGCATTATTGGATCTGGTTGATCTGATCTGAGCAGATTACAGGAATACAATACTCACAAATCACCTCTGCCTCTTGAGCCTCACACCCTGTCACTTGCACGCAAGAAGAACACACAAACGCCAGCTCACTGACAAAACACACACACACACGCACACACACCTGTGGCCTGTCTGTCCAGCCATTCTGTGTTTGGTGCTCTTTATACCCAACATTACATTCAACCCTAACGCTCGACTGCGCTCGTGATTCACCACACCACTGCCTTCCTTGACAAAAGACATCAGCCATGCAGCAAGACATAATTACCTCTCAAATAATAATTACAGAAATTAATTCTGCAGCAAAAAACACACACACACACACACAGATCCTAAAAGCTGGATGTATTCAGAATTTACCCCCATTATGTATTCACTATAAATGAACACTTATTTCTTTTCCTTCACATGCTCTGTTGCTCTGTCTTTCTCATCACTCCTCTCTCGACTTCATTCAGCCCAGCTGGATTGAAGGCTGTTGGGGGGGGTAGACCTGCACCAAGGCCAGTGCGACATGTTTTGCCTCTTTACTTACACATCAGTTCAAGTATTGATCACATTTGCGAGCAAAAGTTTGAGGAAAAAGAATGCAGGGAAATTAGAAAAAAAGAAAACGGTACTCATCAGAGACGGCCACCATTGCTATTCAGGAAACAAAAATGCTGCTGACACACACACAAGGACTCACCCCTCCACCCCTCAAGGACGGACACATCATACATATACTTACGCGCCTGCTGCGTACAGGTGAGATACAGATTCAAAGCATCACAGCAGCCTTCACACCCAGCTCCCACCCCACCTCACCAGCACACACAACCATGAACATATTCATTTCGTTTGTAGCACAGCAGGTCTTTGGATGCCAATCCATAAACATTGATTCACACTTCAACAGCACTTATTCATTTATCTATTTACTCATTCATTCACTTATACATTTCATGTCAAAGAAGCCCCAGCTGCTGTGGCTGAAGTCTGGTAATTAATTGACTCATGTAGGATTTGCATTGGACACAAAAATGCAATTTGAAGTTGTTATACATGACTGCACTGCTCCTGTGTATATTTCCATCAGTCCAATGAAGAAAAAAAGCACTCCCCATCTCCAGCTGTATTATGACATCCTACATTTTTAACAGCAAGTTATAAATGTAAGACTTTCTCTAATAGAACTGAGCAAAACTGAATTACGGTGCTTTAAGAGACAAGTAACAGTTGCGCCAGTGCATCGCATTACATATGCTGGAGTTGCCATTGTGCAGCACAGCAGTAATCTCTCATGCACGCACAACACACAATGGCGTAAGCACTTCCAAAGCGCGTCATGGTGTCTGGGCGGTAGACAGGCTTCGGAGACAACAACGGTGAAAATTAAATTCCATTTAAGGCTAATCCCATTTCCAACCTCTGCTGAGTCTCACTGCTATTGTGACAGTCAAGGAAATCTGTCTCGATTGTTCCATTGCGGGAATTGATGGTGAAACATGATACAGCATAAATAATGGAGCTTGATCACCAAGAGAGGGGCCCTGAAGGAGACTACTACAGGGTCAGACAAGCATGCAGCAGCCAAGGGTGGTGGAGGGGGCAGGAGACAGGCCCACGCCAGACAAGGGATTGAGACAGACAGGTGAGCAGAAAAAGCAGAAAGGGAACAGAGGACAGTAAACAATGTGTGTGTATTTACACCATGCTAATTCTCTTGACATTTTACGGGCAGTATTGTTTCGCTGTGGCTGTTACAGATGGAGATGAGGTGAGACGGGGGAAAGAGCTGAGTGTAGCGCAGGCTGTGGGACGGACAATAGCCTTGTCCCAAACGTCCCAGCATCAACCAACTACCAGTGTCACTCAAATAAACAGATGTAGCGCACTCTCCTTGTTGGAAGTGAATCGGCCACTGGCATCCCAAGGGAAAGAAAGCAAGAATAAATTATCTAGCTGCTCTCTAGTAACAGCTCCTCTCTAATCGAGCACTGGCATCGCTTAGTGTTCCTCTCCTCTACAAGAGTAAATATACTCATCTATTACATGAAACAAAACTGTTCCAAGTTACAGCGTGCCAAGAAGGCTGGGATTATTATTTAATAGAGCTCAATCTGAACAAAGAATACAAACTTTAATTTTGGATCCCTGAAAAATAAAGATATACAATTACAGAGAAAATGAAACTGAGGTGTTCAAATGTAGCTACATTTATGTAACCAAAACAGACTGGAGAGAGCCTCATCTCCCGGGCTCATCTAAAATGATGGGAGACTGACACATGGAGATAGATGTGCAAACACCATCCACCTACTTTTCCTATTTGCATTAATTTCACATTCAACTCGAAAATTCACATTCACAATTTTATAGTCGGTTCACGTTTGGAGCGGCACTCAAATTCAGCGACTTGTGCATGCAAGCCTGTATTCGTGGGTCAGCGTGGTTAAAGCTGACACCTTCTGCCAACACACCCGTCACTAACCCCCATTACTCACTCACTTAGTCTCTTCCATCGTGCCTCACTCAATCATTCGCCCCCCTTCACATGCTCGTGCATTGACGCCCCCGCAATCTGCATAAAAAGACAAAACGCAGTCATCGTCCGCTTGTCTGTTTAGCAAAGTTTTCATTTGCTTGGGCGTCCACGTGTCCACAAGCTTCTCGCCCACTCATTCCACATTCATTCATTGTCGCCGCCACTTCAGCTCTCATCTGGTCCCCCAGTCTTCGCCGCCGTTCCTCAGTCATGTGCTCTCTCTATGCTCTCATCGACTCACACCTTCTGCTTCTCACCCATTGTTCTCAATCCCACACTCTTTCATTCGTTAGCTTTCCCTGTCACTGTCTCTGTCACACACTTCACAAACACCCCGTCCCTCCCCTTCATTAACCCTCTGGATGACATAGGCCCTCACCTAGCCTCTCTGTTCATCCTCCATGATTCTCCGAGGCTAAGGCTGCTGTCTCCCTCTCTGTATAGATTGCCTCCACCCATTCCAATAAAAGATTTAAGAGCTCCTTTAAGTGCTAATCAGGTTGTCATCCGTGCAGCCAAAATCAGAGGCTTGATAAATAAAGGCTTGTCTCTGTTGGCTAGCGGCTCACTGTGTTTAAATAGGTGACACCGGAGTGCATTCTGAGCACACCGGATCGATGCCAGAACCCCTGGGGTCCCCTGAAACGGTGAACAGAGACAAAGCTTAGTGCTCACTAATAACACAGGGATAGGCAGCTTGCTCCCTATTTTCAGAGGAACTCTCCCTGGGCTTGTCCTCCACTCCCCTCGCTCTTTTCTCTCTCTCTTCCTCTCATCACGACAGGCCTTTTCAACTTGCCAGTTGGCACGAATGCATAAGCACAAAAACCTAACCTCCCCCAAAACCTTTATTTTCGTACATTACACAGGAGGTTAAGCTGTTGCACTGAGGGAAGTGCATTAAACATAGCAACAGACACCACAATCACTCCTATCTTTAATCCCCAACCAGCGCGCTCTCTGCTGTCCAATCATCCCATCACATCCCACTATGGCCAATTTGCCACTGTATGCCCAATCTCTCCTCTGCAGTCAGACTGCACGCCATCACTCGAAATAGCATATTGCCAGCCCTCGCTGTCACCCGCCACAAAACTCCCTGTCACCAAAACTCCCAGCCTTGTCCAATATATCCAGCACCAAGTTCAGCTCGACAGACATGTGGTAATACTGACCCATGCCTATACAGCTACTGCAACACAATGGTCCCCCTTAACTCTCCTCCGGCTCCTACCTCATCTCACCTTGTGTCCACTTATGCTCCCTCATGAAAGCTCTACACCCTGAGATGCCAATATAAAGGTCCACCTCTCCCACTGTGGCTCTTTTACCTCGCTTTGATTTTCTGTCCATCAAGGGGGCGTGGATTAGCGCTCTCTTGTTTATCTGCTCGTCAGTGTTATCTATCTATCACTAAGCCATCCGCTGTGCTGCAGCGGCCTCGGCACTGCATTAATCCCCTATCAGCCAGCCAGCCATCCATCACCCCGCTGTCTATCACGTCAGATCCATCATCCGCCCATCTGTCTCACACTGCCCATGCTCTGAAATGATCTACTCGGAGAGCCCCACTGGCGAGTCACAGGGGGTGGAGGGGACAGCGGGGCAGGGAGGAAATTAGAGGGAAATGCAGAAACAGAAGACAGGCGAGAGGGGGAGAAGATTATACCCTGCCCCTCCTTCCCCCTCCCTCGCTCAGCCTGCATGCTGCTGAAAGCATTCTCTTCATTTCACATCATGCTTATTAGCTGTTGTGTTTGTTTCCTTGTAATTTGTTTGTTTTTCTTGCCTGCTAATTCTAGCCAGTGGGAGAAGTGCCAGTGGAGGGAGAGATAGCTGCTGGGGACGGGGGGTCATAAATCCCATAAAACCCTGATGTAGTGAGAAACCCCGGCCCCTCCTTCTCCGGCACGTTGGAGCAAGGAAGGGATATTGTCTAAAGCCTCCAGCTTTAAAACAGCTCAATATCTGGGTTCATCAGGGGTCATTTGTATTTCCATCCATATCTGCAAGCATCACAAGGTGAGTGAGGGGGGGCACATGAGCAGGAGGGAAGGTGAGTGTAGGGCAAATGTTAGTACACTCGGAAAGGAAGGGGAGTCCACACAGGTGCGTGTAAGTGCAGGGTACAGGGGTAAGAGAGTGTAAACAGGAACATACTGTATTACATGAGAGAGCACACAGACATACAGGCCTGTAAACTGCAAACGGTAGTTGAGCAAACAGGTATGTGGGCTGAAGCACCGTAATTATTTAGACTAGTCAGCAAATAGAGTCTGTGAGGGCAGAACAAATTGTTTCGAGGGTAACGGAAAGAGCATAGAGAAAAAGGTTAATGTAGATACTTTCAGACTGTTAGTACAGAGCAACAAAAAACAGGTTTATGGAAAAAAGGAAGTGAAATATGTAACAGTTTTGCAGAGACCAGAGTAGCAGATCTGTGTGAAACGGTTTGCTTAAATACACACTCCTCAGCCCAAACTAAGCACTAAAATCCATTTACTGTGAATGAGTACCTTAACCACCTCAAGGCAATTGTGTTATTATGGTTTGCAGTAACTTGATTTGCCCGGTAGCCAGTGTTTGCATGATTTGTTTGATGCCAAGTTGAAGAGCAAAACATCTTTTTAGCACCACAAGGGAAACAGAGGGACTTTGTGTCTGTGTTTGGCTGTGATGATGAATTTGCAGAGCCCCATAACACACACTGTCACTTGCAGAGTTAGCTGTGACATGAAAGTCACTTTGCTGCTGCCCCCCCCTCAAGAAAACATGTTTTTGTGCTTTGTTCTTGCTTTTCTGCTATTTGTACAGAAGCACCACATTGCACAGATTCAGAACACCAAAAGAAATCTGAATGGCTGTACATAACCAGAGTACAGAGAAAGATTGATTTTGAGGTCGCACAATTGAGTTATCCTTTCTTCAACTCTCCACTTAATTCAACTTGGATAATCCATTTAGCATGTTTACATGACAGATGCAATAATTTGAGTACTGCCTTAATCTGGTCATAAGTACGTTACAGGCATTCATGTAACCCGTAACCCCTCTGAGTGTAAAGTAGTTCTGGAGCATTACAGCCATTCTGTAAAAATGCTGCATAGCACTGAAGGTTAGAGTTTCCTTGTGAGTCTTTCAGTGCAGGTAAGGGAATTCAGGCATCCACAATCTGCACTGTACTTCCTAGCAATGTTACAGGAGTCATCCGAAAAACCATCAACATTACAAAACATATTTCGCATTTCTTATGCACCGGAAGTAGCCCCCAGTCTATATGCATACAAGATCATTCCAACAGTATCTTTATTCATTAATCTTACTAACAATATGCAGTGTATTATAATGCACAGCAGAAATGCCAGGAGAATACAGAGTGCTGCCCTTTGCATTTGTCTGAACTTGTATGGTAAATGTGACCTGAGCTGTGGTCCATGTGATATGATTAAATGAAAACATGGAGGACGAGTGTAAATTTCGGCTGTATTTCATTACCTGACTGAGTTTAGACTTACATGCCAAGCCTCATAAATTCAGGATTTTCTTTGCTGTCGATGTGTGCTCAAAAGGCCTTGCAGAACTGCACAATGTTTCATTGACAACCAGTTTGGGCAACCAGTTGACCACCGAGATTCTCATCTGTGCAATATCCTTATCCGTGTTCCTCCGTTAGAGAATAGGAGGAAAGACAAGTGTGAAGGTCCTGCTTTTATCCATAATGAGCCTAAACAAACATCTCCAACCAAATGCTCTTCTTTCACAGGCAGCCGAATCAATGAGACAGCTGTCAGGAAGCATCCATATCGCTTCTGAGTTGGCTCTAATTAGATAACTACTCTCCCTCCTCTGGCCCTCTATGACAGATACTGCTCAATCATCATCCCGGTGCTGAACACTGCTCCAGTCCTACAATATGTGGTCTGCAATTACAGTGCATACTGCTGTTATACAACGACACCTCACACTCTGCACACATCCACAGCATGGGTTTAATACATGTACAATACACATGGACGTGTATGGACATGTATGTGCGTGCGTGTCCACACATCCGTTAATGCGTTATGTGCATGTGCAGAGTCTGCTTCAGATGTGTCATTTTACAGAACACAGTCACAGTATTTGCAGTAAAGAAAAGACATAAATTGTAAACGCTGCTATTCCAATAAAAGGGTGAAACTTTCAGTGTATAACAGATGCAATTACCGATTGCACAAACATGCAGAGAGAGAGGGAGAGAGACAAACAAAACACTCACACAGCCTCATAAACACATACCTACATTATTTCGTACATACTGAATTAATCAGCTCTTAGACAAATAGCTGAATAAATACTGTGGATAACCAGATCAATACTGTACACTCAATTCATTTGAGTTCACAGAGATGTCAAATTCTGCATAGTTCCACAGCACACTGATTAAACTGGCACCACATTAATTCACTAAATCAATAAAACCAATCTTTCAAATAAATCAAGTCACTTTGGACGGCTGGAACCAAGTGGAGGGCTAGGACACATTAAAATTCCCTTGCTCCAACTGCATATCTGTGTCAAGCAGGCAGCACACTGATTTGCTATGTGGATTCCACAATTTGTGGGATGAAAATGATTAATCCATGAAACAATAACCAGGGTGCCAAGAAGGCACATGGTAATTCTATAATGATCAAAGACTCAATTAAATCCTTTTCCATTCTGTTCCCTAAATGCCTCATGTCTCTGACTGCAGAGCAAGCGTGTGTGTGTGTGTGTGTGTGTGTGTGTGTGTGTGTGTGTGTGAGCATTCTTTGTGTTGTTTTGGGGCTGTCAGGTGACCAGAGGTTAAGCTGTGGTTGTTGCTCCTCTAACAGGGAGAAATGACCACGAGAGTGATGCAAGTGCGTTTACTCAATGAGAACATTTACTCGAATGAGGAAAACCTATTAACAAAGTTCTCAAACACACATAACTGCAAAACACATCTACATCTACTGTACATACATGAGTTTAGAAAATGGCAGAAATGATGCAATCGACCCCAGACTGACTGATCATATTATTGATGCTTAATTTTTTAACAATAAAGAATGAAATCCGCAATGAAGCTTAATGACTATTTTAAACAAAGTTCTTCTCAACATCATATCATTTTAACTCATTCACAGATTTTTAATCTTATTAAATTAGCGAATATTTTTTTTGCTTTTTTTTACTTGTCACGGGATCTGACCAGTTTTTTTTGTGGTCAGCTGACATATGATGTGTGGTTCTCGTTCATACGCTGAAGCACAACAGGGTGGGGCACATGGGGTGCAACAGTAATCATTATTTATCTACAAGCACATTCACATCCCGACAGTTGGTCCAGTGTATTTTATTTTATTCAAAATATGTCCTTCACAATCCACCCTTTTGCTTTTGCCTGTCTGTTTTCTTTCTTTATTTTTTCCCATTTATTTCATTAAATTTATTTTACACCATTCTTCATTTTTATGCCCGGTATCAAATGAAAGCAGGAAAGCACTCAGTTGTTAAAAAGGCTGCACTGCACCATTGTTCTTACAGACGAACAAATAAAAAAAACTTAACAATAAAACAGAAGGTTTGCTGAGCATGCATGGTCATTTTTAGCAGCACTTACATCACACTGATGTACACCTGGGTGCTAACTGCCATCGTACCGTTGTGCAGCTTCACTGGAAAACATGAGGCTCTATCCACTTAATGGCACACATTACAACCTTAATCCTATCTTTGTAATGTAGGGACAAAATGTGACAATAACGTTCCCTCTGCTGCCTGTGTTTCCAGACTTCTTCCTGTCTGCAGGGTACTGCTGACGTCTGGCCTGAATCACAGACTTTATTTACCTCATATTTAGCAGTCCCAAATCCAAGGGAGGTCTAAGATGTCCCCGAAATCAAACAACCGAGAAATCATTCTGCCATCTTGTTTTCTCACTATTATTAGAAAGTAACATAGGCCATGGCCAGTGTGCCTGATAGGAGCATAAGGACAAAAATAACTAAACTTGTGTATCGGCCAGTGCCAGGAACCAATTAGAGGTTGACCGATTGTGGATTTTTTTTAAAGACCAATTTTGTGAGCACAAAACCTCAATCAATCGGCCAATACCCCCTTGCACGTGAAAGTCAGCTCACATTGAAATGCTTGCACTTAAATATGGAGGAAATAAACCTGCAGTTGTTTTCTTAATTTTGCTGTTCAACTTTCACGTGATAAAATTGCATGACGTAAATTTACATTGTTATAATACAACTGTTTTACTACACATTACACAAGTGCACATGAGTTAGTCACCTATGTCACCTGTGCTACTTACCCAGCCCCCAACAACAGGCAGTACAAGTTAGTGACTAGCTGATGAACATAGTCGAGCATCCAAAGAGCCGGATAATTCCCTAAGGAACTAAGTTTTGCATTGCATTGCATTGAAACTGCATTAAATTTGTATCTAGAATTTGTTCGGGAAACGGATTAATGTCCGTTTAGAATAGTAAATGGGGAAGTTGCTTATGAAAACCAGTTCCTGTGAACACCACTGTTTGATATCCCCAGCAAAAATTTAACCAGTGTTTGCCTGCTCACAAACTTTGCATTTGTGTTTCCAGTTAAGTCATTCTGCACTGACTTTGGAGCACATTTCCTGCATGAGCACAGACTAACATTATCACACAGACGTCGTAGCAGCCTGATTAAAAAGAAATCAGCAGCGAAAAGACTAATACGCTGTTGTGCTCATTCAATTTTGCGCACGGTGTCAGAGAGGTGAATCTATGATACCACAAGTGTGGGTAGTATTTTCCTGTGGTTTGTGTCCATATGTGCAGAGGAGCAGAGGGCATGAGGATTAGAGAGGAGCGGCACAGGACAGTCTCAGGTGAGACGTCGTCGTCCCAACGTAATTATAATCCTTAATTAATCCACTCCGGATGCTCTCTCTCTCTCTCTCTCTCTCTCTCTGTTTATGGACTTTTTCCATCATGGAGCACCTCCTCCCTTTTCTGTCTCATCTGGCATCTACCTACTGTATGTATAATGCTCTAGGTGTTTTTGCAGCTGTTTATGATTATACGTGCCCTTTCACACCTCTCTCAAGGAGCTCCATCTCCTCTCCCCAGCCCCTCCTCCCCTATCTCGCCTCTTCTCTGTACCTGCTTCTCTCCGAATCCCATCTTGGCAGACAGACAAACAAACAGCTTCTTTTGGTCCCGTGTTGTTCCTTGGTTTTGCCTCTTCTTGCAGCTCATAGCATGGATGCTCTCACGCACGCAAACACAGAGACGTACAAACATGCTCACAACGGTCCAACACCATATACTGTACTTCCAAGGGGAGTGCTGCTGACACAAATACAAAACCCACCAGAGCCGTCCTCTGTGGAATGATTCAAGTGAGTCTCACGTGAACATCACCGCTCGTCAAGGCCAGTCAGCCAGACACATAGAGACACAGCTGTTCCTGTTTATGCACACATCACTCCCAATTCTGCTGCCTAACCAAATGCACTGATGGTTAAGACGATGTTGAGTAACTCCTGTATGAGTCACCGAATCTGAGGGGTCAGTGGCAGAAAGCAAGATGTGGATCTTGTAAATGGAGGTGTAATGAAGGAACATTGGAGTCCCGCAGCAGCAGATGAAGGGTATGTACATGGCACTAAGTGGAAGGTAATGAGGACAAAGGTGCCACTATTGACGCTGGTAGACTGAGCGCACCAGGTGTGAGGTGGAGGGACGACTACTCCTGCCATTACCAATCAGCTGCCCGCTCTGCATGTTCTGGCCAAGCCAATTAGAGGGGTTCATCCACCACTCCTGTCCGCAGCCTCCGTCAAGCTATCAGAAAACCATAAGGATTGACTGGACAAGCTATTAGGTCAATTGATCCCTGCTTCATTTCTCCTGTGTGCACCTCCTTTTTTCACATGGACAGATTGGATGTGGAAAGGTACTCCAATTACCTGAGGACAAGGGTTCAGACTGAGATGGCGCGATGGGCCCTTTTTCCATCTCTCCCTTTGCGTTTGAAGTTTTTATTCAAAGTTTCTCATTTGCACTATTCAGTGGTTTTAGTTTTTGTTTCAAAAAGATAACCTAAACCTGCAGAAAGTTGTTCTTGTTTGCTAGTGCCCTTGGATGTGCGTATCTTTTGCTTCCTATTTCTATTGACATATCAGCATTCATACATTTCTCTGTGATTGTATGTGTGGTTTGCCATAGGGGCAAATAGATGAGAATCAACCTCACAGTGTTAAGAACACCATTGCCATTATACACCTTTGGCAGAAGCTGCCATTACTGATTTCCTAAAATGCCAGACAATAAGCAGGGCAAGATTATATTGATTTGTGATCATTATTCTCAAGTGCCTTCAAAATTGTGCCTTGGCACAAGGGCTTGAAAATCCATTAAATACCTGTTAAGAAATGAAAACTGACAAACAGAGAGTTGGCTGATAACTGGTATTTGAAGGTGCATTTAACAACATGAATAGGAAAATCAGGCAGGCTCAAAAGGGCACTCAAAGCCATTACAAAGTGAGGCTAGAATTTGGTTGTCAAAACGGCAGCAACGCACTTTTAAACATCAATTCGGGGTCCCCTTCCCCCTGAGTAATCTGTGTTAAACCTAATGAATTGCTGGTGATGCTGATTGGTCACACTGATTGAGCATTGCTGAGTCTTTTTCACTGCCGTACACTAAGTCTTCTCTCACTCGATAGACACATCCCAAATACACCAGGCACTCAATCCAATGTGTTGCTACATGGTCCCATCCAGCTAATTTAACACCCACTCCATTTATGAAAAAGAGTCCTCATCGACTTTTTTCTGTCCATGTGCTCTTGTTGCTCTTGTTCATTTGCGCCATGCTGGCGCCTACACATGCTCAGGGCTGGCAACAACTGAATTGAATTAGCTTTTGGTAGGGTTAGATCGTAAGATTGGCTTCTCAAAGCCCACACCTCCAGCCCTTCTCCAGATCTAGCAGAGCCGAGGAGCCTGCAGTTACAGGCTGCTGCGTGCATGGCTACATCCACAGAGAACTCCACAGCACAGAGGCCATGTGCTCTAAAATGGATGCACACTGCCCATCGCTTTTACACCTCGCCGAAGACTACTTTTGCTTGTTGCCTATTGTGTACCTCTTCCCAGTTGCTACTCCACTCTCTCTCCTCTGTGCCCTTTCTATTTTCTTTTCCGCCTCCTTATCATTCTCTTTCCAATTCATTATTGCATGTTCATGCCTCCAAAATGTAATCTAGCATTTAAGGGGAAAACAGCCAGCACATTACAAATAGCCTCAGAAAACATAATAGGGTATTTTTGATTGCAATAATTAGTCCAACAACAGCTGTTTAAAACCATTGCCAGTGCATTTTGTCGGCAGTGGTAAAACACAGAACCACAATGAGTGCCATTATAATCATAATGGCTTTCGGGTCAGGACAAGTATTATCGGACTGTGACAACCACCAAGCTCCCGCTGCCAGGTAAACAGCACTGCCTGCGGAGGGAAGGAGCAAGGAAAGGTGACTACACAATAATCAGTTCCTACGTTAGTGCAATGAAAAGCTGCCTGACAGAGACATAGCATTTTGACACAACTGAAAAGGGCATGAAAGATTTCCTTCTGCCTGTGCACAAGAGGTACACTGCACAACATCCCAGCTGCAAAAGATATTTTAAATGTTCCCCCCATTGTGATGATAGCATCTGCTAATGCGTATCCATTTTATTGAAAATGCCAGCAAATAAGTAATAATGGGCTGTTCCAAAATTGTTGTGGTAAAGGTCACAACTAGTGGTTGAGTTATCCACATGATTCTGGACTCTGTCAAAATGATATTTTGAAAAAAAAGGGGGGTCAAAAGTAGACAGGCGAGCACAATTCAGTCTTGCAGGGATTATTTTGCATGGATTGAAATTGCAAATCTTCACAATTACAACAAATCAATCTGCACCATGAACTTGTTTATTCCTTTGTTCAGTGAACCACGAGATGCGAGGGAAGAGCAGACCTGATGGTAAGGTCTGTAGCTCTGATCATATATCATATCTTGCAACCTCTCATCATCAAATGTTTATACTGCAAGTAGACTGCAGTACCAGCATACAAGTCCTCTGTTTTGTCCTCTGTCCCTAGACGCTGAACAAGTTTACAGTGGCAGCATGTCTGTTTTAACTACTATGTGTATATGTGCCTATGTGTGAAATCAGACATCTGGATATGCTAAGTGTATGGGATTTTAAAAAAGAACAGTAGAAAAACAGTAAACCTTAAGTAATCATCCAAGTTTTCTCATAGGAAGAGAAAAATGAAGAAAAGGCCAAATATTTTATGCTGTGTAGTTTTAACTACAAGTATGTAGTTTACTTGTCTCAAAAAATGAATATCCTGAAAAAGGTCAATGTTTACCATCTTGTTGATACTGAGTGTATAAATAAACATACTTACATGTTACACACATACATACTTTGCATCTTTGATCTAATGTCAGATAGAGTGTTTCTGATTTTCATGAGCTATAAGCCTTAATCATCACAATGGCTTGAAAATGTTTACATTATGTGTAATGAATACAGAAACTATGTAAGTTTAAGTTTTTAATTAAATTAAGAAAAAAAATAACCAGTTCACTTTATTCTATTTTTTGGAGATGCACTAGTATATGAATGTATCATTGTCCTTTTTGCATTGTGTGCTAAAATTTAAATGGTGCATGTTTTCCCCGAATGGACCTTCTGCATTATTGTGCATAAAAAAACTTTAAAAAGCTGTAGTTGTCTTGAATGACAGGCTTCTTTAAAGTGGTTTCCATCGCCTCATTTTCTCATCTATAATGGTTTTGCTGTTACTTTTTTTCTTAAAGATCAAAACTGATAGCGTAACAATTGTAACCACAGTTGAGGAACAACATGGAAAAGTGGAGACAATTTTAATCTCAAAATAGAAAATATTACTGTATCCTAGATTCAGTGATTTTTTTAAAATTTTATTTTTTACAGTCATGGTATACAGTCTGTTCTTCTGACATTTGAATGATGTTATTTGTTACCCCAAAGCCCACTGCAATTTTAGAATAATGTGCTGCTACTAAAAGCCACACTCATTCTCATTTCACACTGTTATATGCATGAAAAACATTTCAGTGTCCTACCGCAGGTTTCGTACAAATCTTCATAAAGTGTCAGAGTGAACAATCCTTCACTGACACGTACCATTCAATATGTGTCCCTTGCTGTAATTAATAGCCATGCCGGGGAAAATGGAAACACTATGAATTATTACCACGATAAAGCTTTAAGCATCTTTTAATATCTTGTGAGTGTTATTCCCACAATATTCTTTTAACCAGCATAGACTCAATACATTTCACTGTCCTGTGGGCGTGAAATATCAAAGGTCATTTTCTGAAATTCATATCTGTGGTCTTTCTGCTTATTTCCTGTTAACATATTCATTAAGTCAACCTCATCAAAGAGCTTTAGGGGGTTCATACATATTACACAAAGGAGAGAGTAACAAAAATGCAAAGGATTCAGGAACATATTCATAAAAATACTATGTGTGTGAATAAACACATGCATACTGTATATGTCCGGACATCTGTTGTGTGCACACATGCATTTCTAAAAACTGGATGCATTTAATAAATGTGAACAATTCCGTTATTCTGTGCAAAGAGCCTCAAGCAGTTTGTGTACACATTCTCCCTCAAAACTAATGCCTTCTAGAGCCTCCCAAAATGCTGAAGTCAGACTGAAATAAATCTAATTACGATTAGTTACTTATTAAAAGTCTGATGATCATTAATGCCATGCTAATGTATGACAATTATTCACCCAATGAAAGCCGAGAATAATTTTTCTGATGGTGATGTGACACACAGACAAGGGGGAAATAAATCCTTCTGTCTTCCCGGGGAGAGTGTTTGGCAGTAAACCAATTCCAAGTCTGGCTTCTTGAATGCCCAGATAACGCAATCAGACAGTTGCAATATTGCTGTTTTACCACCTGAAGAATTTGAATTTCATTCAGCCCCTTCAGAATAGTAGACATGCCAATTTTTCCCCAAGAATTGGCAGGACAAACGCAGTGCACCCCAGTGAAATGAGGAAAAGGCTTACCAGCAGAAAATAACTGTTTTCAGGCTCTTTCTTGCCTGACTCCTCAGGTTCAATTTTATCATAATAATACACCAAGACAAAAGGTTTAATTTTTTTCCATCATGACTACAATGTAGGCTGTTGATGCCTTTTTATTAGATATTGTATTATTAAATTGGGAATTAGTCAAGCAAAGTAACAATATAAGTGCGCCTCAGTTTTCAGGTTGTGAACCCCTTAACATTATAGGGTCACATTTAATTAAATTTGGATATGGGGGGATTTTTTCTGCTCTGTTTCTGAGATGTACTGACATGATACATTTATTATTAAAGAAATAAAGCTGTCAGATGGCCATTCAGACACATTCTCTAATTGGGATTTCAGATTAGTTAAATTTGAGGGAAATGAAACTACATCTCATCTTCTCGGGGACAACTTGGAGCAATTCCTCAAGGTCTCATGGGGCTTTCCAGACCCCTCTGAGAACAGCCAGCCTATAGGTAATGACTTGATGAGGTAGAGGATTAATGGTGTAGTCTGGGACATGGGGATTTGACAGGGTAGTTCACTTTGAAGCTGTACACTTTGTTCTGATGCACTTATTATTCTAATAGTCAATGAGCTACTTACATGCTTTCTCTGTTGGAAGGAACTTGTGCTCAGATTTAAAAAAAAAACAAACAGTTGACAGATGTTGGACAATTTTCATTTTCTGTTATTTTCTGGTAGGGGTGGTACCAAACAAATCGTCCTGAAAAATACCTTATCACTCACTGTATGTTTGGATATTTAACAACCCTAAAACCTCAGTTTTTTCCCGGTGTCACTTGCCGACATTTGCAAAACTGAAAATACTCCACTGCTCTTAGGAAAAGTCAATTTCCCTTCTCCCAGACACTACGTATTAATTAAAATTCTCCAAATGTATTAGTGTGCAGGGCACGGTGCGATGCATAGGCCCACAAACAGGAGTCTTATACTCCAAACCCGACTAATTTAGAGCAACCAGCACGCATTTTAATATGAGGCGACTGCTGTTGACGCACCATAAACATGAGCCCCGTATCTGTCAAAGCATAAAATATCAATAAATAATTCGGCTTACGCGCCTGAACGCCTGACGCAGGCTGACACTGGAAGCCTGGGTGGTGCACATTTACACGATACTATTGCCGCACTGATCTCACATGTATTAAGAACACATAACATGAAAAATGCGCTTCGTTCCTACCTTGATTCCTCCAATCTCCTTTTCCGTGATTGCTCAATGTGTCTCATTCATTCTCGCTTCCCTCCTCACTTGCCTCCTTCTCCTTCTCTCCCCCTCTGGTTATCACTCGTTTTCTCCTCTCTGGTCCCGTCTTCGTGCGGATGCATAAGAATTAAAAATTAATAGCCTGCTATCTTAAAGACAAACCGACGAAAAACCCGAAGAGGGGTTGGGGAAAAAATCCACCCGACTAAAAATGTGATGAAGGCAGAGGGGGGAAATCCTCATGGACAGAGCAGATTGTCACGAAAATGCGCCCGAGTGGGCATCAAAATAAATAACAGCGACGACACCATTGTCCTGCTTAAAAACAACAGTAACAAGCGAAATACAGCAACGTCAAGAGGCGACGGAAATGTGAAACTGTGGTGGTATATTAACAAAATTGAAGTTGTAATCGTGTTGTCCCTCCGCCGCTGGTTGGATGGCGAGCAAGTGAGCAAATGTGCCACCGTCGCAAAACCTCTGTGTAAGGCGAATCAGACTCTGATCACAGGAACGGATCGCCAATTTTTTTTTCAAACTGCAGACCTATCTTCTTCATGCTGTTTAAAAAAAGCTCTAAGGTTCGAAGTAACCCGGTGGAGTCAGGGCAGTCTGACACAAGCCATCTGCGGTTATCTTGTGCGTCCTGACGCACCGAGCGGATCACTCGTCTATAGTTTCCCTCTTCGTCGGCAGGCAGCGCACACTCTCATCAGGACCATTCTCACGGTATTTTCTGCCACTGCAGGTCTGCATCAGGCCTATCACAACCTAGCGCATTCATCATCTCCTTTCACATACACTCCGGTAGCCTAAAGACAGTTTCAAGACAGTTTTTATAACCAGTTTAGACTCGAGGCAGGAAAAATGCGCTATACGTCTGCCCGCCCACTAGTTAAATTGCTTCCTTATAGCAGCAGTTGTTTGTTTGTTTTTTTGCTTTTCCCCAGCTGCCTTACCCACGTGGTTTCCGAAGGTGGGGTTCAGTAACCAACTGAGGGCCTTGAAATGGTCCTCTGTGGCCGTCCTGTAACATTTGTTATAGATTCATTTCACTGGTGTAAATTCTCCAAAGTTTCTGCATGAGGACAAAAAAAAACTAAACAAACGGAATACTTTATCCACAAGTTAACTGTACCCACTGTCAATCTCCGCACTCACTGTGACACATTACTCTATTATTTCTGAACTTCTCTCAGATGTGGTTTGCTTAGGTGCCTCTTTTTTCAGTCATATCTAGTCAGTGCTCTTTTGCAACTGCATCAATCTTAAAGGGATGTTTCACTGAAAAAAATAAGTTTTGAAAAAGTGGACAATATTTCATAACAGATGAAGATGTTTTCCATATTACAGCATACAATGGGGACATGATTCAACCTTGTTGTGTTAGACCTCAAACTCATTCAGTTTGATGTGCAGACGGAGCCGAGGCTGCAGTGTTGGACAGTGTATTCTATGTAACGTTTTGAGTGAGCAATAAAGATTTGTTCGAAAAGATCCAGCAATTTTTATACTCTACGCTCAGTGAATTCGCAAAGAAAGCCGTAATAACATTGTGTGGGATTCATTTACATGCAACCTTACAACTCATCTGTATTATGAGGCGTGTGGATTCTTCACTTAAGTGCACCATCCTGAATTTAAATGCATCTCAATGGGATTTTTATATTTTTTTCATTAGTTTTACAACACTAGAGACAATGTGTCTGTCTAATGTCAAAACACTGACACTCAGGTGGGACCAAATCCTTATAAGATAGCAGTTTGCTGCCCCTGTGCACAGGCACAGACAGATGGATTTTTCTTAAGATTATTTTTCTGGTCCTTCCGCTGACAAAGTTGTGGAAAACCAAGATTGAGTGCTGCACTGGGCCGAAGGAGTGCCGTAAATTGGCAGTTCAGGGGCACCTCACAATGTTCACAGGTGAGGGCGAGAAAAGGAAATAATCGAAAGAATACAAAGCCAGGAACAAGTTAAAACCCTTTACTGGAACACGATTTAGTGACTGCACAGCATGTGCACGATGTGCCATGGGAAAAGAGGGAGTCAGGGGATAACACGCGGCAACAGTTTCGAGCTGCGAGTTGGAACTCCTAACATTCAAAGTACATGTTACGGCGAAGCCCGCTGAACTGCCAGTGTGCACCGTTCTCAGCAGTCAAGTTTCTCACTTGCAGTTTTCTCCCGGCAGTATAAATAGAAAACTGGCCTAAAGCCACTTTCGTCTTGTTATTGTACGTTAAAAATAGCAGTGCAGGTTGATGCAGGGATACTACACAGACAGTCACTGCCAAATCAATTATTCACTTTGTTAAGGGTTTTATCAGTAATTTTTTATTTATCTAGCAGCTACCAGATACATCAAAAATTTTAAAAAGGAACTTCAAGATTATTAGGTCTACATGTCATATATTATGCCATATTATCCAGTATGATACAGAGTACATACATACTCTATACGCTTCATACTGCATGCCCTGTATTGCCACTGCATCATTTATTTTTGTGCCACGTTTTATTAAAAGTCAGGGACAGTATCATGCTATGTCAACATCACTGTACAGAGCAAAGTGCAGCACAAGGAGGAAGCTCTATTCAGCATTATGATAATATTTTATAGTATACAGTATACACACATGATGAGGTTTAGTGGATAGCATACACACACACATACATACCTACAGTGCACAGACAAATATTCACATCCATAAATTTACACGTCTGTAAATCCCTGGATAAAACGTGTTAAAGCTACATTTAACCAAGGGATATTTTAATGGGCTATTTTAAAAGGGTATCATACTTTCAAAGACATTATCACAAATATAAAAAAGAACCAAACACTGTACACCTTGTTTTTCTTTCAAGTAACTGAAACACAAGAAGAACCTGTATCTATTTTGAACCCACTAAATATATAATGCATTTTGAATTTACAATGTTTTGTTTAAATTTTTCAGATAATCCTTGCTAGGAGTTCTGGATTAATCCCATGCAGTCTCTGGGTTCCAAGTGAACACACAGGGTAGTCTACACTACCGGTTAAATTTACTGAACTTCCATATCTCATGCAATAATTGCACGGGTGCAGAGTGCATGTTGCAGTTTTTCCTCTCCTCTCTGAAAATGCCTTTGTCACTTTCTATTATGATAGCTAATATTGGGCTCTACTGAATGGGCTCTACACGCCTTTGCCACTTAGCCTTCTGTCACACAGTACCTACTCTGTTATACTGCTCTCAAATCCAGTCAATTGACCTTCATGGGCCGCCTGACTCATTCTGGCAATAAACAGCTAGCATAATGTAGTTTGAGCTCCATGGCAGTCATACACTCTATCAGGATTTTTTTTTCAGGATCCAATGTTATTTATGCAAAGTCACGGTTCTCTGTAGGATCAGAAGAGGCTGTTGGCAAAGCTCATCCCCTACTGTACAGAATGGATCACTGAGAACCAAATGTGGACAGATTTACAGCATCGAGTCATGCTTTGCGCAGCCTGAGCAGTTGTTCATCACACTCCGGTCTCTTAGCAACAACAATAGTGACTACACATGATTAAGTGCTGATTGCCCTACAAAATCAAAGCAGCGGTCTCTTGTTACAAATACTGCAGCTCTCAGTGCTTGATCACTGTACTCATAAATAATATAATCTTAGAAAGTCAAATGGTCCAAAAGGGAACTACATGTTATATATAAAGATTTCTAAACACTCTGTACTTGATTAATCAATGCTGGACATCATTACAATTGATGCCTGTGAGATGGAATTGTATTGTGTGGTAATACAGGCTAAACATTGGTATGTAGGTCACGCAGTGGTTCCCTATAAACACATTGAACAGTTTATCTGAAAACCTCTACATGTGTACTCAAACACAGACTACAGTTACCTTATAAAGCAAATCAACATATTAATTCAGATCTTTACAAATACATAAATTACTCATGTGCTTTTTGCAAACAAAGTTTTCTGTCAAAGATCATTATCGTCTGCCTTCTCTTTTTCCTTACTGCTATTTTTTTTTTTTAGGGAGGTCAATATAGTTAACATTTAAAGTCAAGAATGAGATTATGCTGCAGTGCAGTTCAGTACTCAGTATGGTTGCACTTTCTGAAGAGGTTCTTCAGATAAATAGATGCATCTCAGAAACACACAGGGAACTGTTAGATTTTTTGGGATTTGCTAATGATTAAAAGTCCGGCAATATTCAAAACAGACCTAGACACCCGACCACTTTCCCACTTTCAGCCACATAAATTGTTCCAGATAAGCACTGATAAATACAGTGGTTAAAAAAGGCAGGGGATGGGGGGGGTATAAAAGGAAAGCCAAGATAAGAGCCTGCCACTGTGTAGCACTGTCGTGGTTTTAAACTGGTGTGTGTGGTTCATGTAGCAATAAATGAATACATTCTTTCAGGCTGAACCTGACTGTGAAAAATTATTTCATTGTTAATAATAGTTGTTTTTGTTCACTAGTGTTGATGCTGCATTTATATTCCCGATGCAGGGGTCTTTTGAATGATAAGACGGACTTAATCACAAAAGCATCAGTGGTCCTGTATTCCTGAATATTTTTCTGTTTTTCTTCTGAAAAGGGGGAGAAAATGGACTCTTACAGCTGGCATATTTTAATTTGTTCTAGCTCATGTTTGATTAATGCCAAATTTTCTTCGGCAGAGCTCATGTTTATGCGGCACCATTACTTACATAACACCTTGCACTATTTGCAAATAGCTCCTGTTTTCACAGTTACACAGCTTCTTGTTTTGCACTGATTGACAAATTATCTCCTTTACAACAAAACACAAAATTACATTTTTCTTCTTGCAAGTCCTCTTATGAAAGTGAATCACCTTTTCCAATGTGCTATGTAATACAACAATTTAAAATGTGTGTCTTTATGTATTTAGTAGTTATCATGAATTAAGAACTGATGTGCGACTGATGTTTGTCAGTTATATATTGAAAGCTGCAATGCACTAGCTCAAAATGCATCACTTGTATATAATCACTATCGTGCACTTTGCATTATAGTGCTCCACATCAACCGACAGAATACCTGCTTATTATTTTTCATCTTGTTGCTCTGTTGTTAAAACATGAAAGAAATTATATATGTATATATATATATTTTTTTAAGAAAAAATATCCTAATTTGGTGAAAAATAAACTGCTACAGAAACACCTCATCTGAGAAAGTCTTTGGGGTCTTTCATGCATGTCCTGTGTATACAGTGTAGTGGAGTAGAAGGCCTGTAGGCACAGATATGAACACAGTGGCAGAAGGGAAAACTGTATGGCATTTCCAGTAGTGGAAGGGGAGGAAACCAATGAAAAGGATTTAAGAGGCCAACAAAGCCAAACAGACGCCGGTATTTGGAGCCAGCAAAGCGTTGGTGTAACACCTCAGCTTTTATATGGCAACCCTGTGACCGCTAGAGCGCTCTTCCCATCATGGTCTTTCCATTGGATGGATGTTCACAGCAAACGCAGCATTTCAACATTTTCAGAGACCACGTCCATAAAGACACCCCGACCACCCCTTGTTCTCTCTCTCTCTCTCTTTTTTTTTTTGCTATCTCCCTCTCCCTCGCTCTCCCGTTCTCACTCGCGTTCTCAATCTCGCTCCCTTTTTCTCTTTTTCCACTCGCTATGTCTCTATGTCTCTCTTTCCCTTTTGCAATATGACATAGTCCATTATCTGCTCTTAGTACTAATTGGTGTATTAACGCCATGCTGTGGGTGACACAGTGAGAGAGAGAAGAGAGAGAGAGAGAGAGAGAGAGAGAGAGAGAGAGAGGGAGAGAGACAGAGAGAGATGCAGGATGAATATGGATGAGGCAAAAACAGGGTGGGAGTGAGGCTCTGGGGGAGGCAAGTACAGAGTGATTCTGCGGGAGCGCGAGAGAATGGGAGGCCAAGGTAAATCTTTTCAGCTACACAAGTGGTTAAGAGCAGCATGGCAAAATGACGAGTGAAGGGGAAAAAAAGAAAACCACCCTGTAATGGCTTGTTTTTTTTTTCCAGTTGGCCTTCTCTGTATCCCTTTCTATCCTGCTCTCACCGTCACCACTTTCAACCCAATTATCCACTCTCCCTGGCGCCACTGGCAGCATATGGAAATGTAAATTGCAGGCGAGATGTTTTTTTTTCTTTCATAGCTGTGGAAGGTAAGCAGCTCTTGAGGATGGGGAGAGTAGGAGGAAGAAAAGGAAGAGATGACAAACAACTGAAACTGAGGGGCTGCCTTTAGTCCTGATAGCTTGTCAGTATTGCTACTCTATCAGATTGACAAAATCCACCCACAAAAGAAATTCTAGTAGACGGTTGATTTATGCTGTTGCACACATGCACACACGCCATGAAGGCCAGTGTGTAATAGTGTGTGTATAAATTGTGTACACGTGTGGCATATTAAGAGTCGTTAAATCAAACTGACATGTAAAAATACTCCATACACGGACACTCTCATTCACAAGTTCACACATGCCCAGTGCCAAATTCACACACTTAATTATATGCAGCGACTCAAACACAGTTGCACCACAGAGGTGCACTTCCTCTGCGCTTGAGGGACTTTTCAGACCGGGGCCAGGATGTAAGCCCTCAGGATGTTGAATAGCTGCTGAAGCTCAGGATGCAGAGATCAAAAGGTGCTCGTCTTCTCCCATGCATGTAACACTGAGACATGTACGGGCTGATTATTCAGATAAGCAGATCTATCCTCCGGGGTGAAGGCAAAATGGAGGCGAGTGTTTTGTTCATTATCATTAAGATCTGGCTTCTCCTCTGTTCACCTCTCCCTCTCTCCACATGCTCATATTCCTCCCCCGCAGTGCTGATGAAGCCAACTTCTCAAATCCGCAATTTGCTCAATTATTTTCAATTATCCCACCATCGCTGCTTCTATCATTCCCCTTAGTTCAATTGTGAGCAGAAATCACTTGTTGATTGACAGCAAAGGCCAATTAGAGGCGGGAGGAAAACTCAAACCCCTATGGTAATTACAGCTGATTGGTGTCGCACAGAGATTTTATAGGCCCTACCCACAAAACGGAAACCCCTGTATTGATAAATGGCCTTTTCACCATGCAGCCACTCTTTCAATATCACCATCAACATACTGTACATTTAAATTGGTCTCTTCCTCAGGTAGTTTAAAGTTAGCAGAATTACATAATGATATGCTTTAAGATTTCTCTTCATGCCCGAGGAAAATGATGTACTCTGAGACCTTTCAAAGGCATATATTGAGATGAGTATGAATTTCTATATCCTAAGAGCACCATGTCTGTGTGCCTTTAGCACATTAACTTCAAGGTAGTGCTGTCTCAAGGCTTTAGAAAAAAAATTTCAACAGTGGGCTCAGGAATCAATGATTAACTGCTTTTGAGCCAGACAAAGAGAACCCTCAAATTCAATATATCTTCAGCAGCTTTGCTGTCTGAGTTCGTTCAACATTTTTTCAGACGCTTAATGTAGGGTAGTTCAGGCAAAATAGAAAATCAGTTACTTCATATATTTTCATTTTGTTGTGCATCTGTGGTTATTTTATGTATTATTAGGTTTTGTATGCAGTAATCCATTTATTTCAAGATTTTGCAGTCGGTAATGAAAATTTAAAATTTGACCTTTCTACTGCTATTGCTTACAGTTGTGTTACAGAAGGGACATGTTCTTTGAGCGAATTTATAGAGGCAAGCACACATGAATTCACCATGCGTGCATTTGGGTCAGGTTTCTGAATAACACTGGTGGCAGTCACTGTTTATCCATTGTGTTGTTAATTAACTACTAATTCAAGACAGTTCCCCCAAATCGTCATAATTTCAGGTTTGCAGCATTGTACACTCATTAACAACAATGTTGTAAATAACTACACACAAATACTGAACTATACACAATGGTATAATGACTGAACACTGCATCATCCCTGTTGAAATACTGAGGAAATCACAAAATATATTTTTCAAATAACACCAAGAATGAAAGTCATTAATAATAAGTAATTAAATTTTAAAAAAATTAATTCGAAAATTAAAATTCCATCCATTCTGCTTCCTCAGCTTTACCCCAAATTGTAACCAAAAATGTATGAAGGAAATGTACAAAAGGGTCATTCCATTTAATTCATTTTTTAGGATATGTAATGAGTAAGGACAGAGATGTTAGTACCAATGCTTCTGTTGACTTTGACTCATGCTGTGTTTGAACTTTTACATACAAGTACAGTGTCCGTCAAGCTGGAGTGTGACCTTTGATGATGTAATCGGTGTGGTATTCTTAACCATGGCTATCATGGCAACAGAAGATGCAGTGTTTAGTTGGATATGAATGAAAGAATTGCTGTCTGGAAGGAAGGAAGGATTTATTGGAGGGATGAATGGCTTCATATAGTCAACAGAACTGTGACCAGACAGTTAGCTGCTTGTCAACATTTCCATCTCAAATTATCACAGTTGTTTGCTTTTCTGCAGATTAACATTTCGGAAAAAAAATTCACACCTGAACCTCCTCTACTCTGTGCTACCATGTAAGGAACAGTTCACATTGGCCACTGCTCCTGAATGTTGTTTGTGATGAAACGGCTGCCTTTGCAAACAGTAGTTACCTAAGACTCCCCTAATGACATTATGGGCCTAATGAGTTTTAATTGGGAGGAGATCTTAACTTGCAGGCCTAATTGCATCTGATTAAAGACAATATTAGTTTTACTGCTGGCAAATTGGTTAGGGCAGGTGGGTTAGCGAGTTTTGGAGGGATCAATAGCATCCTTTGTAAGTATCGTAATTGTCCTCCAAATGGTGATAAAGAGATGGATCATAAGCAGGAGAGGAGGCAGGGCCAGGTGAAGGTGCTGTGATAGTACTTTAAGGGGACACTGTGCAGGGGAAAGGATAAGAGGCACAGGAGTGAAGGTTAAGAATTAATCCAGAACAACTCTTCACGTCTACAGGTTTTGAAGACATACTCATATGACTGTGTGAAAGGTACTCCTTGAGGTTGATGATGGAAAAAAAAAATGTATAAATGGCTCATTTACACATATCATACCTCCTGATTACTCCATCTGCTTCCGAACAGTTTTAACTTTGACTTCCCAACAGCTTAACAGTAAGAGCCTCATACTTCTGCATGTATTTTTGGATATTAGGCTACTTGGCTCACAGTTTTCTCAGGAGCAGTACACTCTGGAGCGGTGAAAATCTACCCTTAAACAAACTTTACTGTGTAATTTGTGTGATCTTCGACAGGCAAATCAATATTTGAGAAAATGAACGGCTAGCTCTCAAAGATGGGAAACCAGAGAACTGCTGTTCTCATCTATTAATCCATCTATCTTCATGGACTCTGACTGTTTAGTTGAGATTTCATGTCTAAATTAGCTTTATTTCCTCTCAAGCCATCTGCCCTGAATGTAAAAATATGGCAATATATCTACTGAATTACATTAGGCAGTGTATCTCTCTATAAAGTGGGCTCTTCCATTCTTAAATCCACCCGGACTTAGAGATCTTTGATGACACTGACTTAGGCAAAATACCAGCACAGAATGAGGCCCAGACCATTCAAAATCATAATATTAATATGTAAAAATGCTGTTAAGAGAAGATTTATAATGGTTTCACTGGGTGAGCAGATTTACTGTTTATGGACCTAGCAGTGCCTTTATTAAAGAATTCAGTAATTTGCATTTAAGTAATTGATTAAAACTCACAGTGAAACCACATCACCCTGAGTTATTATGCATAATTATACATATTTGCATCCATACATCACTTGAAAACATACTCATGCACACACATACCCACATGCATGTAAACACATACACAAACAAAATCACATACAGTGCTTGGTCCCTCCCTGTGCCACCACAAATACATGCCCTGGATCAGCTGTGATTTAAAGCCAGACACAAGAGAGTATAGTAAATTATGCGTGTATGAGGCTTCATTTCCTCCTCTTCTTAAGCACTTGCTTAATTGCCATTCTCACCTGAGCAATTGTATAATTTCCTTTATTTTTCTCCTCCTCTGCCCAGAATATGAGTCTATAATGAGCTGTGGGTGTCCCCCAAAGCTAAGCCCGGTGCCTGGAAATAGGTTTCACTAATTTACCAATTAGTCATAAGATACAATTAGTGTGCAAGTTCCCAAAGTCCATGAATGCCCCCGCCACCGGCCTCCCCATTTTGATTGTTCAATCTCTGCAGTGATCATCACTCCATTACTTGGCTCATGCTCTCGCCCTGCTTTGTTCAGCCTCACTACGAAAAGCGAGGTCCCACCTGCACTTTGGATATTACTCTAACCCTATGTGCCTCAGAGGGAATCGGTGAGGGAGTGGGAGTGTGTGAATGTGTCTACGTCCGCAGCTCTGGGTTTCTGTTTAAGTGCAGCTGGGACCGGTTTCACTGACCAGAAGGATGAGAGTTGGGGAGGGTGGGGGGTGGGGGGTGGGGGGGCATCTGGAGACTAGAAAACTTATGAGAACTGAGAGAAGTTACCAAGTAGCAAAGTGAAAGTTTGCTGGAGGTGCAAATCTAATTTATGGTTGGAGAATACCGTGTTGTGTTTCTCTCCTTGGTTCACTCAGCCATTAAAACTAAACCCGAGGACAAAAAAAACCAAAAAAAAACCCAACACAACAAATATCAACACTAGTGTGCTCGCAGTTGGTTGTTATTATGCTGTGCATGAAGCTGTGGGTAAACAGCAATCAATATGTGAGAGGTCATTTGTCAGTGCCTTTTTTCTGTGCAAGGATAGTTCATTTTTTCGTTATGGCAGCGCAGTTCTGTATTGTAATTGCAGTAAATTCCCCTCTGTTTTCATCATATTAATGCAGGGTCTTTGCATGCATGTCTGAGTTGGTGGGCTGAAATTATTAACTGATCACTGAGAGCAAATCAACAGTTAAGTAACACATAAAGAAAAACAGATAATTAATTATAATGTCAGGAATGTATTTATACCAAAGTTTTTAAGGCTATGTTGACCTTTGGCAGATCATTATATTAGGTGACAAATGCAAGAGCAAATAGAACTTTATGCTGTTTTGTGCATTGAGCAATCAAAATCTACAATCATAGGTTTACAAAGTCAAGTTATTGTGTGTCTTTTGTATGAAATAGTGTGACCAGGTTTTAGCTTCGGCACCTTCTCAGTTAGAAGGGACTTAGGCAGGAGTTTCTGCATCAATTGCAGTCGGCATGAGGGGACACTTAGAGTGTGATCACACCAAACATGTTTGGAGCGGGTTATTGGAACTGTGGAACTGTTACTGTTTCATTTAGGCGAGCAAGAACAATGCCCTTCCGTCTCCAAATAACAGGAAATAACTGTGCTGAGACTGAGGGAGGGCCAACTATGAGATAGAAGGAGGCAATCTTTATGAACTCTGTTTGTACAACTGTAGGCTCTCGCAGTTCCAATGGGCATGTGTAGGTTGGAGCACAGACACCTATGTTTTACAAATGATGATCCACTTTGCACCAAACAATGAGGATCTCTTTTACACCCTTTTACCATTGCTGATGCATCCTAAAAGTTGTAATCCTTAAGGATTCAGTCCCATCTTATTTGATGATATTCATGATGATATTAGTAAATGCTATTAAAAACTATTAACTAACTAATAAAGATTTCAGTGAAAAGTAATTGCAATTGGAAAGTGATTTCACAGTGCACATGGCAAGAGTGGTTTTCCACACAACAGCAGTCCATGGTAAGGTGTCGGCTATCTTGCTGTTGGAGGTGTGTAGCCTGTTGCCTGTAACTCTCAATTAACAGATCACAGTGGCTGTCCCTTTTATTTCATCACTCCCTCGCAAAAAGAACAAAGGATCCACAAATGACATTGAAGATGCCTGTCTTGTTTTATATACCCTTCGATGAACTGTTGCAATGAGAAAAAAACACAGCCTGTCCTGTGACCGCTGTGCAATAAAAGCCACCTTTTGTTTTCACCACCTGAATGCTTTTAATGTGTAGAAGCAGTAGGAAACTACTGGTTTGCATTAGCAGTAACTTAATACAGCTCGGATACGCAACAGCTAACAGTGAGGCCAGTGTGGCTGGATTACATGCTGCATCATTTTTATGAATCTCTCGTGAACGTGAAGGTCATTTGAATGCTTAGAATGGCAGAATCCACCACTACATACGAAAATGAATATGGAGAATGTAAACACATTGAATAGCTAATACACATTTATTGCTATAAATCAAAATCTAAATACGCCTAAAGTTAGGCCCTGTTCGACAAAAGTGTTCTGGCAAAATCGCTTTGTGTGTTGAATTGAGGGTGGGTGAGTTTTGTTGCTTATGAACTTACATCATCTATATGAGATAAATGTCTTATATCATTTGAACAAGTCGGCGTCTTACTCTCTGATGTAATTGCTAAAATAATCGCATGGTCCCCAAGTATCCTCCCATTATATGATGACTCGGAGCCGCCTCTTACATTTGGAGAAAGGGTGGCATGGTTGGTCGGACTTCCAGACTCACTACCTGTCAATTCCACTCTGGATCAACACGTTTAATGTAATTGTAAAGATGAGGCTTTCAGACACCAGGACTCACGGAGCCTTCCTCTTGAACTTAAATTTCCCTTTCCCTAGCTGTTTAGATGGAGCACATAGGTAGGTGTTGTCATTGACTAGGTTTGATCATGTATTCTACCTAACTTTATAACAATAATAGAGTTGATCACAATTATAATACTGTCTATTTTTTTTCTTCGTTCTTTTTTTCCTCCCAAAGGGAACAATTTTTAGTAATATTAATAATCCTGGAGTGAATTGGTCTGTGGACATTGCCTGAGTCTGTCTCTATATAAAAGAAAACTTTCCTTTTTTCGATGAAAACCTAAAACCCACGGGTAATAGACATAATTTAGACAAGTATGCTACAGACCAATTTGAATTAAAGAATAACCTTCTATCTCATTGCCAATGCACATCAAATATGCATATGCTTGTATTTACTTGTCATTCCCTTCACGGTGTCTTTGACAATTCTTTTTTCCCCCCCCCTTTACTGTACCTTCCTATCTCACTCACTTCCTCTCAGAGGTTCATTCCCCTCATGCTAATGGATAACCCCCCCTCCTCATGTCTATCTAATCAAAAATCAATTAAAAACACCTCGCCGCTAAGTCTCCAGAGCCGAGCCTAGGTTGAGGGTGGAAGAGAAACGCTTCCCGCACTCTCTCCCTCTTTCTCTCCTTCTCACAATATCTCCCTCACTCTCGCTCTCTGCCTCTCCCTCCCTGTTCCTCCTATGGTGTCCCTCTCTCTATCCCCTAAGCTCCGCCCTCCTGTCTACTGGAAGTTGGCAACATGATTTACGAGAACGGAGAACTTAATTTATATATTTTTTTCCTCTTGCATCCTCTCATTTATTTATTAGATTTTTCTCCCAGCCGCCTCTTCCTGTCTCTGGCGTGGAGGGGAGGCGGAGGATGGAGGGAGAGAGAGGATAGGATTAGATGGAGAGTGGTCTCGGGGCAGACCAGCAGACTGGCAGGCCTGCAGACATGGAACAGATCTGTCCCACACTTAATGGCATTAGTGCCGTCCCTGAAAGGGGGAGGGGAGGCCAGCAGGGAGACGGGCTAACATATTAAAACTGCTTCTATACCAGACGCTTGTCTACTCCACTCAAACTCCAACTTCAACTCCAACTCTCTTTCTTTTTGAGTGTATTTGTGTGCTGTTCACTTGAGTATGTGTCAGCTGTTGTGTCGAAACTAAGCTCTTAGCAGAGACAAACTATTCTCTCTTCAAATGCACTTAAACAGCAGACCCCATCAGAATTAATTTTTTCAAATATGCTTCCACTGCAGCCACATAGACATAATGAAGCAGCAGGAATATGCCCTTTTATCCTGCGCACATGTGGATTCATGCAGAAAACTTGCTCTCCTTTTGTGCCTGAAAAGCTGAAAAGTTAACGTGGCCCTCGGTGCAAAGTGACATCTCTGTCGACTCCATCTGTGTGAATAAAACTACAGTCACTCCTTTCTCTGCACTCTCTCCTTAACTCATTTACACTTACCCTCTTCCCACCAGGATTTTACACATCTTACCGATCTGTGTGACGTTGGTGTGATCAGTACTGGATTGCTGACTGTCAGCACACCTTCCAAAACTAGATCCAAGCCCCACAGCACCCTCAGAGGTTCAGATTACCCTTTCTAACCTGCTTGGACAGCACACTCATACTACACACTACTACTGTTCCAGAGGCATTGGGGAAATGCATACAGGAATTGGACAAGAAAGAGGGGAATAAAAAAAAAAGATAAAGACAGCAAAAGGTGGAAGATTGGAGTCAGCAACAAAAGAACAAAGACAGAAAGGAGTCTGGGAAGACAAAGAGGAGAGTGCCCTCCTTAAACATGCACATATCAAGTATAGGAGACCATGTAGTTGCCGGGTAGAGGAAGTGGCGAGGGAATGTGAGAGGACACTGACAGACAGGTGGAGCCAACATGCTGTGTCTTTTGATGGATGGAATGGGAGAGTTAGTAAATATACATGGACCCCGCCCTCCGGCTCTTTTAGCTGTCTCAGCAGAGGCTGGCGTGGATGGATGGGGGGATTTTTTTCCCCTTGCCTTTAAGCAAAGGTTATGTTAAGACAATATTGTTGCGGATCATGAAAATATTAACAATATTTCCCCCCCTCTGTCATGCAAGTTTGATTTATCCGTCTTCCTCTGTGCGGGACTGAGGAGGAGGAGGAAAAGGGAAAGCGGGGACAGGCGGAGATGGGCAGACACGAACAGCCCGGGGAGTGTTTTCTCTTTATCTCTGTGTCACAAAGGCCACCCCGGGTCCTGCAGGTGCATCTGCCAGCAGCTTTGGAGAGAGCTATTGATCCGAGTACTCTTACTGTATATAGCCAAGCTCTGCCTACATCCTCACACCCTGAGGAAAATTACACGAGGACAGGTCATGCTAAAGGTCACCGTCTGACGGAGGCAGGGAGCTGCAACTGGCTCCGCATAACTATTTAGTGTCTTAACTGGCTTGTATCCCTATTACAATACCAGTCAAACCATATTTCACAGACTTTCAGAGCAGTGGGTACGGGTAGTGATTTTTAACATTGCCATGGAAAATGATGAAAGAAGAACAGCAAAAAAGTACAACCTTATATTAAGGTTGTTTGCAGTGATTTATCTGCAGAGCTCAGTATCAAATATCCCATGTGAGTTAATTTAATGCATTATCAAAGCTTTTCTGTCACAAGACCACCTTCTCATAGTTTTTCAAGATGCTCCTGTAACACGGCCTTTCTTAGAAATTGATATTTTGTTCTGCTAATGATAAAGGCAAGGCACCAGTTACACTAAATGATAAGGGAAAAAAACCCTTTCTGCAACACACTGAACCATTTCATTATGAATTGTTATAAACTTGAATTTATGTTCTTAATGTGTCAAAATCGCAAGAGAAATATTCTCTTTAAAGAGCAAAGTAATAATAAGGCATATTTTCCAGTTCAGTTGAAACAAGGTCACAATGAGATCATCACTGTATCAGAGATATGATTTTCCCTGAAAAACACATTTTGTATCTAATTCACTAAGGACCAACATATTCTGCTTTTTTTAAAAAAAGCATGTTTCTTCCTTTTAAACTACCAAGTTGATATATGAGTACATTTATTCCATTCAACTGAGTAAGGTATATGGTCTTCATCACTCCATGACAAAACAATGTTTACTTTAAGACTAAATTGTACGTAAGTCAGCCCTTTCTTTAAACATTGGACACTGAATTGGTTTGTTGGATTCCATGTTATGTGCAGCTGTATGTGTTTAGCCTGCAGTTAATTCTGGATTGGAATGAATGTCCATTAAATGTAATCTCGTTTTTCAGTCCAGCGCTCAAACCACAACTTCAGAGGATTGGCCACCGATGAAGACATCATCCATCATCCCACTGACACTCTGCCAAAACACTTGGAGATAAATATGGGGGCTTTTCAAGTTGTACCTGTCTCTGGGAAACCACACAATCATAAACACACATAGAGTAAGCATACACAGACTCATAATTCCCATCTTTTTCTGCATATCAAAAGTGTAAAAAGAAAAAAAACTATCTTTCTCGTACCTATTCATCAAGCGCCACTCACTGTGTCAGCAGCAGCTCCGACGCCTTTTATCTAGCATCATTATTTCACCATCTTGATGGCTGCTGCTGTACGTCTGTGCGTGCATGTATGCAAGCTTCCCTACCTCAGCTCACCTCCTCTAAACGCACGAAGAAACCCAAAATGATCCACTCAGAAATCAGAGTTCTTGGCTTTAATGAAATAGTGCTTTTAGAGTTGATCTGAGGAGCCCACTAGAACACTTATCTCGGCATCAACAGTGCTGCGGAAAAAAAGCAGCTGCCTTAATCGGATTGCTGGAGCTCTAAAAGGTTTTATGCACATGGGTTCCTCTGCAGGCTGCTGGGCTCCAGAGCCGGGCTGGGCACTGAGGCCTGACTGCCAGCCCGACTCCGTGGCTGGACTGGCTGATAAAGTCCAGAGACTCATTGGTGTCTTTGTTAGCCACTGCGGGCTTACAAGTAAGACAATACTAATTAGGGGCTTTGAATATGTGATTCAATCAGTGAACACTACACATGGACGGATGCAGAAGCTCACAGATACACAACGGCCCGCACCTTATTGTATACTAAAAAGATGCAATATGAAGATATTATGGTATGTGTGCACACACACATGCACACACACACACACACACACACACATTTGTAGACTCTGTGATTTCATTTTGTTCTCTTTTTCCCCTCACTGTACACCTACACATCAGTCCATGGACTCACACTGAGGAATTCATCTATCAGTGGTTCACTGTGCCCTGAAGCAAGTGAGTGCTGCAGCAGACATTGATCAAACTGACTTCTAACATGAAGAAGTTCAAAATCGCACATTTCAAATCCCTTTACTGCCAGCAACCTTCCACTACTGAAATAAAAGAAGGGCGCACACGCACGCGCACACACATGCACATTATTACGCCCAGCTGTGTGTTTTCTAGCAAACACGGACGCAAAAATTCCGGTTCACATGGCGTCTCTTACAAAATGCAACATAACCTTGATATTTATAGCTCACATTCGCACAGATGATGGCATTGGTTCCTTTCACATTCTTCAAATGAATGACTGTGAAAAAATTTTAGCAATAACAAAGGTATTTCAAAAATGAAAGTGGAAAATGCAATGACAGGACGCACCATCTTCTAAGGAGGCACGAAGGGACTGGGGTGAATTTGTTGCTGTGAATTGTTGCCTCAAATTAGCACAATAGCACTCTCAAAGTACAAATCATCCATTCAAATTGCTAAATTGTGATTCAATATCCTTTTTTTCATTGCTCCATGTTCATAATTCTTCTCCCTTAAATTATTTAATTTGGTTCCTCGATTTCTACATCACACACTCAAATTCCATCCAGTTATTAGTGCTATCACCTTCATTCCATTTGTCCTTGTTCCCCTGACGTTCTCATGATAAAAGCTTGAATTTCAAAGTTTTATCAGGTTTGGGGCTGTTAAGGACGGTGTTAAATTATCTTTGACGTTACTCTTAAATTTATTTTACAGGATAACAGATGAACTCATCTTAAGAGGAAAACCAAAGTGTGAGGGGTAAGTGGTTTCAAATTCACCCCGTCTGTTTGCCATTGAGACCATCAGTCTCTCCCTCCAAGTCAGATATGTTCTCTAAACTATACAAAGAATAACAGCAACCTGTGTTCCTCCTACAAACGGAGTCTGCTTGGCTTCCACAAAAGTCAAGGAAATGTACCATCTTTTTGCGCAGCAGCTCCAGAGTTATTAGCCTTTGTTCCAACTGTTTTGCATATTCAGCCTCCTTTCCAGCCCACATAGATGTTAATGCACTCCCACACAAACAGATCGGTGTGAACAGGGCAAACATATTTTCCATCCCTCTCTATCTAGCACACACACACACACACACACACTATCTCAACTGTCTTTGCTGTCTTTTTTCTAAAACCCACTCACACCACATATGTGTCAATGCGCACACACACACACACGCAGAGGTGGACAAAGTAAGTTTTTTTGTGATTCTCTGGCAACCTCCTCTCAGTGTGCTGTATCAGCTGAAATAGGATCCCTCCCTCAGATCCTGCTGTACCTCTCACACATACTGATGTAGCCTGATCTTCTGTCAGTGAGACGGCCTGCAGGGAGCGAGTCTGGGGCTTACAGCACAGCCTCCAGGGACTAGCTCAACCAGATGCTCAAAGAGCTGGAAAGTCAGGAAACAATAGCCACCACAGACAGCCAGGGATATTATAGGGCCAGGGATGCTGCACTAAAGGCCCACAATCCTTTAGCCTGCCTTGTATGACATCACCACACAGCTCACGTCTGGCAAGTCACCACCGTTTCGACGCGAGACGAGTGCAGAATAGTGATACGCCTCAGGACACACGCAAACACGCCCTTGCACACTTGTACGACGGTACACACAGACACAGACAAACATTTAGTTCCCTGTGACAACGGTGTCACAACAGTGGGCACGAAAACAGACCGTGTCAAAGCGAATCGACTGTACAAAGGCTGTGTCATTGCATGATAGCATTCAAATGAAACCACAGCCAAGGGTCTGACTCTGCAGTGTCTGGCTTGCAAGGCACTTGAGAAAAAAAATGTGTTTTTACAACCTGGGCTTTATTTTGGTTTATTATGGTCAACGGTTTAAGTAGTTACCACAATTTATTCAGTCACTTAATAGCTATGTTTTTGGTTGTCTTGTTTGCAGCATGAATTTCTTTGTGTATGTTTAATGTGTCCATTGACACGGCTGCCTGTAAACAGAAAGAAAAGTTTGTGAATAAAAAGAAAGTTGTAAAAAATAAGTAAGATGATCAGTTAAACGAATGGCCAATATAGAAAAATATTAAGTCAAACTATAATTTTACAAACAAAAATATGACTCTTTACTATTCTTGCCTTATTATTGAGTTAAAATGAATAAACAATTGCTATTAATTCATCAAAACCCTCTGCCTACATGACAGGACCAATTTATTTACACAGAAGTGCATGTCATCACTGTAAAAGAGCACAAATTCATTTCTTCCTGCAAAACTGTTTCTATCAGAAGAGGGAGGTGCTCCACTCTCTGCAATACAGTGTGTTATACTTTCCTCCTCCCCCCCTCTTTATTACTCTCTTTACATGTGAATGTGTAAATATGGAATTATTGAGAAATTGATTGTTGCTCTCCTCTATCCAGTGTGGCCTTCCTCCCATTAATCTCTAATGCCTGCAGAAGAAGCTAAAAATCCATCTGGGGCACTCGCTGCAGACAATTGTCTGAAAGACTGGTTCCATCCAAATTGAATTAGAATCAATGTGGAACATACACAAGCAGAGCTTCATTAGATCAAGAGACATAAGAGAGAGGGACTGAGGAGAAGGAGACGAAAAGCAGCTGATCGCCCTCCTGCATGTTATCAAGCCTTCAAATGAGATCAGCATGAATGAAATCTGGTTCTGTTTTTTTCTGTACTTCAAGTGTTCATCACATCTGTCACTTGCTTTCTCGCACTTTTACACACAAGCAGTGTGCACAAAGAAACAAACAACTTTTCCGAGTGACTGTTGAGCTCAGCCTTGAGCCTTCAAGTCTTCATGAAAGCTCCACAGACAAGAAGAGGAGGGGGATGCAGTTCGAAGAGGAGGAGCAGGAGGAGGTGGCGGGGGAGACAAAATGGGGGGAGGACATGGAGGAGGAGGAGAGGAGAGTGCGGCAGAGGAGAGAAGAAGCGATGGTGAGTCATGAGCAAAGACACAGCTGGTGTTACTGGGCTGCATGAGTGAGAGCAAGATGGGTGACAGAGACCAAAAGAAAGATGAAAGGATGTGGGAGGGCACGGTAGAAAAAGAAGAGGCGTATTATAGTGAAGCTGAAAGCAGGTCAGCGACAAATGGAAATACGAGGTGATTGATATGCCTGTCACAGTGGTAAAAGCCAGAGTTCGGGAAATATGGTACAGAACCTCGAGAGGAGTCAGCAGGAGATTTGTGAGCAATAGATTGCGAGATTTGGTCGACGGGAGATGAAGAGATACGTTGGAGACAGCAAAGCTAAAAAGCAAAGGAGGACAGGGTAGGCGGATGATTTAAGTAATTTTGAAAGTGATATAGTTTGTAGGCAGGAGAGAGTTGTGTGAGGGGGCTGAGACGGAGAGAGGAGATATGGTGTGAAAAAAGAGAGATATAGAGAAAGTAAGATATGAGAGGGGGTGATATAGAGATAGATAGGTCGGCCTGGAGTGAGACAGAGTTATCGGCCATGATCGATCTGGCCGGCTGATGCCAAATGGGGGGTGTAATGATGGGTAATGATATGAGCCTGGAGAGGGAGCGCAGTGTGTGTGTGTGTGTGTGTGTGTGTGTGTGTGTGCATGTGTCCTGGATCCATGACCACACAGCGGCTCACACATTCATTAATAGAGGCAATTCATCGCACCTCACAGAGAAGGTTTTCTACTCGCCCCATAACAATCTATATATACTGTACATACATGTCACTACAATATCCCATCTCTCTCTCTCTCTCTCTCTTCATTTATCTATCGTCGTCTCACTCCTTCCTCTGATCCAGTCCCGGGCCTCACACGGTCCCTCACTGCTGCCTGACGGCACACTTGACGGTGCATCTTTCTCCCACAACGTCTGCCGGGCTCTTTTCCTACCACCTTTACTTTTACATTTCTCTCTGACCCAACATGAATCTCTGTGAATCTGTTCATCTGTTTTTCAAATTAACCCGTCAAACATGCACTGCTGCCGGATAGCACAACATTTCAGTTGATAAAAAGCATCTGATGCCAAACCACACAAACACAATGACATGTTTATCTGCACACCCTTGGCAGACCTGCTGACTCTTAAACAGTTTCCACAGCAACATGAAGTGGCTAAGAATAATGTATTCTGTTAGGGCTGGGGATGATCAGCATTATCCTGTTCATCTTGAATCATCAGCATAAGATGACGATGTTTTAAAGGTACAACCGAATTGACTTTGACCTGCGGAATGAAAAAATGACAGAAGAAACTGGGCTAGCTAACTCAAACGAGCAACAGTTTTTGCTCAAGTACAGTGAAATTACTGAACAAAGAGGCAGAACAGTCATAAAAATGCATGTCCACTGGCACCATTCAAAGGAGGGATTACTCTGTGGCCATTACTATGGAAACCAAATCCTAGCCAATTCAGAAATTTAGGCCAAGATCACATCTTTGGGAACTGACTATTTTCCAGCAACATTTGACCATACTGACAGTCACTCACAAGCCGGCAGAATCAGTGACCAGGAGAATTGGTTTTCAATCACAGGCAGACCAGTATTTTTTCATATATGCTTGGATCCAATTAAACACAACTTCCTTCGAACTAAAAGTCACTGATTGACTTCACCTCTGAATGGTAAAACAAATCCATTAAAATGTAATTGCAGTACAATATTTATTGTCAGAATTTAAATCACACATTAACTTGATGGCGTAACTATATTCCACCATGACACATTAATAGTATCCCAATTAAATTAAGAAAACATGTTTCAGATGAGGAGTTCGGTTCAAACCAATTAAACTCAAACAACTCAACTTCAGCCAAGTGAAGGGCATTATTAACTACAAGTTTACAGTCAAATCATGAATATGAGAGACAGGGTATTCAAAACTGAATGGGAAATTTGGTTGAGTCTCTTCATGGCGTGGCAAATTCGGTAGGTTAATCTCTGTATCCAGCTGCTGCAGAGGGAAGACGAATGGAGAATAAATAGAACAGGTGGCATGAAACTGTCATAATGAACTGAATAATAAAAAGTGTAAGAGCTCGAGGAGGTGAGATTCTTTTCATCGCTAGCTAAATCAGTCAGTTAAATGCAGCTCTCTCCACACCTCAGTTTGTTCGACAAAAATATTTTTAGCGTGAATACAGCCATGGCAAAGCTGTTTTGCATAGAGGTGAAATCTGGTTTGCCTTTAAAAACAGACAGTCAACATATCAGCCTGCACAGACATAAAGCAGATATGTTCTTCTTGATATTACGGATAATGGATGAATGAAAAAAAATAACTTAAAAAGGGCAATTTTACCTTTCTTCTTTTTGCCATTTAGGCAACTGAAATGCCTATATTCACCAATAAAGCCATAAACTTTCAGCTCAAAGAGACACCAACACAAGAATATGACCACTGTGACTATTTGTAAGCCAACAATATGTTGTTTATTATTATTTATAAATTAAATTTCCATCACATGAGGGAGGAATGTGAACATACATTAAAATAATGTGATGGACTCAAACATAAATGCGGGTCAAGGAATAGAGATGATTATTGACTGCCACAAATGCAAAAAAGTTGGAACTCTTCAATAGTTTAAAAACCCACAGAAATCAGTGCTGTTTATATGAACTTGGTAAAAAAAAAAAAAAAAACTGACCTCAGTTATCAAACCACTTGCTGTGAATAGTTATTTCTGTTTTGTCCGGAACATTATTCATACCAAGCTAGGAACTGTCACTTTGAACTGGTTGTTTCATTCACATTTTGTAACTTGATTTTGACTTTTTTTTATTTTACAATTGATCATTCAAATGACGATGAGCTCCTGATGAAAGCCTGCTGAGCACCAAATACAGAAAGCGGCAAATGTACACCCAGCATCGGCCCATTATCTTTTCGGCAGCAACTCCTCCTCACAACTTCACAAGCTGTGCCTAAAAAAACACTCATGTGGACAAACTGGCAAGTGAGAACGAGGAAAATAAATGAGAGGGAAAGGATGGTTAATGAGAAATGCTATTTTTTACTGCTTTGATGTCCCCCATCCACATAAGCACACAGCTTAGACAAAAACAAATTAGAGATGTCGACTGCCTCCCAAAGACATTAAAAACATATTAGCACAACAGCCATTTGAGACTGTGTCCACACGCATGCATATGTGGTGTGTGCGCGTGTGTGCATTTCAAATTCAGACAACGCATCCTCAGTGTATTTCTTTGCACTTGTCCACACTGGCTGGCATTATGCATATCACTGTGAGCAGTTGTTCCTTATGGCTAATAGCAAACCAAATATCAACATAATGACACCATAGTTTCTGCACAGCTAAATGACTCACAGGCATTCATTTCCCCACTGAGAACTATATAGAATACAGATCAACAACATCGACATGATGATGAACACATCCACATCCGTTGTCTTATCTCTGAAAGTGACACTGATCATCATTTTTCAATCGACTCCTCAGGCAGCGTCTGTCTTCACATGATGCCAGGGCTGATGGTAGCGAGTTCAGCCAGTGGAGACGCGGCACTAAAAACCTGCGGGGAAATTTAAAGGCTCGCCAATGAGATCAACAAAATAAATAAAGAGAAAGTTTTTCCAGAGTTGTCCAGCGACGGGATTCTTGATTTGCATTACCGTAACTATTCAATCCATCATCACCACCTTGGCCACCTCTTGCATGTTGCTGTGGGTGTGTCAAAACTCATAAGCTGCGGAAAACTTTGCATTCAGCAAAGAAGCCACCCACCATTTTCTCCAGGAGACCTTCCACCTTGCCAAGCAGCACTTCATTTTGTTTTTGGGAATTAGAAAGAAAAAACAATCCGAGAAACTATTCTGCCACATCTGGTAAAGATATAACTTCCTTCTCTTCCTCCTCTGTCAGTTTCTTCTTTGAAGTTTTTATACTTTTAAATGTCACTTGTACTTACAACCTGGGAAAATCCTGAGCTACCTGCTGTCCCACAGTGCCACAGTGTTCTTTACCCTTAGGAAGTCACCAACCCACAGCAACACCTGGTACTGACTCAATTTAAAATCTGTAAATCTTGCTGTGGAAATGTTCAGAACCTTTCTTTCTACATGTTGGGTAATATGAAGAATGCTTTTCTTTAAATCAGATACCAATTGCATTGTTCTAGAAGTTTTATAAAAATGTGTTGTTATCATTTTACAAAAAAAGAACACTCCTTTAGGTGCATTTTGATTAAATATTGCAGCTCAGACACATCCATCTGTTCTCCAAGTTCTATAAACTACACAGAAAAATATGTTTTCGGTTATTGCTTTAAAAAATTACTGATATGAGGACTTTCTGATCCAGGAACAGCAGAACTACATTGTTTAACAGTTTTGTCCAAAAGGCATGTGACTATAACCAAAATGGTTAACAATATAGGACTGTTTTTGTGATCTGCCACCACAGAAGCAAAAAGTTAAGATTTAGTTTCAACAAATGACCAATGCAGTGAAAATCTGTATGACTGTAACATACATGTAAAACACAGCAACACACACAAAAGCAAGAAGGTGAATAAAAGGGAGAGAAACAGGAAAGCAACCAAGGAAAGAGGGGTTGAGAGCGTTCATGACATTAAAGAAGTGGTAATGAGTGACAGTGAGAACTTGCTCTGTGTCACGGGCAAAGCAGAGGAGACAGGAGAGATGAGGGAAGATTGGTTAAAATGAGGAAAATAGAAATGGCTGCAATAACTGACCACTGACTCTAGACCACAGTCAATATATCTAAATGGATTTTAGCTGCGCTGTGATAGTAGAAATGCTCCAGCACGCCCACACATGCACACATACACACACACACACGCAAACAGATCCAAACACACACATACCAAAACAAACTCAGAATTGGTTTAATTCCACCAGCTGGGTTTGAATGTGAGAATAGAAAGTGACATTATACACACACAGTGCTACGGTTTTGCGCTTGCCTGCAGCTTCATTGGGTAGGTGGGGGCACCAAGGTTGCAGGCTGCAATATTAAACCATCAATCACCCCCCCAAATTAGGCATTTTACATCACACAAGCACTTACAGCTCTCTCTATTTCTCCCACAGGTGGGGTCCAAGCCAGGGGAAAAGAGATTACATCACAAAAGCAATGATGGTGCAGCAAGACCCATGAATACATTACACCATCATATAAACGCAGAGCATGGGTGGAAGGCAGCCACAAAATAATAAATCATAATGAATAATATGAAATAAACTAGTTATTTCTTTACTCTAAGGTACATGAAGTATGCATATATGCAAGAACTTTCAGTATGATGTGCGTTTAGTTGTAGGGCAGCTTACACATTCCAAGAACAAACAAGTGATTTGTATTACCAGTTGTTGACAGTATCTCATATCGGATTCATTACACAATGCAGTTTTTGTCTTGTGCCCATGTTAAACGCAACAAGCAGCTCATTTCAATCAACTACGGTGGAGAAGACGGTGTCGTGTCCACTCTGCCGTTTCTCATGTTTTGATTATGAAAAACATCTGGGGCATAAATGAGCCGGGAAACCATTAACAGGCACGAAGGAGAAAAAGAAAAGAGCAACAGAAGACAGAGAGGAGAGGGAAGGATGAGGTTCAAGTGAGAAGCAAAAGGAGGAGGAAGAAGAACGGAAGGGGAAAAAGAAACAAAGGAACAGAGAGGGTGAGGGTAAATGAAGCATGGAGTTGCATTTATCCCAATTAGCAACTGCAGGGGTCTTGGGTGAGAAGGGAGAGAGTGTCCACCCCCATTAACAGTGTTTACTGACATGTCTGCTGATTGCAAACTCCCCTCTTTTTGCAAACATGGAAAAGAAAAAGTCACAAATGCGCACGCACAGTGACGCATACAGAAACAACCACAGAAAACCCTGCAGTTTCATCAACTGAAACCATGTACTTTCTTGTTCCCACCGTTCCTCACATCCTTTCTCCATCTCACCACTCTACCTTTCTTTCAGTATCTGCCAGTTGCACGAGATGCAGGTAGACTTCACACGTCTTTGTGAGCCCCCTCCATTCTCGTCCTTCCCGTCTCTGTCGCTCTGTGTTGTGTGGCGTTGATAATGGAAGTAATTACTCTGGCTCCATGTCTGTTTCACAGCACAGCAGCAGCAGGAGCAGCAGGCTGTGGCACCATGATGCCCGCTGCCTGGCCACATCCTCACACCCTCTGGAGAATCACTGTTGATGGGGCCTGCATACTGTCACACGGGGAAAAAAAACACTCACCCAGGAATAAAATGGTGTTTGTCAACATATTTTTGCATGGAGATGGGTTGACAGGCTGATAGAAAGCCTATGGATATGTTTTTGTTGTAGTTTTCACTCTCCATTCATTCTGCGAGTAATTCACTGAGCTTGAATATGTTGCCCGGTTTCAGTGGGATTTGCTGGAATCAAGTCTTGCGGCAGTGCTGAGATAAGCTGCCCGTGGGCGAACATACTGCTGCACTTCTGACCCTCCAATACAAAATGATATAACCTCTGTAGCTCAGGATCGCAGTTGATACAAGGGAATAGAAGAACAGACACTAAAGAGCGTAAGAGCAAATGTGTGTGTTCCTACCGAAAAGCGGGAAGGACAAAGGAATGGAAATGCAGAGCAACGTATCTCAAAAGAAACAGAGGGGAAGGGAGAGAGAGTGTGTGTTTGGCAGAAAGAAAAGGCCCAGAAAGGTGAAAAAGGAAGATAAATAACAAACACAATGTACTTGTTGGGTAAAGGAATACATGAAAGAGATATTCACTGGCTTCAGGATTTTAGGAACATTGTATCTCTGCAGAATTTACACATTCTATATTTTACATCACACGTGATTTGAGGCAAATATTGTGGGTGAGCGGAACGTACCTAAATGATTGTTCTGAAAAACATCCAACACAGGTCGACAGCCAGGCGCGAAGCCTTTGTGGCTGTCCGGGCACCGCGCTCTATGCAGGCGCATCTGCGTGCACACAGGAGCACAAAGAAAAGTGGAGCTGCCCTCGCTTCTTTCCCCTCCTCTCTCGTCCCTTTCCACCCTCCTGTCAGGGGTCTGACCTCTCTCAGCCCCTTAGCCCCTCCGTCAGATCCAACCCAAGAATCTACAGCTTATCTGAGGAGACACCTAGTGGTTCAGAGGAAACCCTCATCCACCCCTGGACATGGACAACACTCTCTGCACCAACCGACTCAGCCACACATAACCATTACATGTTCTATTCCCAGTAAAGGACCCATAACGAAGCAACATTAATCAAACTGAACCGCTAACTACAGCAATTATTGGTGTGATTTGCGCATCGCTCGCTATCAGCCTCGTACACCTTTCCCAGAGGGTTTCTTTCTTTCTTTCTTCCCCTTTCTTTCCGTCTTTCTTTGGGTAAAAGTGGTCTGCTGGTAGGACAAAATGGAGAACAGCTGGTTATGGATGAGGTGTCAGCTTTTGCGGCTCATCAGCTTGGTGTGTGGTATATAGGGGGAGTGAGACTTAATATTACTGACCAAGAATGATTAAAAGCCACCCTTCAGGTAGGCAGTGTAATTAGAAATCAATTAAATTCAGAATGCAAAAAAAGAGAGATTGCTTTGGGAGAAGCCATGGTGCTGCCTGAAAGTTAACATTACCAGTTTTTTTTTTTTGCTTCGATTTTTTTTCAAGTAAACAATGATTTGGGGGGTTTTAGGTATCAGCTTTCAAAAAACCAAAAACAATCTCAGCATCTTAAAATACTTCACATCAAATGAACTGCGGGAAACTGTGAGAATGAATCAATCACACCTCTCAAGCCAGCAGGGGGTCTCTTGAAGGGTTAATAGCAATGTTCAAATTAATGTGACAAGTTGCATACAGGATGTCATTATTCTCTCCAAGTGGGGTTAGACATGATTGGACTGTACCTTTAAAGCACCTGTCTCACCTCATTGGTCCGACACTAAATCAGCTGACGCAAACATCAAGACACTCCCTTCCAGTCAAAAACCAGTTGAGTCACGGAGCTCTTGAAAAGCTGAGCTGCCATGACTGCTCAATGGGCTCCCCTGATAAAGCCAGACAAGGTGGTATTACACCAGCGAGCCCCAATCAGAGGGGCTGCAGTCGATCTATCATGGTGTTATCTGCAGAAGAGGTATATTACCTGGGGCCCAGACAGCCCTGGGCATGCGTGGATGTATGGGGCCGATAGCGGAGCTGGCTGTCATCCCTCTGGGCTGATTAATGAGGAGCTCGGCCCAGTGTTTAATGTGTTTAATATGGGCCGCTGACGAGGCCGTCACACTGACGGAACCCACCCGTCTCTCTGACTGATGAAGTCACCTGCAGCTCTCGCTCGCTCTCACAGATACAGTAAAATAGAAAACGCGCACACACACATACACCAGCCACGCTTTCTACGCATTCCCTTGCATAACCTCGTGTTTACACTTCACGGGCACCTGTCGATCAGAAACATGTGAATCCCTGAGTGATCCCATTTACATTGCGTGCCAACTCCATAGACAGCTCAACAAACACACAGGCAGGTCTGCTCACCACTGTGCTGTGACCTTGCTTTGATTGTAAATGGACAGGATAACTGGCGCTGAACACAGAGCTCACTTCTTGGTGTATTTTGGGAGTCAGAGCTCTCTAATGGAAGACACTTACACCTTTCCGCTTGCAACGATTAAGGATCTTTTGCTCTGTGTAATGAAAACAGCTAATATTCTTGTTCCTTCTCTGCTCAGCAACCAGACTCTTCCCCTTCGTCTTCCATCCTCCTCCATGATCCGTCTGCTACTTTCAGACAATCTCACTCTCTTTTTTTGTTGTTTATTCCAGCCCCCCCCCCACTCCCACCTGTTCATTTTCTTTTCTTCTTCTTGCCTTTCTCTCTCCCTCACTATCTGCTTCCTTCCCACTCCTTCCCGCCACATTTCTATCTCTCTGTTTTTCATCTATCACCTCCTCTGCAATGTTCTCATTTAATCATCCCCTCAAGAAATATATTCACCTCAGAGCAACTGGGCTCCTATTAGATCATATACCCTGTTGTTACAGCTGTTATCTGTGCTCTTGGGGTGGCCAGGGGCTGCAATGTAAACAGTTCAATTTGGGAAATGCACGCACAAAGAGGAGGAAAGAGGCATACTGTATGATGTAACCTTTTTAAAGGATAATGGCAGGCGACTGTTAAGACCACTTGAGCATGATGGCAGTTTAGCTCACAGCAAGCACATGTGCAAGGCAGACAGGTGTTGACAGTTCAGCAACATACTGTACATCCCCCTGTTGCTTTACTTGCACAGTATGTTAGTTTTCACACCTTGTATGCAGCACACATCTCTGTCTCTCTCAAATGGACTCATGGCTAAAAGTGATCAAATCTACCTGGTAGCAGTTTGGTGCACCGATATTCATAGCAGCTGGCCTGGATAAGGTTATTTTTATTGATTTTTTAAATTTAATTTCCTGGCAAGCAGTAGCACTAACATTTAATATTACATGTTCAGAGAGGGAGCATCTACAAGACTCAGTGCTGAGTGCTTGTTGAGTCACCCTTACATGTGTGGGCTAATTGAAAATGTCATTTTCCAGTCCAATGTGGAGCAGCACAGTATGGGCTATGCTCCCACAGGGAGTCTCAAACTCTCCATGAGGCAGGTACAGATCAAGCCAAGGAGCTGGGGGGTGGGGCAGGTTGACTGTTGGTGAAGAGTGGGGTGGGGTGGGGTGGGGGGCACTCAGTCCCTCCAGACTGGAGTAATGAAATATCAGCTCTCTGTGAGGCTTGTTCTGCCTTCAGGGTGGTTAGCTAAGGCCCAGTTTAAGTTTACATTATGGACAGAATTCTAATGATCCCTGGCCCAGTCCCCCTACCCTGGGCTTTGCCATTTTTAATATATATGGATCTACTTATTTTTTTAAAATTATCTTCATGTCACGTTACACTTGCTTTGCGTCGCCTGGGAGAGGAAAGACAGGCAATGGGTGGCTGCTGCTCCCACCGCTGCCTTGCCTGTTCTAGCCATGCGAACCCCACCTGCACATTTATTCACGCGAGTGCAATCTGCACGCAGCACACAGGCAAAGTGGCGGACATGTGGAACAAATGCATACTTTCATGTCAGCATACAAAAAAGCACAATTGCATATGCAAGAGTGGTGGAACACATGTAAATAAAATCAAATGTCTTTTGTTTTTTATGCATGGTAGAAAACCTGATGAACATAAGACACGCACATCAGGCACATGCAGTGAACACAAACAAGGACATAATCGAGGACAGATGAAGGAAATTAAAAATCACAAAATTCCAAACAGACCTTTACATATTGTTTGCAGACAGTGGCGAATGGAGATTTTGAAAGGGTTCAGGTTTTGTAATACATCTATTAACACATGGCTAATCCAAGTGTACAAGCACACAGCATGCAGATAAGGTATGGCGCGATGTAAAGAATGTTTTCAGCTCACAGTTCCCAAGTGATGTATCATAACAATAATCACTGTCAGGCCCAGAATGAAGGTGTTTCTTTCAGAGAGGGGGATGAAGGCAGAACTGTGGTAATTATGCAGCTGTAATGGAGTCGGTGCCTAGTGAGAGCCTAATGAGCTTACTGAAGTCTACCATTGAGAATTGATTACCGGGAAGAAGAAAAAAAAACGGTTGTGTTTGCAGGAGAGGGCCGTTGGAGGTGAGCTTGTCTCCATTGTTGTGCACTTAATTGACAGGGATCCGACATGTGCTGAAAATCCCTAAGAGCAATTAATAATAATAATGAAAAGGCGCAGAAATCTTCATACACTGAACATCCAGATGTGAAGCCTTTCATTGTGCCGTCACCTGTTGGGAAGAAGGTGTCGCATTCTTAATATGTGGGTGTGTGTGTGTATGTGTCAGTGCATCTCATGCTCTTTTTCTTCCTTTCTGCTACGCTCTGCCTTAATGTACAAAATGAGATAACACTGTCCATACCAACAGGGGAAATGGAGACGTCTTTCCTGGGCTGGTAGAGCTGTCACCGAACTACCACAGAGGAGGATCAAAAGTGAAGCACTTAACCCGGAAAGAAATGAAAATTATTCTGACCTGTATGTGCTGTCCAAAGAACTGGCACTGGTGTGTGTGTGTGTGGGTTGGTGTCACTGTTTGGAAAGAGATTGTACTCACAGCTCAACATATCGTCCGATCATAATGTTGTCGGGGCACACACTGTAAAAAACAAGTCTACCTTATGACAGTATAATATCCTCACTTTTTTACATGACATGCCAGCCCCCCCCAAAAAAAAAAAAAATAAACAGACTAGTCTATTTGTATGGTGAACAAGCTCCCTTTCAACACATCTGCCAGCCACAGACAAAGCTTTCAGACTCAATTTTCACACATACTTCATTCAGTAAGTGCTCTCTCAGCTTTTTACACTTTTCCATCATTACCAGCCTTTTCTTTTCGCCTCTCGCTTATCCCGTCTCATCGTCTCTCTCCCACCGCTAATGTTGATCCAATTCATTTGCAATTACAGCGAGGGAAACAAAAATATTTCTTTTAATTAAGAAAACTAAGTTATGAAGGGGCTGATTCTGGGTGGCAGTGACCATATGGACACTGGTGATACAATTCTGGCAAGTGGGTTGGTAACAGATGCCACGGACCAGTTTATTTTCCCTGGAAGCGTGGATCCAAAGTAAACTTGCTCTTCTCTGGCGAGGTATTTTCTTAATTTTGGGAGACAATGTTTTAGCGGAAGAATTATTTCACTTGGGTAGGAAAAACAGGTGTTGAGTGCCACAATGGGACGTAGTCCTTATGAGTCCCTCCACAGTTGTTTACTGAATCAACTTTGTTTGTCTTCTTCAGCCAAATATGGGCATTTAAAAGTGCTAGTTTTATTGAGCCTCGGAATACTTTTTCCAACTACCAAGGCTTATAAATAAATCCCACATGACATTTTTTGGGGGTAAATGTGAAGCTTAGGGAGTAGGTTGGTGTCTTTATAACACCAAACTACTCTAAACTATAACCCCGCACACACACACACACACAATCCTCCATGCCTGACCCTCAGAAATGTTACAAATGCAAAGAATCAAAAAAACTTCAATGAATGTTTGTGTGTTGTCTGTGTTGGTGTGTTTGTGTGTGGAAGAGAGACAGAATATGTATGTTCAATCTGCCCATCTGCCATGAGGAGATTCTCAAAATGTTGTCCACATCCGAGGCGTAGCGCTGACCATGTGGTGGAGGGACCGAACGCGCCACTGATAAAACATTCAAGCTGTCTAATGGGCGTATCTCAGGAAACTCGTTTGACAGTTCCACTGAAAAAACCTCCTCCGCTCTGAGGTTTGTTTTTTTTAATGCACACAGTGAGCTGCATTTTAACCAGGTCACGGTGCAACACGGCTGAGTGCACTGTAGCGAGGGTTTTGTCAACTCCTTCCACTGGATTGGGACACATTTTCAAGCAGCCATAAGTGCAGGGTTTTTTCCCCCCCACAGTGTGTCCATGATATATCCACAGAGGGGTTTTGTTGTGCTTTTGATCAATACAAATGACCTTGGTGTTATGATCTCTGGCTTTTAAACCTCGTTTTCTAGCCCATACTCAGTTCATACCCTCCGTCCACGCAGGAGCTCCTCTCACTCTAACTGATGGAGGATACAAGCGGGCGAACAGCGTTTTGCCATTTGTTCAGCTACATTTCAGCTACAGAGGCTGAAAAGCCTCACTCGCGCTCAAGCCAAAAAAGTAAATGACACAGCAGTATTATTATTGCAGCGTCCTGTATTTTGCATGGTGATGCATTACCTTTTTTATAGGCTATTTCTGCTGGATCTCTGGTCTAATTAGCCATCTTATTCATCTCACTCTCCAATATACTGTATGACTTCTTTGTTTGTTTAAGTTACAGACCACCATGGACCGAAGCAGCGGAGCAGCTGGGATGGGTTGGGGATGGGTTGGGTGGGGGGGGGGCGTGTAGGAAGAGATGAGTTCTATTAATGTTGTTGCAATTCCTGCTGCTTGCCAATAGAGGTCGATAGAGGTCATAGATTACTTAACAGACCTTTAAAACAGCCTACTGCTGCCTGAGGGGAAAGATTTATCATACTGCCAAGTTTTTCTCTGTCTTTAGGATGGCTTTTTTCTATTAATGCTTACAACAGTAAAGGCACAGGTGTGAGTTTAGCAAAGAGCTCAGCTTGAAAATTTGCTATGGCGTACGTACTGTCAGTGTCAGACTGAAATGACAACAGTAGCTCAAGCACAATGAAGTAGAGTGCTGTTATTTCTGTTAAGTGAAGGAGTGTGGGAACACTTGAGGATGGCGGCCGTCGGAAAAGTGCGCGGAGCCGAGTCTACACGTTGCTGCGCCGAGCCACAGAGGCGTGTTGCTATAGAAGCAAGGGCAGGTTTTACAAAGGGACATTACACACCTACACACTAAAGAACTGTTCATTTAATGTGCTCCCGAGGGACTGGCTCACTGCAGCACACACTCTTCATCCCTTCCCGCTCTACCTTTCAATCATCAGCTCCCCTTCTCTGTCGCTCCCTTCTTTTTCACTCTCTTTTCAGGGTCCAGGTGTTTAAGTCTGTGTATTAAAAACTGCCTGCGGTCCATAACTGCTGAATCTTTTATGGCTTTTAATTTTTCCTCGGCAGTTAAGGCAATTTTTACTATGGCTCTCCCTACCTTTTCTCCTCATATCTCCTTCTTTACTTCTGTTTATATCTGTTTTTACTTTGGAAACATTTTCAGTACTGATGTACTCTACATTATCATTATGAAATTAACTAACCTAAACATTTTACACTGAATGATATAGACTAACAACAATTCATTTCCTCCCACATGCTGTCTTCCTCCCTCCAAATGAACCGCATCGGTAGCAAACCCGAGGACCTCGCCGCTGAAAGTAGTGACGGATGCATACTTTATTGTGGCATCTCAAATCTACAGTGAGGTTATTAAATAGTTGAATGAAAAACCCACAATGACTTGACTGGACTGGTAAAGATTTCTATGTGTGGGTGTGCAAGGCCAAACACTCACAATGACTAGAATGATTAAAAGCAGAGGAGAACCGCAGCTGAATATTAATCATACATAAGAAATGACACATTATGGAACAGCATTTACAGTCTACCCCATGCTACTCCAAGAAGACAAAAATATACCAATCAAATGAAAAGCCTTTGAAAATGCAATTAAACGCTGGCTCTGACTTAATTAGGCTGCCTGTAGATACCAGTGGTTTTCATTAAGCGTTTGATTGAATCTCTCTCCCATTCTCAGTTTGACCCTGACCATTTGAAAGTGGACATTTTAACCTGCAGACAAAGTCTGCAGGTTAAAATGCTATTCATGAGCCATTTCACTTCTCCATTTATAGAACCACTTTCCCCCCTCAGGTATACAGTCCAGCTCTTGGCTTCAATTCCATCCTTCCACTTCCATCAGGCGGTGGAGGGGGAGGAGGGAAGAGAGAGCAAGGAGGGGAAAGAAGGATGGGGTCTGGGGAGTGCATACCCCTGTTGAGTCAAACAGGCCCAAACATTTCCAGGCATGCATCACAGGATCCTGCGGGACCACTGTGATTAAGACCTGAATGAGATGAAGAGGTCATGGGTTGCAGTCAATCTCTTACAGGTCTGTGGGTCTCTCATTACTCATTGATTGGTCACCTAGAGCAGCAGCACCATTCTGAAAAGTGCACTACATAATTACACTCAAAAAAAAAATACTTTCAACAAACACAAAATCATGCACACATACTCATACACCCACAGGCGACACCTTGGAGATTTCCTGAGAGAGCAGAGAGAAGAAAATGCAGTAAAGTGTTTGAATAAATTCTTTCTGAATAGAAACAATGTGCTCATCTGTCACAGTGGGCACTATTACAATGCTTCTCCTTGGAGTCTTTTTTTTTTTTGCAACTGTGTGTAATATTGTGCGATGTATTCTGTCATTTCTTTTTTGGCTTTGACGGTGGAGATGCAATGTCATGAGGATATCTTCCTGCTGTCGTCACAAGTGACTAGAGATTTGCAATTCAGGAACCCTGTGCTCTTGTGTTATGTTTTTGTAAAAACACTAATTATTTTGTCATTATAAAATAATCACAGACAAAACCAGGTATTTTTCACTCAAATTGAGCACTGTTAACATTAGCCCTTTGAGTCAGGGAGCCCTTTTATTTAAAATGGGGCAAAGTCACAGCAGATTTTAATCATTACATAAGGGGATTAAGAGCGATACAGATGCCTATTTTTTGTGAAATACGTTGGATAATGTACAAGTAATTTCATTTTAATATGTCTCAATCTCTAGTGGATTTTCTCAGTTTATGAGATTTTTAGAAAAGGTGAAGCATAACCATTTCTGATGATTGGCCTGCACTGCAACAATACATCTCCTGTGCCCTTAACGTGTCTACTAATGCATTCATAGGCCATAAGTAAGCAGGACAGATGAACTGTCCACGCTTGCATTGCTTCATACTAATTACCTCAGGAGGCCAGATGTTAATTAGTTTTATTACCATCCATATGGTTAGTTTTATTTATCACAAAACAGGCAAATATGTGCTTCGCTATCAAGTTTTAATATCCAATCCAATATTATTGTGGTATGGTAGTGATTACAAAATATATTTCAAGTTGTTTCCATATATGCACATATTAGATGCCAGAAACAAGAGTTTTGTTTCATTACAATTCAATTAGACCGGGGTCACGACAGAGGCACTCCTGGGCAGCTCCTGGTGGTGCAATAAACGTCAGCCGGCGACAGTCTCTCAGACAGGGATCTCTAAGTGCACACAACCTGCAGAGATGGAGGTCAGCCATGTTAACTGGATCCTTGGAGAGCAGAACAGATCTATACTCCGCAGGCCGGAGCAGAAAGACCACCAGCTTCAACAGGAGTATTACAACAGGAACATACGGACATTCAAATGTGTGCTACAACTGCACGCTGGGACTTGTTGAACCGTGTTAGGTACAGCGTGTTCGGAAAATGTTCAGGCTCCTTCAATTTCTTCTTGTGTTTTCTTATGTTGCACCTTTATGCTAAAATCATCTGATTACTTTATGAATGCACTATGTGTAGGTGGTGGATGTGGTAGAGAAAGAGGCCCAACAAAGCAGGTTATCTTTCAATAAGGCTTTTCTGTGTGCCCTATTCTTGGTAGGGAAAATCCAGCAATTCGATTCATTTTAGTTCAACCTATCATTTGAACTTGAAAATATTTCTTTTGTAATATCCCACCTGGGCTCAACAAAAACATATAATACTGGTAGACATATATAAGCAAATACACCTTTCAACTTTTCCAAATTTTACTGTACAATCGTCATATTCATAGCAATGATTTGCTCTCTTGATCAACAACTACAATGGTATTCATCAGAGCATATACCTCCACCAAGCCTAAACAATTCTACACATCTGTCTGGCTCTTAGAATAGAAAAATAAAAGGAAAAAGGAAGCAGTCTGATAAGCTTCACCAAATTGTTCAAAATCATACATCAACTCCATAAGATTGGGTGAGAACTCGATAAGAATGTAAAAAAAAAAAAAAGTCTGTGCACTGTTGAGGAAAGTGTTAAAAGAATTCCAAGATCTGTTCCTTTAAATGGATCAACACCAAAATTAATGTAGTTCCTCCCCAGCCCATGCCCCATCATTCCAAGTTTGGTGCAAATTAATTCAGTACTTTTTGCATAATCCTGCTGACAAATAAACAAACACAGAGACACAGGTGAGAACACGACTTTCATGGACCAGGTAATTCTAACCTTCTATTTTTGTGACAGTAAGTCATAATTGGTGTATTTGTTATATTTTATCAAGCAGCTACATCAATTCTCAAAACAAACTATGATTCGTAACCTACTTGAGACTTTTCTGCAAACAAAATGCAATGTCACTTAACTTGTCATGAGCAACCAAAATGACAATGTAAACCAACAATTACATTTCATCAAATAACATTCTTCTGAAGAATTCCAACACATGCCAAGCTTACTGACAGTGGTGGTCAGGGAAGAAAGGAGCAGGCCACTCTGGGCTCGAGAGCTGAAGCATCGCTCCAGGTAAATCAGGCCAAATTAGGCAGCAGACAGCAGAATCACGATGGGTTTGAGGGCCCCTGGTCCTCTGCTCTGGTCCAGCTCCCTGACGGAGCCTCAGCAGCACTATAATTAAAGGTTATGCAGATTCCTCCAAATCACATCCAGAGAGCAGGGCAGGACAACAGGGATACATGAGTAAAGACCAAAAGTAATTACTGGTTTTCCGTGCACAGTCATGAGGAAAAGATGATATGAAATGTATCGGGCACTTGTGTTAGCCTATCTCAAAGAAGAATAAAGAGTGAGGGTGTTTTTATCTTGATTTCATTAACTTGTCTTCAGGTACTCTGAATCTTCTTCATCTTTGCATCCTCCACCTGCCATGTGTGACTGCCACCCATACCATAACTACCTGTAAGTTACCCCGTGACTCTCAATGATATCTAATGTATGAATTCTCTGCTCTGATTCTGTTGCTGTGTCGCTGTGGCCGTGTATTAATTATTTTTTCTTCTGGGACCACAAAAGTGTAAGAGTAGCTGCTTTTCCACGCTTTAAGGTGCATGGTAATCCCTTGCCTGTGTGGTTATGGAGGTAAAACACATTTCCGTGCTCATGCTCTGTAGCACGTTGCGCTGGTGTGTGGCTTAAGCCCCCCGTGCAACAGGGAAGGGAAGATTCAGCCATTTTTTTCCTTGGGAAAGATTTTTTTCCAGTGTCGTGCTGTTGGACGCGTGTATTTTGGGGATTAGTGGCTTAATCGACCTTGTAATGGGGAGATCAGAGTGGCATGCAGGCATGGAGAGAAATGCACACACACACACACACACACACACACACACACACACAAACACGCTGATACACACATATACTGTATTCTCTCACGCACAGAATCATATTCAGGCAAACACACTTAAGCACACAAATCTGTGAATCCTTACTTTATAAAAAAAAACAACACACACCCGACATCTGATGCTCTCCTTTATTTCATAGGCCACCACGCTGACTTAAACGAACTACATCCTTTTCCTTTTAGAGACAGACACACGCACGCACACACACACACACACACACACACACTAATAACCTAATACTTCTCCCCAACAGCCAGAAAATGTACAATCACACCACATAATGTACCAGGGTGCTCTGGACACCTTATCGCTGCTTCCACCCTCTGCTCCCTGTGTAATATGCTGCGGCTGTGCGGGTACATTGCACTGCAGACCCAGGGCTCTCCGGGGGGTCAGTGTATTGTCTCAGTGAACAATGAGCACTCTGGCTAATGCTTCTGTGGACTTCAGAGGTCAGCCATGAGTCACCCTCTCCGTCTATGAATTTCTTACAGTGCATGTCCCACCTCTCTCTCTCTCTCTCTCTGAGGGTTTGTTTCCCCACTCTACCTGGGTCGTTCCTCGCTCTGACTGGCGTGGTGGGGTGGTTGGAGTCAGCGGACTGGAGGGTGGGGTGCATGGGGGTAATCCATGAGTTATCTCATATCAGCCGCAGTCGTGCAATCCAGTGCAGAGTGGCTGATAAGATGAACAAACAGTTGGGATCATTAGAGCGAAGACATTGTGTAATCACCGCTCTAATCTCCCTCTAATCCCAACATCTCCAACCAGCCAGAGGCTCCAAAGCACGTGGGCCCATACACTAGTGTGTGTACAGACCAGGCCCCTGTACACACACACACACACACACACACACACACAAACCAATACACTTCACACAGTGATGCCGCTCAGGCAACACAAAACTCTCACGCAGAACAAAAACACATGCAAACAGTGCAGTCAGGCAGCACACACACACACACACACACACACACACACACACACACAACGCCAACCCTCTCCAAATTCCACTTTTTTTTGTTTCTAAACTAATAACAGGCTGTGCACACATGGCCAACCCGGAGGAAAAAATCAATACTCTCTCAGACAAAATCAAGATTTCTTTTATCCGTCTGTTTTTTCTCTTTTACTTTCTCCCAATCGCTCTGTCCCCCCAGCCCACACCCCCCTTCCTTTTCCTCAATCGACATCCGCAGCTTCTTGATCTCAGTGGAAGTCCTTGGAGCACCAGGCACTAGCCACTTCACTCGTGGATCTTTGGTGATACTCAAACTCTGAGATTGATCGATTAAAGTAATAAGATATTTTCTCAGAATGCTCATCTTGCCTCGCACCTGACCCACACCTCTGCCCTGGCCCAGTCCATTCCAAACTCATCTGCGTGTAACAAAGCCGACTCTTGCAACACCAGGTCGAGGCCTCCCTATTCCACCCTCTGCATGAAAAGGAACTATCGGATCAGCTTCAGCTCTCTCGTTGCCCCAGGACAGAGAATCCAGCCACAGATGATGAGCAGCAACTGAGGCCCACAGAAGATGGTAAAATAACCAGACCTGCTGCTGTGCACACACACACACACACACACTGGACAACTAGGGAGAGAAAAGATGAGAATGAAGGGGTGCCATGGGGTGCCACTAGAGAACGAGGATGGAAGGGAGACACAAGCAGAGATGTAGACACCAGAGCCCCTAATCCATCCATGTTGTTGCATATTCATCTCTAATGGGAAAGCCACATAGAATACTTTTAGTTTCGGTGCTCTTACAGATACACAAATAGAGGAGGAGCTGAGGAAGGTGAGCAAGGAGAAAGGAGACAGTTTGCACGGTTCTCCTGGCTGCACTGAATTCCCGCTGGCAGGGGGGTACACTACGGCTGGGAAGCGAGGAAGACATTGAGAGGTAGATATAATGCAGCATGGGGTTTTTTCTTTCTTTTTTGGGTAAAGCGCTGGCACCATCAAAATGCCTCTTTCATGCCAGTAAAGCCTGTTTGAAATTAATTGAATTGACAAAGGCAGACAAAAATGAGGAAAAGAGTTTAGAGAAGGAAGAAAAGTGTCAGAGCTGGGAAAAGGAAAACTCATTACAATCCAATTTTTTGATAATATATAGATCCCTAATTTGTCTTTGTAGCTTGTTTTATTTATTTGAAGTCAGTGGCTTAATGAGATCCCAGTGGTACTACAATAGCTAAGAATGAGGAAAAGGGTGGGAGAGAGACAAGAGATTTGGGAGACAAATAATCTTGGGAAAAGAGAGAGGTAGGGATACAGACGAGCAAAAAAACTGGAGAGGAAGGGCCACGGATCAAAAGGAGGTGAACTGTTGGCAAAAGAGGACAGGAGAAATTATACCATAAAGCACCGCTCACTGTAAAGCTCAACAGATTTTTTTTTCCTCTCTGTTGAGCACCCATTCTGACAGATACACATCCAAAACTCCTGGGAAAAGACAAAGACATGTTCAGCCAGGGTGCTGTGGGCTCGAATCAGATGAAGCCCGATGCAGATTGCATACCTCAACCCTGGCTGAGAGAGATTGGCCACAGTGTCGAGGCACCCGGCCAGCTCTTTGTGCCGAGCAAAGGAATGGAAAACAGATGCCACATAAAATGCCCTGGCATGGGGGCTGTATATTGATTCATTTGCTGCATTTTCTCTCTTTAAACAGTGCTGCTTTATTACTTAGCTAAATATGCTGTATGGCTGCATGAGCATGCACACACTGTGGAGTGTGCGCGTGTGTGTGTGCATGTGCGCGTGTGCATATGCTCTGATGCGTATCCGAGCTTTTGTGTACGTACAAAAGACCTGTTCTAAAAAATTTTCTCTCGTGCGCAGCGACTGAAAAAGTTGAAGAACCAGCTGAGTTGCAAGTTTTATGTGCCTGCGATTAAAGTGCACACAGTTCACTTTTAGGATCTGCAGGTAGATATGTGAAATCTTTAAAAGTGATAATGCTTCTTTCCTACTTGGCAACCTCTTGTAACCAGAAGTACCAGAAACAGGTGAGGGTCCTCCAGAGGGAAAAAGAAAAGATCAACATTCTCCTGAGCTCCAGGTCAGAAATAGAATAACTCAAACACAACCTGTCTGTATTTTTTTTTCTCCTTTCTCACTGCTTTTCTCCTTGAGTTGCACTTGATCATGTAGACCAGGAGTGTATGACTTTTTTTCTCTTTTGTCAGGAGAAATCTGTATTTCCTTTTCACAAGCTTTTTTTTTTCCTCATGCTAAGTAACTGCCTTCCACTCGGCTCTTAGATGATGTCCCCCTCTCTCTTATCACCTGCTTCCAGTCTCACGCTATACTCCAGCCACACAGCACACAGTGTACTCGATCCTTTCACCATCACCAAGGTTCGCAGCTGTCTCATAAATGTCAAGCTCTCACTTCTCCAGAGTAGAATATTGCTTGATGCCCACTACCTTATATTGTTTGCAACTCTCTGTGACGGGAGGAGGAGGAGGTCGGGGGCCCTTTTTGCTGTTTTTTTGGCAGGGTTTGAAGGGGCGGAAGGGGTAATGAAAAGGTATGTGTGACGAATTGAGGCAAAGGGCGAGGAGGCAAGCTGTGTGGCGATGAGGAGAGGAGAGGAGATGAGGGCACAGCAGAGAGGGTAAAGTCTGCGAAAGAAATGCAGAGCTGAAGGGTTTGGAAGAGCAAAATCAGCACTTATGCAAACGCTCTGGAGGAGCTAGCCTCACACACTCACTGTCACACACACACACACACACCTGTAAACAGCCATACAGCAAGTTTTGCTGTAGCACCGTTACAAATATCTTCCATATCAGGATGTCAAACTGGGCAGAGTCGGCTCTTGGAACAGCGACTCCCTGTTGCGCTGTGAGGCTATTACATGGTCTAACAGAGCCCGACTAATAACATGGACCGGATCAGCCACTTCCCACTTCCTCCTCAGATCATCGCGTATCACAGGAGTTGGGGCATTTTACCACCTACTCATGCCAGAGACCTCTCTCAACCCTAATCCTACACACAGAAAACACACACATAAAGTACTATTCTAGTTTTTCTCTTGCGTACCTCCTAACCTCCCATACACTGCGTACATCCTATAAAACATAAATCAATTGTTGCCATCGGTCAGTTGGCGACCATCCACTGTCAGTGTTTTATTGTGCTTTGTTGCCTGGCTGTTAGGCTATGTGTTGCCGTTAATCTGTTTGAATAGCTGTGGGGGGCTTTCCAAAAGCACTTCCCTCTGAATTTACTGTCTTGGTGGCTGAGCACACATCTGTCTTTTCCTCAAACAGAATTCACACCCAAATTCACAGTCTGATCCTATGCACATAAACACCTTGACACCCCCCAGTTCACAAATCCCTGTTTAGTAACTGTGTGAGTTTGCATGTGCGTTTGCCACTGAATGGGTAATTTCTTTTTTTTTTTTTGTCCCCAGTTTGTGTTTCGTGCTGCACTGCTGATTGAATCAATTCTATTGACTGACCCTGAGCGATAAAGAGAGATGACACGTGAAAATCATTGTATTAAACAGTGAGGTCTTATCGATTCTCATAATGTTGCAATTGCAGCAAGCTATACTGTCTCCCTGATTAGGTTTTAGATCACAGGCATTGCTGCCGTGGCTTTTAAGAGATCTTTAAGGTTTGCTTCAGTGCTTTCTGTGGCGCAAAATGAAGCTTCGACAACAGAGCAAAGAATAAAGGCGTTATTTGTCTCCTTTCTTTCTACAAAAGAGGGCTGTGCTCTTCTGTCTCAGCCAGATAGAGGCGGTGATCAGGCAGTTGTCTGCAACGTAAACGTGAGATGCAGTATTACACACAGTTTAATCAGCGTGCTACATTTTTGCGCGTGTATACGTTAGTGTCAGACAATGCACTTGGCTTCAGGTTGGACAAGACTGCATAATAAGACAACAGAATGGACGGCGGTCTGTGCGTATAGAAATGGGTCCTTTGGGAGCCTGTAATGGAACACCATTAGAGGAGTCACAAGCACCGAGCTGTACGGCTTCAGTGATGGCGCACAAACTGCCAATGTTTTTTCACCCGGATGGAGCATTTTACACAAGACACACCCGCAGGCGTAATGTCTGTCGCTCTGCCTCCTTGTCTGTCTCTCGCTCTGCCCCTCGCTTACGCGAACACGTCCGCACGCAACTCCTGTCAAGCCCCTCCCTCGCCTCAGTCCTCCATTTTTTTTCCCCTCCATCAACTCAGTGACACCCAGCAGTGGGCCGTGACATTACAGAAAAACAAGGCAAGGGAAGGAGAGAGAAGGTGGGTAGAAGGGGGAGGGAGTGGGTGGAGGGTGGGGGGTGGGGGGGCTCGAGAGTGGAACATTGCAGGGAAAGAGAGGGGGAGATTTAAAGAAGGGGTTACGAGGGCGGGAGCTTGAGAAAAAGATTGAGCGGGAGCAAGCGGCCGAGTGAGTGAGAAGTGAGTGAGGGACATGTGAGTTATTTCCTCAATGTCATGAGGCAACATGGGGGCGGCTGCAGCCACGGGTGAAGGAGCGGTGAAGCAAGCTTGATGGCCTACACATCTGATGAGAGGAACTGGTCCCATCGAAAGAAAGAGCTCAATAATTCAAAGGGAGGTGGGAAAAAAAGAGAGAGCGGAGGAGAAGGAGGCGACAGAATGGGAGCTGCTGGCCGACAGCAGCTGTATGTAGTATGTTGAATATACTGTATGTAGAGGGTTGGAGAGGTGGATGTTGATCACCCACCGGTCAGAAATTATCAATCGACAGCAGCACCACTCCTGCCGCATGTAGACATCAGACGTGCCAGAAAACACCTTGCAGGTGTGCCAGTGTTTGTTGGTCCAGAGGTGAATTCCTGGCGCGTTTGCGCTGCAATGAAATCTGTCGTGCTTTGTTCCCAGGTAAGCTCTTTGTGCAGGACATCACTTTGGAACAATTCATTCACGCTGGCAGCCACGCAGTATGGCCACAATCAGAACTGTCACCAGCTTGCAGTGCAGACACAAGCAGAGGAATTATACTCTTATGAAAACCATGGGTAGTCCATTCAGAGCCCCGGTGCTCAATGCAAAACTCCTTTGTGGATAGCAAATGCTGTGTCATTTGTCTCAGCCAGCCGTGTTCAGAATGAACGTGAGGAAATTCTGCAGATATAGCGTCGTGAACTTCCATTCGCCTTGCGAGAGGTAACACATCCAGCACTTACACGGCATGTAATGAGGGTGACACGGTAAGAAAAAGGAATGAAGGGACATTAATTCAGAGATTTTGCTCTTAGCTAAATTAATGTTGAGCAGGATGAGAATTAAAGGGAGGTCACGGTGGGTGAAGCTGTGACAAGGGGACACAGATTAGAATTCTTCATAATGCAGTGGCTTTAAATTTATTTCCAGGGGTAAAAATTCTATTCTAACCATGTTGAAAAGTTTTACAAATCTGGAATTGTTCCTAAGTTGGATGATAATAGCCAAGCTAATTAGGAGCAGGCTTCAATTAAGCATTAAGCAACAAGATAATCTCAACCCCTAATTTGAGCGCAGATATTCATTTAAGTGAAAAATGGTATTCATTTTCCCCACATACATAAATATTCATCTCAGGCTCGCTGAAATGGTGCTTTTCGGGTTTGATGGTTTTCCTGACATTAAAGCTGGTGCGTGATGGGGCTGCAGTGCATCCTGCTGGCTGAGCACAAGCACAACAAGCCTCACGCCCTCCCCCTACTCTGTGTGGCCACTTGACCAACTTCGGCTTTATCTACAATTTGTCATTTGGAGCAGAAGCTCTCTGCAAACTCAGCCACGATTCCAGCTAAACCGGAAAGCACAGCCTGATTTTGAGCAGGGCTGATAAAACTCTGAAGGTCTTTTAACTTTTTCCGCAGCTCAGAGACTAAACTGGATCTGCGAGTCAGAGTTTACACCCTTTGAATTATTTTATTGTTGCCAAACATGTCGGCTGTTATCACAGGACTAACTCACCACTGCACCGTGGATAAGACCGGAGACTGCAGACAGATAAAACACAGTGGTGAGACTTAGAACTGTGCTATTGTTCTTGAGGCAGCTCCTAAAGCAATTCCTCCGACAAGTGTTGACATCCAAATGAATTATTCTGTATTAATCCTACACAGACAAATGCTTATACATGCGGTGCTTGCATAGTGGTTGCGGAACAACAGAGACAAATGCACAAAGCAAAAAAACATCAAAAAATCTTCAAGTGTCAGATGTGAGTTCAAAAGAATTTTAAAATGCCTGCACTAACACACTAAACATACGGATTCCGAGCTGGGATCTGGGATTTGGGAGTGCAACTAGCATACCTGCTCTCATTACTGTCATGTCTGCTCACACTAATTGCTACTTCTTCAGTGTACAATTTGACAACAAGTCACGTTTTGGATCAGGAAAGGAAAACAATATAATAATAACATATGAGATCCATACACAACCTTCCAACTTATCGTCTCTTTGCTAGTTTGCGATAATTAAAGTCAACAAATATATCATATAAATTCGGTTATAAGTCTTTCACATTGAATTTCTATACGATTCCCCTTTTCAGCACTATTTTGACTTGGACTCTAAATGTATTTCCACAGTACTTCAATTTTTATAGTGTCAGCAGATAATTTTAGTCCAAGCACTCTGGTGAATCTAAACACTTTTGCACACATGGCTCCTAAAAGACCTCTGGGTACAACTCAGTGATATTCCCTCTACACATGCATGCATGACCACAGCTAATGATATGAAGTTATGAACACTATTGAGGATAGCACGATGCAATTATCCTAATGTTATTGTGTATGAGGGTCGATCATTTATCCCTTGAGCGGGCGGCCCTGCAGCTTTTTTTTGTTTATTCATGCTCTTGAGGAAGTGAAAACACATTTATATTTATACTGTAAATGCTCACAATCAAATGATGGCATAATCAAGTTCAAATGTGTTTTATACAATATGAGGTACATCAGTCTGTGATTATTAACTTTGTGATGCTGAATGGGTCTGAAGGGGCTCACTTTAAGACAAATGGGCTATCTCAGGCTTGTTGCTGACAATAGTGAATGCTTAAATCCACATTAGCCTCAGACATCAGCGCTCTGTAGTGTGCAACTGCTGAGCTGTTAGTGGTTCAATCTGGCTTTGAATTCAGTACTTATTTGCAAAGATCCCCAGTAATATGACCACGATAATATAATAATCACATTGTGGTAATTAATTTGTGGCAATTTACTCCATGCTTTGCAGAGAATATTGCAACTCTGAATAATAATTTCTTTAAAGGCTCTGCCCTCTACTCAGAACAACGGCTCCACTAACACAGAGTGGTTACAGATAGTATGAAGTTGGCTCAGTAAGACCATAAATATCCTCATTATTAAGCATGAAAAGTATTAAACTACCATCCTTCAAACACAGTGCATCACATGGACCTTAAGAAGCATAAATTTCCCCAAGTTAATCAGGCTAATAGCCTCAGTAAACAGGATTTTATGAAATATTTTCAAAAATATAATGCAATACCATCAACGATGCAGTCCACGTAGCTTTGGGCACAGCAGCAGAATGACAGCTTTAATGGAGGGCGTTATAATGTGTGGGAACCCATCCGTTAACATGATTACTGATATATCCAAACATGATGCCCTCGTCCAGACCCCAAAAATCTCTAGACATTAACAGTGAGGAGAAGTGGAGCATTTCTTTGGATAAAGGATTTGAGAAAATGATGAAGATTTTAATACATTTAATTTTATGCAATCGGTTTTGTGATACATCAATAAAATCAGCATGCCTGGCAGCTGGTTTTGGCCTCATATCAATATGTTGGGGTTTCTTTTTCCAATAAACCATAATGTATGTTCCAGTTAGGTATCATGCTAAAAATCTCCTCCTCAGTATCACTAGTACAGATCTGTGCATGTCTGCAGTTTGGCACAGTCTTGTCTGATGTAGTTAAAGTTATAGCATGCATTCTTAGGAGGGAATATAGCCTACTGGGGTGAGGCTATCTAATTCCCGTCCAAGAAGAGGAGGTGGCTGCAGCCTGAGGCAAGGAGAAGTTGTCCATGTGGATGAAACCAGGGATGAAATTTTCACACTTTTCTCTTTGAGGCATGAGCACCTCAGGGACAGAGTGAGACCTGTGCAGTCTCCCTGTGATATACAATCCTCATGGATGAAGTTCCTTAAGGCAAAAGTAGATTTTGTAACTCTAACTTTAATAACCAGAGAGAAGAACAGACCCTCTCAGGACTGACTATGGATGCAGATTTACTGTTTATTATTCTCTCCTGCTGTATACACTCCATTTGCAGGCTCTCCTTTGCAGCCCTGACAATGACAGCACAGGGCAAGATAATATCTGCGTTGTGTGTCTAATTTGTGGTCTGACTGAACTGATTATTCTGACCAGATTTGCATTGGGCGGTGATTCAAAGTCCATCCACATTCAAGGCCGTGAACCTCGCAGCAAATTAGATGAGTCTAGTTCATTCTTTGTGGAGTATTAAAAGGGCATCTGCCACTCTGCACCAGCTCTCTATTAGCAGTAAAATGACAGCCTTTAATGTAGAAACTTAACACAAGAAGACTTATAATTCAGATGTTGTCAGGATGTGTTGACTCTTAAATGAGTATTTAAGCTCAAACAATGTATCCTAATTTTACTTTATCCTGACGGGAATAAAAGTAAAAAAGTAGCTCAGTTAAAATACACTGAGTGGGCGTTGCTGTGTTGCATTTATAAGAGGGAGGGGCCATAAAATGTAATATAGACCACGAATACACATTCAGCGAGTTTGTATTCGTACTCACCTGTCTGAATGCCAATCTGTGGCCCTTGTCCACTGCCAAGTCCTCCACAGTCAGCTTTGCTCATCCAAAAGAGATGGAAGTTTCCCTGTCCCCCTTCTCCCATTTCCAGCTGTAACACGGCCCGTCAGAAAAGAACAGAGAGGTCGCGTACATGCTCCTAAGTGAAGATCCACCGCGAACATTTGGTAGACATTAGATTGTGGAGCTCTGGAGTAGTCGGAGGTCACTGGTTTGGATAAAGTTGGTATCAGCTGAAGCAGCACAGGATACGACTGATTAGGCGCAATTTGGGTAAAACCCAGCATGTACCTGTCAAGGTGATCGACAGGTGTGTTTGATTTGGGTCACATGGGGTGATCGCCAGGTGGCGCATTAAAACAGCAGGTGCAACCTTTTCGTTTTACCTGACGTTGTACAATGATCACATCCTAAATATTACTGATACAACTGTGCAGGGTTTTTTGTAGGCTACTGTTCACAAACTGCTTGGCCTGCACCGATGTGGCACCCCCTCAAACTCCACCGCTGAAAGCGACCATGAAGATCACATGTCCTTTTCACGGTGTCTGCTCTCATGTGGGAACTGCCACACCTGTCTGTTCCATTCCCATACGGTTTACTACTTATTGATTTTAGTTTAATACAAGAACTAAAAAATACTTAAATAAACGTAAAAATACAAATACTCAGAAAAGTACAAGTACACATAAAAAAGCATTTTTTACAGTAACAAGAATAAATTTAATGCAATGTAATGTAATGGGTGCTGAGTAACAGAAATAAAGAACAAAATGAGGAAGGAAAAATGGAGGAGAGGAGAGGAGAGGAGCCAGCATGTTTTTACTCTGTCCTTTAGTAGACTGACACGAGAGAATGGCCACAGGGGTATTCACAATGATACTTAACAGTGACCTAACAAAAAGTTAGAGTCAGAATTATGATAACAATGTACTGCAGCCTAGAAGATTCAGTATCGGACCTGGGAGGTTACAGAGGGTTTTGCAACGCAATTTTAAAAAAAAAAATTCTTTCAACATAAAACATGGTTTGATCATTTGCCTAGGGCAGCCCTCTGGCTGTGGTACTGCACATGTAACCCAGCATAGTGTTCAAAATGCTTAAGTCAGCATCTTGAAGAGTTTCCTTTAAGCTTGCTGAATTTGCTGAGTTAGTGGATCTGCCTTAATTTCCAACCCAATAACATGAGGTAAATTGTTGTTCCACATTGCACTTGATAAGACTAATTCTCAGCTCTGAAAATCACCTCACAACTATTACCATATCAACCTTGAAACTACCTAGAACCTAATCTGCGCCACCAAGAAGAATTTTTACAAATGACATTTTTTTTCTAAGGTAGACAAACATGAAAATTGCCCGAGACGTAGTAGGCTTAATATTGCATCCACAGCCATAGATGGTGAGAATTAAAAAGGAAGAGACTTGTACACTAGAGATTAAAATTCCACAAGTGAGATCAAGAAATCCCCTGGACATCCAATGTCTTTAACCTGCATTTCACAGAAATTTACAGGAGGATTTGGTTGTAGTATCCATATGGTGTAGTATCCATATTTCTCCACTAGATAATGCTATTTCACTATGACTTCACCTTCACGGTGTACAGCAACACTCCATTTTGTGTCAGCACTGACTTGGGGCAAATGTTCGCAGCTTTGAGGCCTGTTTTTACCTCAACAGCATGAATAAAAATCCTGAATGAAAAGAGACTTATGAGTAGCCACAACACTTTGAGAACACAGGAGCAGGAAACACGACTTGTTATTCAGACTGCACAACAGTTATGATTCAGGGATTCATGTTTTCTGATGGTATAAAACTTGATTTTCATAACTGATATCTATAAGTCTTCAATTATGCAGCATATGTGAAGATACATATAACTGAAATGTTCATCAAATGTCAGATTGTGTCTTTTAACATTGTGTTAAAGTTAAAGATGATAGGTTTAGGTTTTTGTTTAGTGCCCGTCGGTAAGCCTCTGGGTGTGCTTTTTCTCACTGGTCAACGTATGGAAAGGGGAATAAGGTTTAATGTTGATTCAGTAAATTACAAAACTACCTTCCACCCTGGTTATCATTTCCTCTTCCATTTTTTGGTTTCGTTCCATTCTCGTAAACGTGAGGTAACTGCTTTAAATTTGGCACAAATGCACACTTGGACTCAAGGGTGAACTTTGATGACTTTGGTAGTCAAAGGTTAAAGGTCAAGGTCACTGTGATCTCGAACAACACGTTTTTGGCCATAACTCAAGTGTACATACACTAACACACAAAATAATATAATGAAGTGATTGCAACACTTGGCTCAACACCTCAAAAACTGCAATAAGTTTCATAATATAATAATAATAATAAGTCCATGCCCCTTACACTGAAGGCAGCACAGTTCAATGTGAAAGTGAGAAGAAGTGAGGACTATGCAACCACAACTCCTCGATATGTGTCAGAACTATTGTTGCACATTTATATGAAGGAAATGTCCTTTTGCACATATTGTTGCAAGGAGAGTACAAAGGGTGGGGTGCTTGACACTGCATTCAAAAGCATGTTCAACATCCAATTACATAAAAAAGACTCTAGATATTTTAAGAAAGATTGTAAATCAAATTTTATAGTCAACTGTGAACACTTGGGTATTCACCAGAGCTAATCTACAGTAATGTGAAAAAACTCAGATGAAATTCTCAGACGAAAATTTGTCAACACACTCAGATGTAAGTGTGGCAGTTTAAAAACTGAAGGGAAACTGTGGGACTGAAGAGAGCAGGCAGAGCAGTCAGATCACTTAGTGTGCAGTATTGTGAGCTTTTGTGACCCTATTTGGGTGAGGTAAGGCACTTAACATAATTATAGCTTGAAGCAATAACAGCTTCTTTTAATTTTTAAAAAACAGAATAGCATAGGTATTGCTTAAAGGATGAAATCTGACAAGCAAAAACTAGAATAAAGAAAACGCAGACTTGCACAGATCTGTACCAGTGATACTGATACTTACCTAGAACAATATATCTTGGTTTCATAGGGGAAAAAAACATATTTATATGAGGTCAAAACTAACTGGCAGAAATGAAAATACATTTACAAACATGTGAAAATCAAGTAGGATAAACAAATAGCAAATAGAACATAACTTTAGCAAAAATGATTCCATGACTATGTGGTTTAGAGGCCCTGCAGACAAAAATTAATGTTTTGTATATCAGTACAGTATAGCATTAACAAGGACAGGGATTGATGCAATAAAAGTGATCATGACATCTTGAGTTAAATGCAGTCGTCTGTTCTTCCCCTCTTCAGAACTGTGGCTGTTACAAAACAAAATGTGGTTTAGGGAAATATAATAAAACACCCTCTTTCTGGGCCAGGCCCCTTATAAAGGAAGAAGTCAGAAGAAGTCATAAAAGGGAAACGGAAAATCTACAACATATATTTAACGCTTTGCATACTGAACAGCTTCAAACAGACAGGAAATCACACAAGAGCACATAACAAAAGTTAAACAAAAGTTAAAGTTTTAGTTTCTCGCTTTATTTTATCTTTATCGATCTGTCTGTGCTTTTTATATCCAAACAAGAACTATCATTATTCTACACTGCAGCAGCCATAATAATTAAGGTGTGATAGCTTTGGGAACATTTTAAAACGAAATGAAAATTGAAAATGTTGAAATCTATAAGTCTCCCTCATTGCTGTTAGACAGACACAGAAGTCAGACGAGACCATTCAGTCTCCACTATGACCTTTTTGTTCAGGGTTTGTCAGGAAGTTGTTGAGACAGCTGGGCCACGTTGAGATCCCTCCTCATTGTTTGAGAATTCAGAGAGAAACTAAAAGAAAACAAGCACAGCCGACCCAAAACTCTATATGCACACTATTTTGGTATGGGCAGGAAGACAGACAGGAGATAACAGGATAAGCTGTGGATGCCTGCCATGATCATACTGACTGGAAATCACTCTGAAAAAGAATGAAACTTCAGCAAGACGCTATAGTTCAGTCAGTCATTTCAGGTGGAACGCATTCATTATGAAAGTGCAGAGGCATCAACTGGCATCAGGGCTCTGATCCCATCTCAGTGATTCACAAAGCTCAGCATGGCATTGACTGTGGAAGGACCACAATAACCTCCCGCTTCACCGACTTCACCGAATGATTTTAATGTGGATTCTATGTCTGTGCCAGCAGCATCAGTCACAGCTCAATTTAAATAGGCTTCCTTATTTAAGTGTCTGTTCATGTGTTGCACTGAGTACAGAAAATTTCTTTATTATTTGTGCTTCCTTTTCAGTCACCTCTAATAAAACTGTAAATAAACTTCATTTTGCTACCCTTATATGAGACTTGCATACTTGCTTGTAAACTGTGCATTTAATAATGACTGTGCTTGTGTATGAAAAGAGTACAATAATGTGTTTTTTTTCCTTTGGCACTACATCCCTGGATTATATATTGCTTTTTCCATCAGCACTGCACATTGTGTGCTGTGGACTCGAGCTCTCACCAAAGGAGAGGGAATTGAAAATCGGTGTTCACCTTAAAGAGGACATAATGTAGTTTGTGAGCTCCAGTGAAAAGTTCCCTGTCTGAGGCACATCAGTTCAGTTTCCACTTTTTGTTTGTCATTTGGAGGTAGATTAATATTGTCTTTATAAAGGGGATGCTTGGTGTTTAGTTAGAGTTAGTTTAGAGATACTGCATGCGCTCATATTGTTATTCCTAACCATCTTTTAAAACAGCCATGCTTTCCTGTCTGCACAATCTGCTTTTTAATTCTGTCTGTGTTTCATTTTGTTTTTACTCTAAGCAAAGACTCAGCCTCCACAATCTGCCCAACCCAGCAATGACAACACAGCCACACAGACACCAAGGTGTAGGACTGAAAGGTACATTACTTTAACAAAACTGGCACATGTAACCACTTGGTCACCAAACGTTTTATGGCTGTATGATGCAAATGTTTTTGAAAGACATTACTGAGGTTTTTCTGTTTAAAAATTTTACATTATTTTACATTCTGTTAAAAAAATCAAGATTGATCAAGGACCAGCCTTTATTAGTCCATAATATAATTCCACATATATAGTACAATCCATATATTCAAATTTCTCTTCTTATTAAATTAATGCTTACATGAGAATCTCTGTAAATTCTTGTAAAAACAGATTCATCTTCAGCACATATGGCTGTTTAAAGGCCTGCCTTTTTCTTAGGTCATGCTAATGTCAGTACATTTCAAGGTCCCTCTGTGAGCATACTCTACACTGGGAGTCCCTCAAGGCCTGTGGTCTCCCTGTTCCCACACTCACAAAGCCCAAAAACACCTCATTGTTTAGAAGTGTGAAATGATTCAACAACCACCCTGCTTGTCAGTGAACATGGGGACAGTGTGTTCAGAGCTAAAAATGACCTTGTCACTCTGAGCTCGGAACAAGAAAAGTTGCTGAAAATACAACAATTTGTTTTGTTCCACTAGGTTGCTCGGAAAAATGCCGACAGCATGTTAGCATCTCCTCACATTCGTAATGCTGACACGGGTGTCATAAATGTGTGATCACACATAAGAACACCATGTCCTTTCATACAAGTGTCACTCAGAGTCAGATTACCTCTCAACAACATTCCCACGTTGCATTAATGTGACACTTTCTAAAACCTGACAGAAAATTATGGGGGGTTATTACGGGAGGTTATTCTCCAAAGTAAACAATAATCTGTGACCCAAGTAATTTGTTCCATCTTTTCTTTTAGTGGATAGAAGTACAATTAGTCTGGCTCCGGGATATGGGGAAATATATATATATACAGTATATATTCAGCTCAAAATTGTTACCATTGTTACATTGTCTCTGACTGATGCAGTCAAAAGGCAAAAGTCGTATATGTGTCATCACCATAGTTAGCAGGCTGCGTGCTAACACTCAGGCTATGGGACACCAGCCAGCAGGACTCTGTAAAACAATGACCATTCTTACAGTCTAAACTCCTCATGACCCCCTTTCCATCCCCTCACCAGAGTCTGACAGACGCGAAAGATACAGCAAAATTAGCAAAGAACACATCTTAAATTAGTAACATGTTGCTGTCGTGAAAGGAATTACTTTTCACCTCTCCTGGCCGCAAACATCTGTGTCACCGCTTTACCGCTGTAAGCATTATTCAGAGAGAGAGTGAAACCCCTCCCCAGGAAATATGCGATGTCACCGCATGTCAGCTCTGCAGTGAGGGCAGATTAAGATTTAAAGGATAGGTGGAAGCAGCCAAAGAGCAGAGGAGAAAGGAGAGGTCTTTGCATGAGATAAGAGACTCTTGATTTCTGTCACTTTTATATATTTTATTTGCTGGATTCTGCACATAGCCTGTTTTTCCACAAAAGAAGAGAAGAGAAAAGACTGTAGAGAGTCCCGAGGTTTATGTGTGTTTTCATCTTCACCATGATGGGCAGGTGGAACCTCCTGATACTGGGTGAGTCAAATCTATGTTATATAAAAACATATAATTCAATTTTTAGACACCCTATTTTATGACACTATTAGTAATAAACATACCATATCAATAAACATGGACTAATGTCTGCTAATAGTCTAGTCAAGTCAATTTTATATAACATCTATTTCTAAGTTCCAGTATTACCTTGTGTAGCAACTTTTCACTGAGCTAAAATCTGCCATCTTAACCTTACCCAAAGTCTCACTGTTGAAATTGAGAAACTGTCACAGCTCTCAATTAGAGGTTCTCTATAGCAGTTAGAGCTTGGCCTCTGAGTGTAGGAAAGAGTTTAAATAAATCAAGGGAAAAGGTTGGCGTGTAATGTGGGAAGATTGTTGGACTCTAATAGTTAATTCTTATGATGGACATTCACTACAGTGCAAAGCAAAGGGTGCTTTTCGACAAGTTGTATTTGTGAACCCGCGGCTCTGCAAAATAGGATCACAGGATTTGGAGCGATGAGTAAACAGGATCTACATATTATGAGTCACTAAATTTACAATTATCTGAATTCATGACAGAACAAAGGAATGAAATTACTAAATTCAAATTAATATCAAAGGCTTAAATGTTAACAAATGCTACCATGATCAAACAGCAATATCACGTTTAAACACTAGGCAGCAATTGTGGCTATGAAAAAGTTCCCTTCACCAATCAAGCTATAAAATGGGAACAATTATTCAGCACTCGCATTCTCATGGACACACACAAATACAACTCAGTCCACACAAGATGAATTAGAGTACAACTGGGAGCCCACGACTGCGTCCACCAGGCTTGCATTGTCCCACAAGAAAAAAACTCCCACAGTACTCGGCGGCTATGATGTCATCACAGTCTAGCGTAGGGCTGTTGCTCATAATTTCCAAGCCTTTTCCACAGAGAGTGATGCTGAGCACAGCAGCTGTTCTTCAAACAACCCACTATCTGGGCTCCACTGCACAGAAGACCTCTGTTCTTCTGCCTTTAAAGTGATATTTATATACCATGAGCTCATGGCCTGATAGTTGTCGCAGTCACACCAGCTGACACACATCTTCCCTTAGAGGAAGAAACATTATGTGTTGCCAGGCTACAAAGTATCAGCACTGAAACATTTTGCAATATCATGAAAGCAATCTTAGAAAGCTAGTTTAGTATTTAATGTTTTCCTGTCATTATTTCAGCTGTGCAGCAAACAAAACATGCATGGCAAGGACATCAGTGGAAATGCTGAATTAGTTTAATTAACAAATAACATATCAACATATACACAGATAATGCTGAAAAGCTTTCTTCCTGTTTTCACATACATTCACCCATTCTGGTGCCATTTAGATAACAGAGTGAGTCTGTAGTCTCTCAGTAGAGGATGTAATGCTATTTTGTGCCTGCACCATGCCAGCTGATGTTTCCTCACTCATAGGAAGCAGAATGCTCCAGACACCCATGTGTTGTTCATTTTGAATTATGGTACAGATGCCGTTGGAACAATCTCAGGAAATGAGGGCATTTGCCTTTTCTATAGAGCCAGTTTTGACAGTTTTGAACATTTCTGGTGTTATTTGTGTGGTCGAAATGATCATTTAAAGTACCTGTTACTACACTGAAAGTTTTTAGACTGATTTTAAAAAGTTAGCATAGGTTTAGCTTGGGAACCAGCGTAGCAGATGTCGCAAATGTAGACTGACAGTTGCCTGCTTGCTTTTTCAGCTCTGTGCCACTCTCTTATTATGGTCCTGTCAAAACCATCCTGTCCCAAAGGATTCATTCGTGTGGGGCAAAGATGTATCGGTATGAAAAATAAACTTGTCTTGTCACATAACCCACCATAGAAAAACAAGCATTTTATGGCATGTGTGCATTTTTAAGGCATTTGTCACAGCTTTCTCACCTTTGCATTCCAAAATAAGAAGCATAAAATATATAACATGGTTTGCTAAATTATTTTATTAATTCATTATTATTTGTTATCCCCTAACTGAAAAGAGTCAACTGTAATATTAAAACTGAGCTTTAGATCTATTCAAGCACTTATTTATGCAAGATCCACCTTTTTTCATATTCGTGTTTCCTAATTTAAGATGACGATGAATGTGCTCTTGATGAGGATTATCCTGATGATATTGGGCCATGTGGAGAGCATTCGGTCTGCATCAACACGAATGGCAGCTTCTATTGCCAATGCAAAAATGGTTTTAGATCATCATCGCTGACTCTGAATTTTTCAGCTGAAACATCTGCAACATGTCGAGGTAAATCATCTTGTATATTTGAATCAATGATGGCAGACGCTGATTCATATTTGAAGGATTTGGATTAACTCCTGCATTGTTTCATTGTTTCACTATGAAAATTCTGTTCTCGTGTTTTGCTTTAAGATATCAATGAATGTTTTGAAGACAAAAACATCTGTGGACCAACCGCCAAATGTTTTAACACAAGTCCACATTATTCCTGCATTTGTCGTGATGGATTCATCTCCACTAGGGAAGGAGTGGAAATGTTTCGTCATGGTGACAATGTTACATGTAGAGGTAAGATGCTTAGAAGTACCCTCACTATAGGAAAATATCACAACATATAACATATGTTGTGATATTTCCCTATTGTGGGGGCTCAAACATCCTATAATTGATGTTGACATGCAGTGTTTACGGTGAGAAAACACTACTGATGGTTTCCACTCTATTCTCAAATGTCTTCCTCTATGTTTAGACATTGATGAATGTCAAGAGAAAAAGTTTTGTGGTCAGAATGCAACATGCATCAATACGCCAGGGAGTTATTACTGCGTTTGCAATGCTGGCTTTCGACTGAAATCTGGCAAATCTGATTTCTCTGGGAATGAGGAGCAGTGTGAAGGTAAGGGATATGGCATAATGCTGCAAAATACTTGATGATTTTCTTGGTTTTACAAGAATAACAGTGTTTATAAAATAACTAAACAAGGGTTTTTGATGCTTGCGTGATGATTTGTGCTGCTTCAAGAAAAACGGCACCCAAGAGTGGAACAAACTGAGCCAAAATGAAAAGCACATTTTATTTCACTTCTGACTTAGTTAATTGATCCTTAAGATTTGAAGAGAGAAAGATTATTTGCAGAAGGCCTGTTTTCTGTTTCGGCTCTGTCTGGTCTGCTTCATGTTTTCTATTGGATTCATTATCTGTAAAAAAAAACAAAAAAAAACACAAGTGCCATTTTGGATATGAACGTTTGAGTGGAAGAGGATATTTATTGTTCCATTAGCAATGGCTGAAACACACAGTGCAAGTATATTTTCCTCTCCCCCTTATTTGTTTCCATTTTAGACATTTGTATGATTGATAAGACAATCTGTGGAAATGGAACCTGCCACCGTGGAGCCAGCAGCCATTACTGTGCATGCCACGCAGGGTTCACTAACTATGGCAACAATGGGTCTCAATGCACTGGTAAGAACACAGCAGCGATCAGGTCTTTCCCACATCCATTACTGCACCAGTGTTTCTTCAGTAAATAAATAAACAGAACATTTTCAGGAGTACAGGTGTCCTCATTATGTGAATGCTGTGACCGTCAGCAGGAACATTTCAAATCAAACTTCCTGTTTCCGCAGCGTTAAACTGCAATGCATTCAGTGACATGTACAATCTGACAGAGGTAACTCCACACAAGAAACAAATTTATCAATGTCCAATATACATTCAAGCATACAGTTTGTTCAAAGTGCCTGTTGTCTCATACTTGTGTCTCATTCTCCCCAATTCACTCTCCCAGAAATCTCGCGTTGCACATGATCTCGTGGTGCAGCTGAAAAAGGACTGTCTAGAGCTTACAGAGAGTGAGAGTCCAACCACGCTTTATGGAGAAGACCTACTGAAGGTAAATCTGCAGTATTATTGTAATATTGATAGATGTGAATTTTTATTAATCCTCCAGACCACTATAACCATCAGAAAAACAGGAAGTTCAGCCCCTTCAGTCTCTGTTCCATTGCGTTCAGATGTCTGTGCACAACTTTGCCGACTGTTTATGTTGACCTGAGGTGGTATGCAGCCTGAAAGTCTGACTCAGTCTGACACTGTCTCCTGTTTGGCCCTGCACATGCTTATGTTTCTCCCTCTCCCTCATCCTCCTCTGCTTTGGCTGTAGAGGCTGTTGTCTATCATTGACCAGGTCTTGTCCAGTGGAGCCATCAGTGATAACAGGAAAGTCTCCACCTTTCTGGACATGGTGGAGATTGCTATGAGGCTGATAGGACCTTTCACACAGACCCCAGGGACAAATATCTCCTCCACTCATGCAGGTTGAATTGAACTACTGTGTATTATGAAGCAGCTGAATCTTTCTTTGCTCTTTTTACCCATTCATAAAGTTATAGTCATCGCTCTTTATTTACAAAGGCATTTCTTAAGATGTAGTGTTTCTCAGTAGATTTCACTTTTGCTGAACACATCTACAGTATTGACAGACGTGTTCATTAAAAGCTGATCTTTGTATCTGGGCCCAGAGCTGGAGCTACTGGTGTATAAGGGGCCTGACTTACCCCATGGATCTGTGACTGTATCATCTAAGCAAGCTCAGCTGGACATGCAGCTAGAGACAGCTGCAGGAGACCCCTCCTCTTACCCTGGTAATGATCATACCCAACATATTTGTAACCACTTCCAGCTGCACACAGTTGTTGCTTGTGTAACTAAATTCCACTTAGCCCAGTGGTAACGTGCCATGATTGTGACAGGCTTTACAACGTTGTCCTTGATGAGCTACTCAAACCTGGAAGACTCTGCCAATAGCTACTTTGGTGGGATAAAGCCATACAAGAACCAAAGCTATGAGATCAACTCCAAAGTGGTGACTGTGACAGTCAGTAACCGAAACACAAGCCACCTCAAAGAGCCCATTAAATTGACTTTCTACCACCTGAAACAGGTAAGGAGGAAATATTATTTCTCACATTTACTATTTTGGGTTGTGAACTTGTTATTCACCAGAGAAATACTCCATCTATTATGGCCTTTATTCCTATTTAAAGTAGTGTATTAATTTATTTTACAGTCAGATGAAGGTAGCCATACCTGTGTGTTCTGGGATTCCTCAGAAGGAGGGACATGGTCTGCTCGTGGCTGCAGAGTGGTGGAGTCCAACCCCGAGTACACTGTGTGTTCCTGCACCCACCTGAGCAGCTTTGCTGTGCTCATGGCGCTCTATGAGATTGAGGTTAAAAAACACTGTTACATACACAGTGATAATAGCTAATCACAACTATTACCACTGAAGTTTTACATGCGAAACGTCAGTCCATTAAACCCCTTTCTCTCGCTCCCTCCCAACAGAACAAGTTTGAGTTGCAGCTGATCACCTGGGTGGGTCTGTCCCTTTCACTCATTTGCCTGCTCCTCTGCATCCTGACGTTCTCCTTGATCCGCTCCATCCAAAGCCCAAGAACCACCATCCACCTGCACCTCTGCATCAGCCTCTTCATTGCTTCGCTTATCTTCCTTTCAGGCATATCTCGCACAGAGAACCAGGTAAATCTTAACAGCTTGCATCGTCAAAATTCATGTACTGCCCAGATAAGTTGCAGTTACAGTCAACATACAAGTATACAACATATACAACTTTATAAATCTGAACACACCACACCAAGGAGGTATGGATAATGTGACATAGGTGGAACACATTACAGAGGAAGTCAACAGACAGAAAACACATTGGGATCTTGCTAGAAAAATAGAACAGGACACAAAAACCAAAACAGCCAAAGAAAATCCACAACATAAATTAGAGTCCTAGTCATGTCCGGGTCAGTTTCTCACTTTTTCTATGCCCCTCTTTCTCAGCATCCTTTCTCCATTGTTCAGCGCTGTCATCTTCATCTCTGTCCCTACTGCATTAGGTGAGCTGTGCAGTTGTGGCAGGGCTGCTGCATTTCTTCTACCTGGCAGCATTTTGCTGGATGTGTCTGGAGGGCATTCAACTCTTCAGGATGGTTATACTGGTCTTTAATACCAACTTCAAAACCCTATACATGATGGCAGGTGGCTATGGAGTCCCAGCTGTAATTGTCGCTATCTCTGCCCTGGCTAATGCCAAGGGATATGGCACTGAGCGATAGTAAGTTCCCTGCGGATGCTGTTCTTTTTATTTCTAAGTCAAGCTTGAATCCAAGGGAATTTATATGGTACATACATATATATGGTCTGTTCAATAAACTCTCATTATGCATTGCAGTTGTTGGTTAAACCTGGATTTCATTTGGAGTTTCTTTGGCCCTGTCTGTTTCATCATCTCTGTGAGTAAGACAATTGTTGTGGCATTGAATAATATCCCTAAAACTGACTTCAGTGCTTTTAAAAACATCATCTCTGTTTCCGCTCAGGTAAACATCTTCTTCTTTCTCATCACTGTCTGGAAGTTGGCTCAGAAGTTCTCAAGTTTAAACCCTGACCTGGACAAGTTGCAGAAAATAAAGTAAGTCAACAGTTACCCACATGCTACCGACAATCAGGCACATGTACTTTTTTCTACTACTGTCTCTCTCCCTAAGGAAAAAGAAATACAAATCTAATTGCCAAAAAAGCAGGCTCTTTCCTATAGTGAGGTGCCTCAGATTTCAACCACATCTTTGTTGCCTCCTGCAGGGCATTCACTATTACTGCAGTGGCTCAGCTGTGTGTGTTGGGCACCATGTGGATCTTTGGATGTTTCCAGTTTGAGGAGGGCACTATAGTCATGTCATACCTGTTCACCATCTTCAGCAGCCTTCAGGGGGTTATGCTCTTCATCATGCACTGCCTGTTTTCTAAACAGGTTGGTTACACTCCCCTTAAAATTAAAGAACAAGCTCTGCTTTTTCTGCTGACAGAACTCATATCTTAACTCATACTCTACTTTCAGGTTCGGGATGAATATGAAGACATACTATTCAGGTTCTGTGCACCTCATAAGAAGAGATACTCAGGTTTTGGCCACTCCCACTCCAGCAAAGGACATGTAAGCAGTTATTTATATTTCACAGTAGTGCCTGCAACTGAGGTGAAATGACAGTGATGTTAAATAATATTAACTAATAATTTCAACATAGAAATGTGCTGAATTAAATGTGATACAGTGAAACATTTGTTACTAATTTGTTAGTCGGTTACCATAGCATACCATAATTTCAAGGGATGCAAACTATCTAAAAGAGGTTAGAATTTTGTCTCATTTTTAAATGTGAGATGTTTTCATTGCTCACCAAGCTACAACAAAATTAAATCAAACATTTAATAAGCAGCATAGTTTGGACAGCACAGTTAACACTTGATCTGTAATGGGATTGCTTATGAGATTAAATTACTGGAGGGTTTGGACAGCTTCCAAGTGCAAACACATAATTATATGTCAGGGTTTCAAGATGACAAGGTATTCTAGGAGGTGTCAAGTGAAGTGTGAAAGTGTTTGTTGTGGTTGTGGATGATCTGATCTCTCCCTACTGTCACCCTCAGGCATCCAAGAGCACCCAGGACACAGGAGAGTCTCACATCTGAGGAGTTTAAGATTCCCTTATGACCAAATTCTAACTTCTTACCTGAAGATTGACAGACATAATGCCAAGTACTGCACTGCCAAATGTGGCAAATGTACCCATTTGGTCTTCTAAAGCTATATAAATGGAACTCGGTTGTTATATTTTAAGACAAATGAAGGATTTCTTTTAAAGTAAGGAAATGATATTTGTCAGTGACTTTTGCCAGAAAACCTATTATTGTGCAATGTGTTACTTTAAATGTGTATTATACTAAAATATATGCCAAATGCTTATTGGTGCAAGTCATTTTAGAAAAAGAAATCTTGTTTAAATTTAAACAAGAAATAAGTTTAAATTCTTCATGTGTTAAAATTATACAGATTGATTTTGGACTAAAATTAAAATGAAAAATGATATGAAGAAGACCTGTTTCATCAGGTATATCTAATATAGCTTTCTGTGTCATCCAGGTACTTTATTCACCCAGCAAAGACATTCAGAGAGATATTTAAAGCACTTTTCTTCTATCCACCATATTTAAATTGTTACCATGACCAAAACAAGGATGACAAGTATGATACAGAGATGGATTTTGTGTATATATTGCTGTGTAATTCAATATGTGTTATTATTTGACTACATTCCTGCTTTGCTCAGTATTTTACATCTTTAATTGTAAAAAAATATATTTGAATTTTTTATTTTCAAAGCTCAAATAGGTTTCAAAACTTGAATTTTCACAATTAACTGTTTTTGTATCTGTTGATACAATGTTGTATAAGCACTGGTTTATCACACATTTGATGCTGTTGGGTCAAAATATTTTTGTTTTGTAATGATATTTTCTGTCTTTCTTGTCTTTTATATGGTTTGTGTTGGTTTGTGTGGTGTGTGTGTGTGTGTGTGTGTGTGTGTGTGTGTGTGTGTGTGTGTGTGTGTGTGTGTGTGTGTGTGTGTGTGTGTGTATGTGTGTGGTGATATTTCTGATGCCCCCTCCTGGAAGCTATAACTAAATAAATCGTCAGATGTACCTCATGTATCATATTTGAGGGCTCTGTGTGGGCACTGGTCCTAAATATAATATATAAATATATCTTAACTAAATAACATAATTTTATTTAAAATCTACAAGACATTTCTTTTGAAGAGCTGAATGGCAAATAAATCTTGTTTCTCTTTTAATTTCATTATATCAGAGACCATATTAGCAGGAATAGCATCTACAAGATACCCACACACAGAGTGAAAGAGGGAATTTTGTTAAAGAGTTTCTTTTATAGGTCTTTGCTTATTGAACTGGTTTATGTAAAAGCTACAAAGCATTAAACAGAAAGGAAACAGAAGTCACTCTTGTCCTTCCTGTTTATGATCACTGGCACGATGACCTAAAAAAAGAAGCAAACAAACCTTAATTAGCCCTGAAAACACGTTTTACTGCATAATATATCATTGCAGATGAGTGCCATATTCCCTCTTTAAACACTTCCAAACTTTGGTCAGTCAGTGTTCATTCACCTTTTGGTTTATACCCTCCTCACGAGCATATTTTAACACAGGTGTTTACATCTAAAATACCCAAAAATGTACCATCAGAAACCCTTCAGGCTAATAATCACCATACTCTCTGTGCAAATCATGGTCCCTGTTGAAAAACAGACTCAAATCTCTTTCTGTTTTGAGGGAATTAGAATTATCATTAAAAATGTAAGAGAGTGAATTATAAAATATTAACAACTTCAGACTGCAGACAAATTTGACTGTTCAAGTATTCAGGTAACGCTGGATCAATATCACAAAATAAAAGTAATGGCTGAGATCACTTTTGCTTCAGAGGCTCAGCGGAGGAGATGAATAGAGGGAGGAACACTTCAAAGGGGGACGGAGGAGGAAAAACGTAAGTCCAGCATGTGGAGATAAAATATCTGCAAAGCCTCTGGAGACAGAGAGAAAGCCAGACCCGGGGCGAAGAGAAACTATCGGACAGGCATGGGAATAGAGAGGGAGGAAAACAAGAGCAATTGTGGACAATGATGATAAATGAAGGTGGAAAAGCAGGCAGCTCTGTGGACAAGAGAGACACATTTGTCCTCTCTCATTTATCCTGAGAAATCTCAAACAATCCTGAGTCATTCAAAGGTAAGTTACATTTATTATTCATAACCAGTTAATGGTAATCCACTTCGTAGACAATATACCTAAGCACATTCCTCTCAAGTAGCAAAGTAGTCTAAGTGAAGCTAAAACATACGCAAAATAAAAGAAGTAGGACGAGTGCACAATTTAAGAGACAGAGGAAAGCTGAGATTCCTCGTTAATTTAATCTATTTAATCCACTTTCTTTATGAATTAATGGTGCGAGGAGTTAAAGAGCAATTCCGACATCCTGATTACTGAGGACATGGATAAAGATTAGGAAGGTGTTCCTTTTTAAGCCTTTTTTTTAAGAAGAACGTGTTCAGCAAAAGGATAATTAAACAAGAGATTTTGAGCAGCCTTGGTGTTTGAGAAAAAATACAGTTCCCAGTATCTGTTTAAGGAATTAGTAGCAGTGGGAGCAAATTGGAACACCCCATCTGTTTAAATTTAACATCAAATATCAAGTAAAATTGTTCTAGATTTTAGTTTTAATGTATAGCATTGTGACAGTTCAACCAAAGCCACAAGGTGAAATTAAGGAAAATGTTAGAGAAACACTCAAGTAAGGAGTCTGGTCTTTTCCCTGAAGTTCCCTGTATGTCCACAACCACAGTGGCAGAAAAATCTCTTAATTTTTGTAATCCTCTCCTCAGGGTTTCCACTTGGCTAAGAAGCCTACACAGTATTTTCTGGATTTACACAGATTTACCTGGGTTGGGACCATCCTAGGCCAAGCCTCCAAATGAGACATACCACAGTAAACCTATTTCTGGACACTGATATCTTTCATATGTAATTTTCAGGAACAACAAGGTCATATTTTTGAAAGTTTGCATTTGTGAGAATGCATCTCTTCATGTATTCCATGGCTTAACTGTATTCCTCTTTAGTATTGCCTGGGTAATTCTTGCTTTTCTAATTAAGGTCTAAATCTTAAGGGTCAATCGCAGACCACTTGTTGTGATCAGTTTGAGTTGCCCAGTGAAGCATGTATTATACTGGTACATGATTTTACATTTAAGACTGCATTGTTGTCACAATATCCATGATTTATTTGAGACATGTTTTGTCTGTAATTCTCTATAGATGACACAGAGGATGAAGACATCATCTATAGTCATGACTGTATTTTCTTCCTCTTCTACACCAACCATTCTCCATCAGAGTGGGAGGATCAATTCCACTGAACAGCCAAGTCCCTGGTTGAACAGCAGCACCTGGCCGCCCATCAGATCTTCAGGCATGGGGATGTCGTGCTTCACTATGACATTTGGTGCCATCTCCAACCTCACCGCTCTGGGCATCCTGGCTAAATCCCGCGTCCAATTCCGTCGACAATCAAAAGCACCATTTCTGCTATTAACAGTGGCTTTGCTACTGGCTGACCTGGGAGGTCATGTGATCCTAGGTGCCTTTGCTCTGTATTTGCACATTGATCAGAGGTATGACATTCAAGACGTTAAACCCAATGCTTTCTGTCAAATCTTTGGGGCGAGTATGGTGTTTTTTGGCCTATGCCCTCTGCTGTTGGGTTGTGCGATGGCAATCGAGCGCTGTGTGGCCATCACACAGCCCTTTTTTCACGCTGCTATGGTAACAGTGACTCATGTGTGGCGAGTTGTGTTATTTCTGCCCGCTCTGGCACTCCTGCTGGCAGTTCTACCTTTATTTGCTGTGGGGACCTATACTGCCCAGTTTCCTGGCACATGGTGTTTCTTACCTATACATGGTCCACAGTCTAAAGCTGACGCCAATCTGGCTCGGGTCTTCTCATGTCTGGGCCTCACTGCACTCACTCTTTCCCTACTCTGCAACATCCTGAGCGGTCTAGCATTACTGCAGGCCAGAATAAGGCCCGACTGTGTTGACACCAAATCAACAGCTCGATGCATCCGTCGCCCATCTTCTGCATCAACTTCCTTCTTTTTTTGTTCGTTGGATGTGGAGATGATGGCGCAACTGGCAGTGATCACTGTGGTTTCCTGCGTGTGCTGGAGCCCTTTTCTTGTGAGTACAGACTGCAAAATTTGTTTCTGGAACCACTTTCAACTTTTAGCAGGTATTTTTAAGGAATATTGTAGATCATCAAGTAACAGCTACACCTCATTATCATGAATGATTCTGTGTCTCTCCTACATTATAGATCCACATCCTTGTGATGCAGTTCAACCAAAGCCCCAGAGCCTCAACTAATGAGCAAGCAAGGTTCATTCTTCTGGGCTTACGCATGGCCTGCTGGAATCAGATCTTGGACCCATGGGTTTACATCTTACTGAGAAGAGCAGTGCTCTCCAGAGTTTGCTGTGCCTTCTACATTCAGAGACCCATAGTGACAACAAATAGCTCACGAGCAGATACACGCAAGCAGACCGTCAGTCTGCAGTGACTGTGTTGCTCTTGGTCTTTATCCTCTCACAGACTGAAATAAAGTATTTCTTTCATGCGTGTTGTGAAAAAAAGCAAGAATGTAAACATTGCCGTGTTATTTTCAACACCGGTCGCAGAGGATCCATATTTAGCAAGCCAAGAGCAGGCTATACAAGGCAGCGGTGTTAGCAAGGGGATGGAAACAGACTTTGACAACATTTTCCAACGCTAAGTTAGTAGTCTGTGCCGGTGCTAACCACCTGCAACTCGAGTGGCTGGGCAACCGGGCGGGGTTAATATTGCCCAATCAGCATCGAGAACACCGTGACAAGCGTCGCGTTAAGCAAATAGCTGAGCTGCTGGAGGAGGCTCATGCCCGGCGTAGGCGGTGCTTCTTTGGCAGGGTACGCTATTCAATATGGAGTACAGAGAATAGCCTAATTCACACTGCATTTCACCGCTCTCATTCAGATTTCGGTCACTCCTGCCACTCGAGTACAAATTATATCCCCCCCACAGATGCCAGGCTGTCGGACTCGCTCATGTAGGTTTGACATGTTTGCGAACGTAGCGTGAAAGTTAAAGACTCACTACTTAACAACAGCCGCTACGATTAGCAGTGAACTATAAAACAGTTGCAAGTCCTAAAAAAAACTACCGGGTTGTGCCTGATATAATATATTGCATACCTTCACGACGCTCTCAGCATCCGGAGGACGACTTCTGTACTCGACAGTTTTCCGCAAGTCTTAAGTTGTGCCGGGGTTGACGGGTGAAAGGTGACATCACTCCGGTCAAACTCGTAGGTAAGTTGCGCGTAATGCGTGCATTATAGATGTTGCGGTTTCGGTTTACGACGCCAGTACATGTCACTTGGAATAGCGCCTGTTTATGTGCACCGCTCACGTGTGAGCTGATTGACGTGTTATTACTTTGGTAATAACTTAATCCGACTTGCGTATGTTCGTCAACTAAGCCTACGAAATAGTGGTTCATATGTGCTCGGGTGTACCAGCTCGTACTAGTCGCTCACCCTCCTGGGCGAAAACCCATGCGCCCATTCTCTGCCTAAAAGCCTGTCTTTCTCCTTTTCCTCCATGACAAGAATGCACAATGCAGCGAGTGTCTCAGTCTCTCTGGGGTCCCTGGGACTGTTGCGTCTCTTCGGGGTGTCCTGGCCCTGGAGTCTGGCGGCAGGCCTCGGGGTATATCTGGGCACAAGAAGCTGGAAATACTTCTACATCGCAGCACGCACCGCCAAGAGAGACCTCAAGTAAGTTGTTGCACTTCCTAATAAAGTTCTGATGCCGACGGCTGGACTGCACATCTTCACTTACCTCATTTCTTCCCCCCTCGGATGCGCGCCAGCGGCCTGTACGTGCTGCTGAGGGTGAAGCTGGCTTTATGGCGCTACATGCACAATGGGAGCAGCATCCCTTCCATCTTCGCCCAGACAGTAAAACTTCATCCGAACAAACCGGCGCTGATCTATGAGGCCACGGGGGAAACGTGGACCTTCGGCCAGCTGGACGAGCTGTCCAACGCAGTGGCCCACTGGGCAAGAGGTCAGGGGTGGGTCTCCGGGGATGTGGTGGCCCTCTTCATGGAAAGCAGGCCGCTACAGGTGGCGCTTTGGCTGGGCTTGGCCAAGGTCGGGGTGGAGGCTGCGCTCATCAACTTCAACCTCCGCCACGATTCCCTCCTGCACTGCATCGGGGTGTCCGGCTCCCGGGCCATCGTGTTCGGGGCGGAGCTTGCTGACGGTAAGCATGTGCTCGAGTCGGACTTTGTGTTCAGTGTTGAGTCACGTATCGGTGACAGGGTTCATTCTTAAAAGCGGCGTCTGTCCACTACTTATTTGTCAGCTTCATTAAAGAGACAGATGAGCACATCACGAGTCCCTTCTGTCTGTAGCGTCATGTGAGGCGGTCAGCATTTCTCCCTCTGGTGTCACACTTTTAATTTTCAGTCCCTGTGGAATAAACTGTGATAATCGCTGTATCTCCTGCACGTCACGTGATCAGAACATGCTGACGACGATCGCAATGCACCATCTTTCCCTGGAGTCAGTTAACTTTTGCTTCACTTTGCTTCTCTGTGACAACACAGACACTTCCCTCCTTTGTCTCTGTGGTCTCTGGTCACTGTATCTACTGAGAAGTAGCATGCGTATTTATTTACCAGCGTTTGCATGGCTTCAGAAATGAAACAATATTCTATCGACCTTTATTCATAAAGGATCATTTTATTTACATCTCACAGTGCATATTCAGCTTTATTCACAGTATGTTTTTATGCAGTCGAGAGTGCTTGAACTGATCTGGCTGGCTTCCTCTCTTCCCATCTCCCTCTGTCAGCCATGCTGGAGGTCAGTTCCTCCGTTGCCCAGTCCATGGCACGGTTTTGCACAGGAGACCTCGGCACAGAACATCTGGCCCGTCTGGGCGCTCAGCCTCTGGACCCGGTTCTAGCCTCTTCCTCCAGGCACCCGCCGTCACCTTGTGTTCCCCCCAAAGGCATGAACGGTGAGCATCTTGTCTTCCGCCAAACTCAACTTTGACTCCGTTTGAGACTTCATCCGTATGTGAACGAGTTGTTGCTTTTATTTTTACTTTTTTTCCTCACGCCGTGTTTGTTTAATAACCTCTGTTTTGTCCCACAGCAGTTCATCACTTCTCACTCTGCGTTCGCTTCCCAGTAATTATCTGTCTCAAGCCTGTTTAACGCTCTTTTACTGTTCTCCACCGCAGACCGTCTGTTCTATATCTACACCTCTGGCACCACGGGACTGCCTAAGGCTGCCATCGTGGTACACAGTCGGTGCGTTTTTCTCACAAACTCGCTAAACAGCATCACCCTCCAGAGTTGTAATGATGCGTATGTCGTAAATCTCTCCTGTGTTCCTACGCCAGCTACTACAGAATCGCTGCTTTTGGGTATTTTGCCTTTCGCATGCGCCCCGATGACGTCATCTACGACTGCCTGCCGCTCTATCACTCAGCGGGTATGTGACGGTCGCCTCCAGAATGTTTGTCCTTGAAGGTTTGCCTTTACTGAAGCGCGAGCCCTCTCTTCTTGCCAGGTAATATCATGGGAGTTGGGCAGTGTCTGATCCATGGCCTCACTGTGGTAGTGAAGAAGAAATTCTCCGCCAGCCGTTTCTGGGAAGACTGCATTAAGTACAACTGCACCGTAAGCGCCCGTGAAGGAAGCTGTTCAGAAGTGCCACGTTTTACGAGATCAATAGCCATAAAACATTCATTTGGAGTTAGCGCTGCCGCAACAACGTGGCTGCTTTCCCGCCCTGTAGGTGGTGCAGTACATCGGGGAGATCTGCCGCTACCTCCTGTCTCAGCCGGTGCGGCCGTCAGAAAAGGGCCACAAAGTCCGGCTGGCCGTGGGGAACGGGTTGCGCCCCAGCGTGTGGGAGGCCTTCACGGAACGTTTCGGGGTGGCGCAGATCGGAGAGTTCTACGGGGCGACTGAGTGCAACTGCAGCATCGCCAACATGGACGGCAAGGTCAGCAGTCACAGCGTTACTTGTGCCGTCGCTGTATGTGAAACGTGCATTCGAGTGGAGTTTAATCGGCGCTGCTCCGCCAGGTGGGAGCCTGTGGATTCAACAGTCGCATTCTCCCCAATGTATACCCCATCCGCCTGGTGAGGGTAGACGAGGACAGCATGGAGCTAATCCGAGACAGCCGGGGCCTCTGCGTGCCCTGTCGCCCTGGTATTTTAACCTATACTTGACTTTGCTCAATGCGGTGTGTGTGTGAGATATATATATATTTTTTTTTTTTATTTTTTTTTTTTTTTTGAGTCGATCATCCCCGAAACAGCCTGTTAGTGTCTGCCGTGTCTCGCAGGGGAGCCAGGGCTTCTGGTGGGTCGCATCAACCAGCAGGACCCGCTGCGGCGGTTTGACGGCTACGCCAACCAGGACGCCACGAGGAAGAAGATAGCCCACGATGTTTTCAAGAAAAATGACTCTGCATACTTATCAGGTCACCAATCCTTTGTATTTGTCAAAATGCATATTTACATTGCTGTTATGCTTCGGTGAAATATTGCCTGAGAGGGCACTGACTCATGCAAGTGTCCCAGATAAAGATATTTATAGCTCCTGAAACTCAGAAACCCTGAAAAATGATGGCAGTTTTAGATAGTGAAGCTTCTTTCGTCAGCGTTTGGTAGGGATAATGTTGTTTAGCCAAACTTGGACTCGACATTGAGGGGGTTGTTTTTGTTTTTGCTTTTCTCAGGTGACGTGCTGGTGATGGATGAGCTGGGCTACATGTACTTCCGGGACCGCGGCGGGGACACGTTCCGCTGGCGAGGAGAAAACGTCTCCACCACGGAGGTGGAGGGCATACTGAGCAGTCTCCTGGGTCAGACTGATGTGGCGGTGTACGGCGTGGCGGTGCCAGGTGATCGCTTGACTCCCGATACTTTCAGCATCCCGTAGGGAACAGGCTGCCGTCAGTATTCCCCTTTAATCCACAATGCTTCTCACCGTCTTTGACGAGCGCTCGTCTCCGTGTCTCCGTGTCCAGGTGTGGAAGGTAAGGCAGGCATGGCCGCCATCGCTGACGTCACAGGGACTTTTGACTGCGGCGACTTCTTGCAGAAAGTCCAGCGAGCCCTCCCCCCGTATGCTCGGCCCGTGTTCCTGCGAATCTCCCCACACGTAGACACCACAGGTAAACTGTCCCGGTATCCCTCCTGAGTTCATAAACGTCATCTCCTGATTATTATTCATATCAGTAAATCCCACCCCTAATCTATTTGCTGTTATCACGGCATTCCTGCACAGGTACATTTAAAATTCAGAAAACCCGGCTACAGAGGGAGGGCTACGACCCGCGTCTCACAACCGACCGGATCTACTTTTTGAACACGAGAGCTGGGTGTTACGAGGCCGTCGAGGAGGAGCTGTACAGTGCTATAGCGGAGGGAAGGCTGTCTCTATGACCCGGAGGCCGCAGCAAGGCGGTCACAGTGCCTCAGTGAGTGAAACAGGTGCTACAGAGAGAGAGAGAGAGAGAGAGAGAGGGTAACATATGCATATGCTTGTGCTGGTGTCGGGCTCAGTCAGCCTCGGCGCGCCACTTGGCCGGATTTTAACCCTTCAGGGAACAGAGTAGAGAGGACTACTTACATAGACAGAGTACTGTTACAGATGATGTTTTAACACTGTATGAGAAACACACCATGAGATAATGCCAGGGCATTTCCTTTTTTCCTTTTAATAACTTCTTTTTTTTTTTTTTTGGATTGAACGAACACCTCAAAAAGCGCTTGAGCGTCGCCGCACATGGAGTGGGTATGTCCCACCAGCCATTTGAAATAGGAGCATGTTACAGTATTGTGGTTAGGACACCATGGGTAATATCAAGTCTTTGTTACAGGGTATTTCACCCACATATGAAACATGCTGCGAGATTTAATCTGCGTAGGTTAAAGCTATGGAGCTACTGCTATGGGAATGAGACTAGACTTCAACATGCTCTACACGTGGCTACTAAATCAAACACTAACCACAGAGTCCTTTGACCGCAATGGAAAACTAATGTCACATGTCATATTCAAACCTCTGAACGCCACAGGGCATGGGTTTGCAAGTCTACATTCTGTATGTGCCTTACAAGAAACCTCACACCCCGTTTCATTTTGCTCATGATTTCTTCACGGAAGGCAGTGGGGAAAAAAACGTGGAAATCACAGTAGCGACTTCACACCATGCAGAGTCGAGTCGCACACGGTCACTGTCGCATAGTAGATCTTATCAGTGTAATAACGTGAGTGTTAAAGATTATGAAGCTATTTCCAATTTCCTCCAGAATGCACTTGTTTTGTTGTAACTCAAATTAAATATTTTAAAATATGTCTGTTTGTTTCAGTCATTCATTTAAAAAAAAAACAACTTCAAAACTTAACTTGAAAAATTTGCCCTTCATTTCTTTCATTGGATTAATATACAACGTTTGGCCATTAATGCTAATCAAATGTGGATTAATGGTCTGTTGACAAAGATATCCTTGTGGGTAGCACTCTCAGGGGATGCTCTTTGCAGGCAGTGCAGAAGTAGGGAAAGGCTCTCGGTGTGATGACATCCGTGAAGGTATAGAGAGGTGTCCTCTCTCCAGGGTCGTAAAAGGTCACCTTACCTCTGTCCATGTCTAAAACCACCCTTACCACTTCCGGCTTCTTCGTCATGTTCAGCGGCTCCCATGGCGCAGTGCAGGCCTTATGCTCTCCGTTGCGAAACCTGATAGTCCAGAACCCCTCTGCGGGCGTCAGCACGTGCTTTCCCTTCCTGTTGATGGACTCGCTGGCGATTCCCACCACCCAGTAGGTGTTTTCCTTCACCTCCACCTCCCAGCTGTGGCGTCCGGAGGCGTAGCCCTCCGCCGCCAGCATCTCTGCGCTGATGTCGAAGCGTTCCGGGTTGTCCGGCAGCTTGAAAACCTGGCTGGAGTTCTTCACAACTGTGAGGTCCTCTGAGAGGAGGAAGCAGGGAGCTGCTGTGTTGGGATCCAGAATTACAGGATCTTGAGAGAGAGAGAGAGAGATGGAAAAAAGAGGCAGCAGTGACTACTATGGCAAGAAAAGAGCTGACTAATAAAATGTGACTAACTACTGTTTGAGGAACTCACTATATTTAACTATACTCTTCATCTTCTCCCAAACTTTATACTTCAGAGAGCCCAGGTGCTTGGCAACATCAATCAGAGCATCAGAAATCATTTGGGGATCAATTGAAGGCCGCCAGGTTCTGAAAAGACATTTAGTAGTTGAGAATTGTGCCAACTGACAATTGCGTGTAAAGCTATATTATTCTAGAAATAAGTTTAACTGGATCCAAGATGTGGCAATAACACTTACCTCTTTATTGTTTCCTTGTAATTCTGAAAAGAAAATTGAGGATAACAACCGTCACCGACTGATTTGCACATGAATGCAAAACAAGTGCTGGATAAGTTTTGTCGTACAAATTGTCCAAAAGCCTTTCCTACCTTGAGAAATCGGATATCATCAGATTTCATCTCCTGTTCTACTAATCTGATGGTGTTGGAGAGAGATGCCATTTCATTGGTCATCTCCTCAATCCCCTGGTTGATCATTAGATTTTTCTGATCCTCCTCAGCCTTTAAAGGAGGAAAGTCTGGCTGCTTCCTGCTCTTTCAGGAAATGGTGAAGGGCTTCAAATTCTTCTTTGATCTGTGTTTCAGTATGTTCAGCTTGGGTCTGGAAAGAAACATGAGTGATGGGTAATAACTGCCTGTGTGCCCAGGCTCTTTAGGCTGCTCAAAGTAGCACTTTGCAGTGATGGGACTGACAGTACCTTAACGTGTTCTGCCATTTCCTCGCAGACCATTTTTGCCTTCTTGTACAGTTGCAACTTGTCTTTCAAAGGCAGCAGGGCACTCTTAAGTTCCTCCTACAAAGTCAATGGCATGGCATCAACACTTGAAAACAAGGTCAGGCTGGCAGGTGGCCAAGTTGTCAGCACAATGCATGGCTTTCAGCTGCCACACGCTCTTCCCTGGAAGCATTCCCTGTAAACGCAACACTGTACAATACATCAGCATCAAGTTAAAGGGATGGATCTATGGAGAAGGTTCTAATGCCCTTGTATAACTTCATGAAAATTGAGCTCATGCAGCTTAGGGGGGCACAACATGACATCCGTAGATTCATTTCACATTAACGCTGAAGGCGTCCCAGTCTCGAGAGAAGGCCGAGGAGGGCAGGGGCAGAGCGAATGTAGCGTCACAGAAACCTTGTGGGAGGTTCGAGTTTCAGTCCTCCCGGGACCCCAACAGCAGCGACAAACCAAAAATATAGAGCTATTATTAGAATGTTAATCAACACTGCCAAACATCTTCACACAGCATATCAGACTGAGACAAGCTCAAAGGTAGAAAGTCCCCCAAAAAATTCCAAATCAGTGGAAAACTGTATTTTCAAAATTTTGATAATCTGTTAATTCAGAATATGTCCAAGTACAATCTGACTCTTCTTCTATTCACTTCTATTCAAGCATTGATGGATAGCCATTGAGATTTCATTTTTTCATTTCATTCATTTCAGTTGCAAATTAAGCTGATCAGTTATCATCAAATTAAGTGAATCATCCTCCCACACTATTGTTTACCAGATATTGCAATGAAGATCCATTGTTCAGCCGCACTCATCAGCAGAAAAGCAGAGGAAAAATGGTTTATGGTGATGCAAATTTTCCCAAGTAGCTGAAGTTGGCGATATACAGCTTAAACAGTGAAAACATGCTACCAGTGTGAACGTTTGGCATGAACAAACCTGCCTACCTTACAGTCATGTGCACCTTCCCCAATAGGATAGAGCCTGTGCCCAGCGTGTGCAGCTGCTTTCACACACACGCCGCAGATTGGTTCCAAATCCTCCAAACAGAAGATCGTGAGCGTCTCTCCGTGTTCTTTACAAGCCTCTGGATCAGACCTGCTTCTGTCCTCCTTGAAGGATTCACAGGCCTTCTCCAGCACAGTGCTTACCACCATTTGATCCATGGAGGAGCGGCGCCAGCACAAAGGACAGTAGTGTGAATCCCCGCTGCCTTGTGTCTCCCAGCTGTCGTTTAGACAGGCTTTACAGAACCTGTGTCTGCAAGCCAGCACCACCGGCTGACTGAGAATATGGCCACACACTGGACAGGAGAGGTCATCCTCATGACGAACACGTCTGGTAGCCATTCTTCTTCCTAGGGCTTTGGCAAAACGGCAGGATGCACGGCCCCTCCCATGTCTCTGTAAGGATACCTCACGTTAACCTCACAAATAAGTGTTAATACCTTAGCACTCGTTGGTGTATCCAGTGTTGTGCTGTGCTGTGTTCAGCACGCACATTGCACATTCTCAAATAAACACCGCACCTCAGAAGAAAACAGATTTGCATTTAACAGACTGTGCGGATCCGAGCAAATATTAGACTGAATAACATGAGCGCGACAGAAGAGAGTGAGGTGACAGCGGAATATTTACTATGATCACCTTTAAGTTATTTGAGAAGACTGTTGAGTTTTTATCATGATCACCTCTAAGTTATTTGAGAAGACTGTTGAAACAACCTGTCAAAGTGTAATGAAGAGTTTAATGAGAAACAAGGTCCATAAATGAGTCAGGGCGGGGATATAAATAGACAGAAGTAACTCATTTGGACCGAAGTTATGTGAGTAAAGATATATCCTCCTGCTGACCATCAGAACTGTTTTTCTAGCGTTGACCAACAGCTTTTTAAGAACTGACGCATGGTTATTTTTAAAATATCGCAGAGGTAAACCCCTTCCTTCTTTTATAAAAACACCAAGCACAGGTTACATTCCTAAACCACCGCACAGGACGTTTTATGAGAATGAGCCGGGGGTATTTCAAAGCAAGATGTGTAATCACTCCTTGAAAATGGAATTTCAAAAGCATTTAACTGTTAGATGACCTTGCCTGTACTGTAATCCAGTATTTTAGTGTGGGAGTTAGATTACTAGAATCACCAAAAATAGGACAAGAATGTAGATGGAGATAAAAAGCCCGGGGAATATGATCCTGCCACAAGAAAATACTACGCAGGCCAGTGATGCTTTAACTCTAGTGTATGTTTACCCTGACATTGTACACATGCTACATTAGGTTTCCCAGTAAGTCATGCAGGTAGGAGAGTTATTACAGTGTGCTGTATAGGTTACATACATGAGCTACACAAGGCTTTATCCTGGATATTGATTTATATTATTAGAACGATTATGCTGCAGCTTACAGTCTTAGATAGCGAGCACAAGCAAAGTTCCTAAAGCAATCCCTGACCAAATAAGTGATAGTATTGTCAAGATGCCAAAGTGAAAATTTGATTGAATTTGTAATTGGAAGGTGTGTTTGACAAGTTATTGCCTTGGCAAATGAAACAAAGTTTAATGGCAGTTTTAATTTGGTCAAATGCCTCATCTGTTTTCATTTTCACATTAGTCATTTGTTCAACAACAGATTAACTGAAAACTGTTTCTAAGCGGCTGAGATGAGACTAATTGGGAAAAAGACAGATGGATGGCTTTGCCATGTGGATTTATGTTTACACACATCTGTGTGCGTGCAAGCAGGCATCTCACTGAGACGCAGAGGCAAACACCGAAATAATGAGGAGCTGAAAAAATGTCTACAGCACATAGATTAGCGAGCCCACGGGGAGGACCGGGGAGTCCTTGTGAAACAGATGTTTCCTACAAGTACTGCTAAATTGTATATTTCTGTTAAATTGCCAAAATGTTGTGTTTTGGCAGACTGAGAATAATCATAAGCTGTGGAAAATTAATAATGCTGAATCTTGAATCTGTCAGTAAGCTGTGATTAGTTTTAAATGAGGAGAACCAGAACCCAAAACAAATATCTTCATATTAAAGTACTATATATCCTACACCCTTGATCCATACATTGTACGTGAAGCAGCTCCTCTGTATTTGTATGTTCTGATACTGTGGAACTTGTAGAGATCCGCATATCATCATAAAATGTGTTCCACACTTCTCAACGAACAACAAACCTTAATTAAATCAATCTTATCATAATCATCTTGCCTTGCAAATCTTGAATGCCTCCTTTATGGGATACACTGTGATTGATATGCTGATCATATAGAACGCGGGGTTTACAGTGCTTTAAGTCCCAATTCTTTGCACTTCTGATGCTATAGAAACAGTTAATCTAAAACACAGTTGCTTTGTAGTATATATACACATTTAAGTAATCTTCGGTGCAGTTTGAACTGAGCACAACATTTACTGCAGAATGAATTAATTTAAGAACTGAGAGGCAAATTAAACAGATGAAAGGCTCGTTTTTACCGTTTATTAAAAAAATTACAAGCAATATTCTCGAAGACTATCATTTAAATACCAATATTTATTTGTTTCAATAAAGTCTGGTGTGTATAACATGCTCCTAATCACAGCAGCACCCCCATACATAACGTTATCAGCACACAATGACAATTTCACACCAAGTAAAACAGACTGAACACTCAATACTGAATATATTTCAAGCTTGAGGTGTAACTGAGGTGGTAATTAATGGAGAGCAAAATATGGACAAGACAATTGTCAAAGGCCACAGGTTATTCAGAAAAGATGAAACAGGTGATTATTAGCTGTGCTACAGTGTCTCCTCCCCTCACACTTAACCAGTATGTTTAAGTACATAGGTTTTGTTTAATATATAAGGGGGGGGGAAGCATGTGCTCACACACGTGGTCCACTTGATTGATTTTCACACAGGAATGACAAAAGTGCAAATCTTTTGAAGAACCCGAGACAAACGGAAAGAGCCCAAAGAGAGACGCATATTAGCTGAAGAACACATAAGAAAGGAATCAAATTAACAGCTCCGGGGTGTGCAAGGTAAAGTTTCTGATCAGCTGTGCTAACAAAAAGGAATGGCTCGAGGTCCAACAATACGGGTCTACCCACAATTTATGCCAGAGTTCCCGGCTCACCCACAGGTGAGCTGGGGCGATCACTCGACACGCGCGACGAGCTGTTCGAGCTGAAATAACGTGGTTCACGGTGAGACAACATGACAGAAGTGCGCTACTTAACACTGAGACGCATGTCAGTTTCACTTGAAATGCTGTGAACATCTAACTTGGCTGGGGAAAAAAAAGCCAAGTCGCTGAGAGGGCATGATTAAACCTCGGGATATGGCCGTATCGTTGTCACCGGCACGAATGACGCAAGAGATCTTATGTACAGTACATTCTCCAAACCTTCACATTAAGTACAGTCTGAAGCGTATTAAATCTGTCTCCTCGTTAAAATGTTTTGTTCTTATGTTACATCACATTGCCTTCATCGTTAGTGGAGAAATTTACAAACACGCGACTTGTTTCTTGTACTGTATATCCAGTGCTTCTCTGATAAGGTAGGTTTTTTAATCACACTTAATACTTTTTGGCTTCAATAGCATCTTAATAAACTTTTTTTTCCCAGTACAACTATATATATTGTTTCCTAACATTTTTTCCTTCGTCCTCCTCTCACTACTGTCAATGACCTGAGGTCACTATGGCACTTCACATCAGCTTCCTGTCGGGGTGATCAGAGGCGCGTCCCGAGCGCTGGTGTCGGACCTCGAGGTGTTTGCTCTGGACGCGGTCGAAATGCTGGAGCAGCTCGTTGTAATCCACCTGAGTGTGAGAGGTGCGTCTGGAGGCCACTTTCTGTTTGGAGTCCATGTACTTGGACTCATCCACGGTCCGCATGAGTTCGGGGTTAGGCACGCAGCGCAGGCGGTGGGAGAGCAGCTGGAAGGCCTGGCTTTGCGGCAGCAGCATCAGCAGGCCATACAGCGCCTTAATCAGATACGGGTTGTTCTCCACATCCAGCAGCTGCAGGCGCAGGTAGGTGAAAATGGGGCTTTCGATGAGCTGCACCAGCTTGTCCACCTCCATCAGGAAGTCTACCGTCACTTCGAGATCGCCGAACTTCTGGATGAGATCGTAGGCGTGCTTGTAGTTCTGCGTGAGGAAACAGAGCGACACGGTGGCCACGGGGTTGTGGCACCAGGAACGATACAGGCAGCAAAACAGGGCGCAGCTCTCTGGAGTGCGCAGGTCTTTCAGCTGGTTGCGCAACTGGAAGAGCTCGGCCGAAGTGAGCAGGATGGTGTTGAGCGTCTGAACCATGGTGGAGGCGAACTTGAGGTCCTCCTCCTTCAACAGGATGTCGGCCATGGAATGGAAGATGTTTTCTGCGTGGAGCAGCAGACACAGCTGCCTGATGATGAAGGCTCCTCTGTTCTCCAGAAGCTTCCTCTCCAGACTCAAGCGTTTCAGCAGGTTGATCATGAACTTGTAGAAATAGGAGTTCATACTGGGGGTGGAGGGCGATGAGTCCGTCGCTTTGGAGCCTGCAATGTGCTGCTGCCCGGGCTTGGCACCTTCAGGGACCTTGAGCTCCAGCTTGCTCTCAGAGGCGTCACAGGAGCCGGCCTGGTCCGTTTGGCCGGCGGGGGATGAGGCAATCTCAGCCAACACCTCCAGATCTTTCAGTATCACCTCGTCAGACTCATCAGACAGGGTCTTCAGCAGCATGGGAAACAAGCTGTCTGTGTGGCGGAACATTTTGCGCGGCGTCTTGATGTAGAGGTGGTAGAGCCATTTCAGCACGGCGATGCGGGTCATCATGCCAGTGGAGGAGTCGTGGAGGTGGCGGTCCAACACCTGAACGATGCCGTCCAGGTCCAGAGTTACCTGGGGCCTGTCAGCGCTTGCTGGAGTGAAGAAGCTGATGTTGCTGAAACCAACAGATTCTTGCGATGCGTTCAACATGTCATTGCTGTCTGCCTCTACCTTGGGCTGACTGTCTTCCCTGGCCGGCGACCCCGTACTTCCGCTTTTCTCCTCCTCCTCCTCTTCCTCATCATCCTCAGGGGTAACCAGCTTCATCAGGCTGTGATTGCAGGCACTGGCGGCTTCTTTGGTGTTTTTCTTCCTGTCGTCATAGGAGAGGCAAGGCAGCACCGCGGTTAGGATGCCAGAGGAGTAAGGGAGCACCACTCTGCCTGCAAGCTGGATAAACTCCCTCATCCAGGTCATAGCCGTCAGCTGGATCAGGTCGTTCGTGAGCTTGGCCTCATCCGCCACCTGGCAGTGGATGACCAGGATGTTGGCCATCTCGGCAAATTTCACGCTGGAGGGAGTCTTTTTGATCTCCTTCAGAAACTCTCCCAGCACCACCTCGCACGTCTTCCGGATCTCCTTGCTGTTGTCTCCCAGGATCTGGAAGAGCCCATCCAGGATTTCAGGTAAGTAGTCTAGCAGGTTGATGTCGGGCACAGACTCCAGCACATGGATCCAAGAAATGATGAACTGCCTGGCATACTGGTTATTGGAGTAGATTCTCTCTCTCAGCAGGGGGACAAATGCCACCAAGTCAAACTTGTTGCTTTCCGTCACTATGTCTTTCAGCAGTCTGTCCAGGAGTTCGGAACCACTTTTCACATTGGGATCTGGGTCCGCCGCAAGCTTGCTGAGACCATCAAAGAGCAGATTGAAGTGGGGCAACACGGCTCCCCTCGCCACTTTGACTATATTGTAGAGGGCTTCGCAAGCATAGTAGCGCAAACGACTGTCTGAGTCATTGAAACACGTGAGCACGGGTTCGATGAGCTCCTTCAGATACAGACCTGAGTCCTTGCCGAGGGCTATGGAGCAGGCTGCGAGTCCAATGAGACCCCCCTTGCGGCTGTGGGGGTGCTGGGAGAGGGCGAACTCCGAGGCCAGGATCTGGATAACGTGCCTGATTTGCGTGGAGTTGTTCTGAGCCACAAACTCCCGCACCAGCTTCTCAATCTCCAGAGCCGCGACTTTCCGCTTCTCGTACAGTTTATCATTCAGAGCCCTGACGATGTTGGGCGTCAGGGGCGAGAAGTCCTTCTCCGTGTTCATGTTCGCGGCTGCGACCGTCCCGGGTCCCGTCTACTGAGATCTGCGTGGATGCGCGAAGAAGCAATCGGCATTTAAGTTCATTTGATCGAGAGAGAAAAAAAACACAGCGGTTTCGCGATCGAACCAGGAAGCTTTGTAATACAGCGCAGCTGACCGGTCGCATCCGCCGGAAACACGTCACGGGTGCTGCATTTATTTGTTTCCCACGTCTTCGAGCGTCGTTAGCACAAATTAGCTTCGTTGGCAACGCATCCCGGCCAATGGGTGTTGTCGTTTTTACCCCAGCCAGCGATATAATTTCTTAAGTCTCAGTCCGACCTTTTTTTTTTTTCTTCTTCGGCCGGTGATGTCGCAGCCAGCTGCAGAGATGGCGAGCCGCCTGTCGTTTCACTCGCAGCTCTCCTCCATCCTGGAGACAATGGCCAGTTGTGCCCTGAGTCAGGTCTGCGAGCTGGTGGATGAAGACTCGGCCGAGCTCCGGCTGGAGCTGTCTCGGCTCCAGTCCGCCAATGCAGCGCTGGCAGAAAAAGTGAACAGCCTGGAGTGCGAGCTGACCGTTGTGAGAAACGACGCCCCAAAGTTGGGCAAAAGTTGTCGCACCGTGGGCGTGCAAACTGCCTGCGAGAGCGACGAGGATCCCCATGGTACCTGTCTTTTTCAGTAACATTAAGTCAGGAGATTTTTTTTTTTTTTAAAAACTTATTTTTAAGCAAAAGCCGCCAGCATTGCTTGTTTGTTTACTGGTGTGTTCCCTGTTTGACTTCTCAGAGTCTGGGTCTCCCACCATAGAGGGGATCTTTGGGAAAGAGTGGTGTATGAATCTGTGGAAAGACAGAGACCCATATAGTCTAGAGGGAGTGACACGCTCACCACAGTCCTCTGATAAGGTGAGAGGAAGCTCGACAGAGGCATTCAACGGAATTAAGTCGTCTTTGTGACTCGGAGCAATAAAAGACTGTTTACTGTCGTCCAACGTTTAGTAGAACAGGCGAGATCGACTTAAAATACATCAATTTCCATGTTCTTCATTTTTCCCATGGAAAACTGTGGGGGGAAGGGAAAGCAACTGCACGTATGCCCTGACACACAAGCATGCGTTGGGCCTGTTATTTAACACGGTACACGTTTGAATCATAATGGAAGATCGTTATGGGTCAGAACACAAAACACCCACGTCACATGTGCAGCATCGAAGGATGTCCAAATGATGGATGAATCATGAAAGGGAAGAAAGTCCTTTCCTATACAGTAAAACGCCAAACCTATATGAAAAAAATGTCCATTACAATTTCCCCAAGCCCAACACAACATTTTCAACGAAATATTGACTATAAGACATATAATTTTTCAACGCTAAAGAGAAAGACAGCACCCCCCCCACCCCCATTTGGGAAGCTGAGACTAGTTTATCGATTGTATAATGAAACAAATAATTGGGATTATTCAACTAGTCATTTCAGCTCTCATCACAGGGAATAAACAATAATTCAATATTTGGCCTTTTTTCTATTCTCCAGTCTCTGACATCACTGTGTGACCAAATTACTGTGACCGAGATCAAAGAGGAGGTTTACCTGGAGGACGGTGCCGCAGCTCCCAGCAGGAAACACTCAGTGCAGACGGTAAGAGGGTGACAGAGCGTCGGCGGTAGGGAGTACACACCGTGACTTTAGCAGAATTAGATGATTTGTTTCTGCAAGTGTTTGTGTATTTGCAACAGAACAGGGAGAACGTGCAGCTGAGGACAGAGAGCAGCTGTCAGTTGATTACTCAGCTGACAGCAGCGCCTGCGGCCTCGCGTTCAATCGGGATACAGACGCCATTGAAGAACCGTCCCTCGGGCTGATGCCTGTGCCTGACGCGGAGGAGGCCTTCAGCACTCATGTGATTCCAATCGAGGAAGAGGATGACGACGACGACGACGTCCAGTTCATTCAAGAAAGTGAGCAGGAGCCAGCCGCGGGCGCTGCAGACAAGCAGCAAACATTGTCTGCAGACACCAGTGAGAACAGCACTGCCCTGGATACAGATTCACGTGACACCATTAATATGCTTAACGTGGAAGCTGTCGGAGAGCTAAGCAAAGACAAATTCACATGCCAAATATGTGGCAGGACATTCTACCACAAGGGCACTCTGACGCACCACATGAGGTCACACAAATCAAACTTCTGCAACATCTGCAAGCAGCACTTTCCTCACAGGAACACGTTAAAATCACACATTTGCGTGCCTCTGGTTTCCTCTCACAGAATCAGTAAGTCTTGCGAGCTGTGCGGCAAGACCTTCGCCAACCGCTCGGCGCTGAGGATCCACTACGTGGTCCACACAGGAGAGAAGCCCCACATGTGTGGCTTGTGCGGGAAAGGGTTCACCCAGAAGGGCAATCTGAAATGTCACCTCCGCATCCATACTGGAGAGAGACCGTTCTGCTGTGTTCAGTGCGGGAAGACCTTCACGCAAAAGGTGAACCTCAACCAGCACCTGATGGCACACAGAAATCGCGAGGTCGTGGAAAAAAAGCCCATAGGGAGAAGACACCTGTCGCGCCTTGTGGCTGAAACCTGCCAGTGACAGCTTGCAGTGCGGCATCAGCAGCTTTATTCATCTGAATGCATCTTGTAGTACTGCTCACAGTGGGTATTTAAAAGTTGTAATGACTTCTAGTGTGTAGTCGAGCAAAAATGTCCTGTTTTTTAAATTTATTTGTCAAGTCAGTTGTGTCTTTATTATAGTTATATAAACATCTAGCACAGGGGTGTCGGGCCATAAGTTTGACAAGTGAGATGATTTTGCAAAGTGTAAAAAAACAGAAAAGTCTGCAATTTTGCCATTGTGCCATGATTTTACTGGTCTGGCCCACTTGAGATTAAATTTGGCATGTGGCCCCAGACATAAAATGAGTTTGACACCCCTGATCTAGCACTTCCATGTCTTTGTTATTATTTCTGGCGTAATAAAATACAGTCATGAATATTCACTTTGTGATTTTTAAATTTTATTAATAGAGCTATTCTCCTAAATTCTCTTGTTTCTGTCTAATCTAAATTGCCTTGAATTTAATATTCAACATCGACAGTCTCGACAAAGCACATCCGACAGGGCTTCGTAAGGGCATGCAAGGGTGAGTGAAAAAAAACAACCAAAAAAAACCAAAACAAATCAACAGCACAAGAGTTCCTTCTTGGGCTCAGAGAATACATTTAGTGAGGTCAGCGTGGTGTGCTCAAGGAAATCATATTATCACAGGCAAAACGAGTATTTAGCAAAATTCATCGCACTGTCCAGAGATGACAGTCCTTATTAGGATTTTCCTGAAGAAAAGTTCAGAATAACATATGCTTAAACAAATGGTTAATATAAAAAAAGAATTACAAAAAAAACCCCCACAAGACACTGACACTTTGGCTTGACCGCACATCGACACACTCGTCTGTCTACAATAACGACGCAGCCGCATGAAATAAAGTTTCTCGAACAGCAACGGTGCTGCGACCTGAAGATCTGCCGTTTATCATCTGAACACTATATGACCAACGTACATCAACATTTCTGTCAGCCAAGTTTTTTGTTTTTTGTTGTCTTTTTTGTTTGTTTTTTTTAACCAAAGAGCCAGGCCGACCCGCCTTCTGCCCAGTTAGATGCCAAACGTGGCACGTGGTCAACGCGAAGCAGCGGTGAGACACAGAGCGATGAGGCAAACAGGAGCCGTTTGACTTCTGCCTTGCTGTGAAGAGGTAGTTTGGAAGGTTTATGCTACACGTGTGCAAAACGATGGAGCGCTCGTCCAAAGTAAATTTGGCATCATTCGACACAGGCCTGTTGCGGCCTGATACACGGCATGACACTGAGGTATGTGTGACATGTAACGACATGCATGAGGGAAAACTGCAGTGTTTGTTGTCATAGCTTGGATCAGCTAATGCGTATCATCTGACCGAGGATCACTTTCCTTACTAAGCATGATGTGAAATAGACTTTAAAGGCTTGTTAAAGGAATCATAGAATTTGGCAACAACCTAACACCCCCCCCCACACACACACACACACACACACACACACACCAACACCACCGCGAGCAATCAAGAAAACCCAATCCCACCCAGTCAAACCCTCATTTGGCTGCTGCAGCATTTCAATAACTAAAAACACATCGAACAAGCTAAGATTTTACAGTAGCACTGTCAACCACATGGGCTTAAATTTGCCTTTTCTTTATTTTAAATCTCCTTTATATACACGCTGGCACACGCTGAGCTCTTCCGAGCATTGCCGAAAACACTCCAAACCGCAGTTTAGGCTTTTCCGCCGACAACCAAGCTCCCCGTGCGGCTGTCTGACCCGTCAAGTGAAACACTGGTGATGGTTCAAACCGTACTTGTACGCGTAGCATTTCCCGCAATCCACGCAGCTGTAAGGCTTTTCACCGGTGTGTGTTCGAAGGTGTATGTTGAGAGAGCTTTTCTGGGAGAAACTTTTGCCACAGTTGGGACAGCTGTACGGCTTCTCCCCCGAGTGCACGCGCTGGTGGAGCTTCAGGTAGGTCTTCTGAGCAAATCGCTTCCCGCAAACGGCGCAGCTGAACGGCTTCTCGCCCGAGTGCCGCCTGATGTGGACTTTCAAGCTGCTCAGGTAGTTGAATATTTTCCCGCAGAAGAGGCACTCGAACCGTTTGGCTGGCCTCACGGGTTTCGGTGGAGCGGGGAGTTCTTTGGTCGTGTTCATGTGGATGTCGTTCGCGTAGTCGAGGTACTCGGCGGCGACAGAGGGAGGATTTGTGTTGTCAACCAGAGTGCTCATTGTTGCATCGTCTATCAACTTGTCCATAATTGTCGGCTGTGTGCGTTGTGTTTGACTTTCAGCCGCCATTGGGAGGAGCATGGAGCTGTTTAATTCCCCTGAGTGAAGCTGCAGCTCATCAACAGTTCTGTGAAGCATGCTGTCCTCCTCAAAAATTCCAACAACTGTTAAATGGGAATAAGAGCAGTTAAACCACACAAACTATCAAGATTACAATGACCTGGGTGTTTGATTGTTAGCTAAATCCAAACTCACTTTTCCTGTTATCTGTGAAATTCATCTGCTGGCCTATGGGATGATCATCATACGTCTCCTCCTTGACAAAGACGAGATCAGGTTCTCTGTCCGTCAAGTCGATTGCCTGCCAGCAAGAGGTGTCAAACGGCAGAAAAATCACCCGGTCATCTCTGCTCATCGAAGAAATTAATGCCTTTGGGGGGGGGGGCAGTTGGTAAATGATTCACTGACCTGCACTCCCATGCTTGTCATAGCAGCAGGCTCCATCGTTTCTTTCCTGTGCAAGGGGAGTTTCTCTTCTCTCCAAAAGTCCATACACCAGTCCTTTCCAAAGACTCCGTCGATGGCTGGAGCAGGCTGCTGCTGCTCTGGAAGAAGAAGCACATGTGAAATTGCGGGCTCCTGTACGGTGGAGATGGTGATGATCAGAGCTCACATGACGCCTCAGAGCAGCGCCGTTGTTCTTCACAAAGACTGAATGTGAAGGGCTAACTCTAACACCTTAAGTTAAGCAGTTTATTAGGAACACCCAGCTGAAAGGAACGGGGCTTGATACAACAGCGCTACAAGAAACCCTACTTTCACGACAGCTACAATTGTACAGTTGTTCTGAGACTGTTTTAGAGGAGTGGTGATTACATTTTCTGGACACATGGGCAGGGGGCTGCAGTTTGTGGTACTGTGGAATTGTACTGCATTATAAGGACAGCTGTTTCTGCTCTTTTGTCCTCCTCAGCTATATCCATGAGGGAAGGCTAAATAAGAGAGATATAGGTCAACTTTTGTTTGCTTGGTTCCTCTACATAAATCACATGTGCTCAACTTAGTTTCACTCCATATTTTCCCCCCATAGCCTCGCGTCCCCCGAAGTTTGAAAACCACAATACAGCTCAACAGCACCAAACCGTGGTCCGAAATGATGTCCCAGCTGATTCAGCACGTCTCCAGGTCAACTTAAATAAACATGATAAACATTTTCACCGTCACGACGGGATGGTTTATCGCAGTGCTGCTTTTTCGGGCTGCACTAGTTGCGGCCAGGTGTCCCTAATAAAATGACAACGGAGTGTTGTCTCCACTAAAGCTAGCTAGCCCGACAACTCTAAACTGCTGTTTCGCTGGGTGAGCCGCCTGCGCGGCTCCGCGACCGCCCTGACCTGCGGGGTGCCGTCGGGCGACGCTGTTGACATGTGCGGGGTAGGTCTGCGCCTCCCTCGCCGCTCTCAGCTGGACCTCCAGCGAGTGACACCTCTTCTTCAGCGCCTCGTTCTCCGTCTTGTGCAGGGATATCTCGGTGTGAAGGACGGAGGAGCACTCATCAGCCAGGTTGCCTATTTCAACCAAGGCCGCCTTCGTTAGTTTGTCCAGGATGACGGCCAACTGCGTCCGAAAACCCCGGTTTGTGGCGTCGCACATCATCTCGGCAGGGCGGTTCGATTTTAAGAAACGTTGGCGAAATTCCCAGAGTAGCAACGTTCTCCCTTGATCAAATCTGTGGTATAGCTGTGCCGCAAGGGATTGTGGGAAAATTGTATGCCTGCGTAGCGAGATTTACGAGGAACACGTGAAGGCAGCACGGTTTAAAATCCTTTTTCGAAACGGAATTACAGAGATGTTTACACTTATTGTTGGATGCATTCATACGGGCCATGTTAGTACTAATGTAATTTTAGTAAACAGACATGCAGTGGTGGAAGAAGTACTTTAAACTTTTACGTCAGTAAAGTAGCAATACCAGTGCGCGGAAATTTCGATTTCAAATGTCATCCAATTTAAATTTTACTTAAGTAGACTTAAAGTATTACCATCAAACTAAATGTATATTGTTTTTCTTTGACCTATTTTATTCATTTATTAGTTTACTTTTACAAAATTTTTCTGTATTATATAATATAAAAGGGCTGGACAAAACAATCCAAACATTTGTTTATATAATGAAAAATAATTCAACAGCACCACAAACTGCAGCCACCAAACTGTCAACAATAGCTGAGGTCTAGTGATGTTCACTGATAAATAAATGTGGTTGACTACTGAGTGGCTCTGCTAAAGCAGTGCTTGGTGCTTTCACAGCTTTCAATCGTTGTGGGTGGAAGGAGAAAAGATTATCTGTTGCAAAGAAAACTTTATTATAAATAGTTGATCAAACAGCACGAGAAATTACATTGGATAGACTGTTTTAAGTGGTTCCATTAATTAATGTCCCACTAAATGTTGGTGCACCAGATTCACTTGTGTACATGTTCAAGCCAGAATCTAAATGGACTGTAAGGTGTTTTTTCAAATTACAGTTCTTCGTAAAACCCTTGCCACATTTGATACAAACAAAAGGTTTTTCTCCAGTGTGTGTACGCTGATGCATATCAAGGGTGCATTTCTGAATAAAGCCCTTTCCACAAACGGGACAACGATATGGCTTTTCCCCAGTGTGTGTGCGCTGGTGTGTATACAGATGCCCTTTCTGCGCATATTTTTTTCCACACAGCGTGCACCTGAAGGGTTTCTCTCCCGTGTGACTTCTCTGATGTATTTCAAGTTGACTAAAGCATCTGAAGTTCTTGCCACACTGCAAGCAACCGAACCTCTTTGCGGCCGAGCTCCTCAAGTTGTGAATCTTCATATTTCTGAGCACGGTTAAGCTTTGGGAGGCAACATTTTGAACAATGCTTTTCCCAACCTCTAGATTTGCTTGTGCAGGTGCAAGCTGTAGATTCAACTGTGTTTCCCTCCTCCCTGGTCCAGTGAGAGACGACTGGGTGCCCGGGGTCAGAAAGCTTTCCGTGAACAATGGCTGCTGACGTTCTGCGATGGGTTTCGGACACTGCATCACATCTGGACCCTTCTGTGTGTCTGTGACTGCTTCCTTTCCTGTTGACAGCATCCAACAGGTTAAAATTAGGAATGTAATTGACCATAATGAACCTGATGAATCCCACAGGCTGAATGCAGTGGCATCACAATAAAGTAGTTCTGTATACTAACTGTGATTCTAGAATTATGACACTCTGAGAACATTATTTGCAAAAATACATTTTATGAGGCGTGTCGAGGTAACTTCAATTGTCACTCAAGGACAGTTTAATAAAATATAGATATGAGTCACAATTTGTACATACATTTTGCAGAATACCATGCAGCCATGTATAATTTAATACTCACTGTTATCATTTGTCCTATCCTGCTCAGTGTCTCCAGTGTCCACGTCTAAGGGCTCTTCTTTTACCACTATAAAGTCAGCGTGCTCCTTTGGTGGGTTTGGAAGCTAATGAGAAAACATTGTAGGCCTATGAGTCACACCTATTTCAAATAAAGGTAGGATCATAACACTGTAGGATCAGACTTACTTCAGCGGTAGCTTGCTCTCCAACTTGATGCAAACCGCTCCTCTGAGTGGAAGAACTTTCCCATGGGCTCTCACTAGGATGCAGTAAACAAAGATTAATGCAGCAGGCAGGTTGGAGCTGGCAGAGCAGTATATACTATACAGTATCACTGATATACGTGTCTACCTTTTTATGGTAGGTCTTGTCCTGTCAGACTCCAACATTCGGTTTGCTGAATCGTCCCTTACCACCGAGCATGCTGATGCTGCTGCTGCTGCTGCTGCTGCGTCCTGTCTGCCCCCCTGTGCGATATATAGCAATTTCTCCATCAGCTGCAGTTTCTCCGTGAGCGAGGCGATTTCGTTCCGCCCTCGGGTTATCTCTATTTTCAGCATCTTCGACTCGATCTCCACCAGTTTGCTTATTTCCATTACAGCTGTTTTGGATAAGGCGTCCATGATGGAGACGAGCTGCGTCTGGAAAGAGAAGACTGTCGACATAACTTCAAGGTTTCGGGGACGCGAGCCAACACGACGCCACAGTCTGAACGTTATGTATTAATGGTCGCTGTAAAAAAGAAACTAAACTAAAAAATGGAGTTACGATCTAATGCACGAGGACAGCTGTGTATGCATGCCCACAAGGTGCGTGTGAGTGGCTCTGAACAACTCAAGTGGTTGATATGGACACACTGTGTCCATCTGCCGGGTGGGAGGAAACATAGCAAACGTTCACAAAATTACAATGTTATAACTTGTAATATCGACCCAGCTTCTTTGTTGACTTCAACCCCAGTCTGCGCTGCATGATATTTCCCTAAACATTCTATGTTTTTGTTAATTAACTAGTTTTTAACTCGTTAGACAGTAAAATAACTTTTTTTTAAAACGTCGTTGTGGCTACTTCGACTCAACTGACCAGAAGGCATTGCTGCCTAAACGCACAACGTGATTGGCTGGTGAAAACTCGTTTCAGGAAGTAGTGCGTCGAATTGCATTTGCCGACTGAAAATCCTCCTCATGACAAGTTGCACCTGAGATTCCGGCTAAGTAAGAAAACTCTCTGTTATTATTACCCGAAAACCATGGAGTTTGTGGTCGCATATCAGGTCGCTTGAAGGAATAGGCTTCCCCTCCTGTTATTTCCGTGGTTAGTGGTTAATATGCAATATCCCGTTGCGGCTCGTAGCTTAATCTCCAGCACTGTGCTTGCACAGCCCCTGCTACAACCAAAGAGTCACATTCGTGTAGTTACTTTAAAAGAAGGGTTTAACCATACCAGCACAAACTCTTTAATCAGAGGGCGAACACAATATTTACAGACACATCATAATGACTTGTATTACTGTTTAGTAATGGACTTCCTTATAGATTGCTCAGAATCAAGTTTTTTCCTCTCTCTCTTCTTCTTCTTCTTAGTAACTCTTTTGTTCAAACGTCGCTCTCATGGCCGGCAGAAGAGTTGTGGTCTTCCCCTCCTCAGCGGAGCTTGGTCCGGTGTTGGCCCAACTGGTGACATCTCGGGCGGAGAAGGCCATCGCCTCGAATGGCAGGTTCACACTGGGGCTCTCTGGAGGAAGCCTCGTGTCCATGCTCAGCAAAGAGCTGCTCGCCCTGCCAGAGCTGGACTGCAGCAAGTGGGTGGTGGGTTTCTGTGACGAGCGACTGGTTTCCTTTGACGATCCCGAGAGCACCTATGGGCTGTACAAGGTATTTGCCTGCATTTTTTGGCTAAATTTATTCATGTTCCGTCGCATCGGAGTCAAACTCTTTCGCTTCTTTTCCAGAGTCAGTTGTTTTCCAAGGTCAACATCCCTGACAGTGGGATCCTAACCATTGATTCCTCTCTGCCAGTCAGCGAGTGCGCTGAGGATTATGCCCGCAAACTCAAAGAGGTACAAACATCTCTTACATATATTTTAGACTTGTAAAGTTAGAAAGTCTTTGTTAAAATCGCTACGTTCAAACACAGGCCTTTCCAGACGACGACTTCCCCGTGTTTGACTTGTTACTGCTGGGTATGGGGCCCGATGGACACACCTGCTCCCTCTTCCCGGACCACCCTCTCCTGGAGGTGAGGGTCTTACTTTGCTGAATCTGACGGACATAAAGGCAGAGTTTGATGTGTCTGCCTCAATATTCCCGATTCGCCGTGCGATCTTTCACTGTTGTTACGATCTGGCTCATGTTGCATCACATATTTAAGTTACATTATAGGCTCGGGTTGTGGTTCGCTCGCTCTTTTTGGTGACTGTACACATCACACATGATAGATGATTTGGTTTTGGGTGTACTCCATATTCAGGAGGCCGAGAAGATTGTGGCCCCCATCAGCGACTCTCCCAAACCCCCACCACAGCGCGTAACGATGACCTTTCCAGTGGTGAACTCTGCACGCTGCGTGGCTTTTGTATCAACGGGAGGAAGCAAAGCACCCATTTTGAAGGTATCATTTGGAGACGTTTATTGAACACGCACATCTCATATTCAGAATCATAAAAGCCTGCTATTTCCATGACACCTTAGATCAGGCCCAGACACCAAAGCCTTTAAATATGAAATACAGACAAATTAGACCTGCTAGTTCATTTACAGGGTTCACTATTTACAGTTTCCATAAAACCTGAACTAAACTGAAATGAAAGCAGTGGGTGACACAGTGGCCATCTTCTTGCAGGAAGTGCTGGAGGGTGGAGAGGGTCCGGCGTTCCCAGCAGCCCGCGTGGTCCCGACCAACGGCGAGCTGTTCTGGCTTGTTGACGACCCCGCAGCCGCCTCCCTAACTATCCAGGTCGAGAGGCCGGTCTCAGGGGCCAAACTTTAGAGACCTTTCAACGCTGCGGTGAAAACTTGAACGAAGAGGCTGGAAAATTGGTGCGGAACATTCCTACTATTACCCGAACGTGTAGTTGGCTTACGCGGGTGAGATAGTGACATATGATCTGGGGAGGAACAAAAACAAATCGAGGGCACCTTTGTAATTTCGAGACTTAGCACTTATTTGGTTTGTGTGTCTGCGTCTGGGGTTTAGCTTTATTCGGGTAAGTCCCCATCATTACTTTAGTTGGATGTTTGACCCTCGCTGTGTTTGACACTAGAAACCAGCTGTGGTGCAGTTGTGCGACATGTACTAGCGTCATGTGGAAACTCGCAGCGCACATAAACTGAGAATAAACTTTTCATTGAAGTGGGAGACATCTGGCGTTCAGTAGTAAGTAAGCTGATTTAAAAGAGATGTGTCTTTTATGGGGAAAGACACATCGGAAGAAAGTGTTTTAAGATATTTAGTACTTTTCAGGGTCTTAAAACATGTCTGGAGGGGTCATTTTCTTTGCTGCGAGTTTAAGGAAACAGACAAAGGTTTTCTTTCATCATACTGTACAAATGTGTTTATTCTCATGTTACTTTCCCACCCATGTAAAATATAAAGTCGTAGCTTTGACGCTGAAAATCGGCGCGAGGTTGCAACTTGGGCGCACCAAACAACCACCCAGGAAACGTATTTCCATTAGCGATTTAACAGTAATAAACTAATTGTAAACAGTTGCCTTTCGTTTGCATGTTTGTTTCTTGTTACTTTGCGCTCACGCTCGGTGGTCCATCCCCTTTAAGATCGCAGCGCATCCCACCCCTTTAAAGCTCGACTCCGCGGTGTTGTCACATCAGGAGCTGCTGCTCGGATCCTGTAGTCCTGCGATGACCGCAAAAAGTCAAGAGGCGAAATCTCAACAGTGACCACCGCCCACCCAGATTTGTATATATCTCTATGTATATATTTTAAGGTACTCTCTAATTTATTGTCGCAATGCCCCGTGCGAGCTGCGCCTGCCTCCCCGCCGCCCTGCTCCTCCTGCTCCTGTCCTGCTGCCGTCCTGCCTGGGGATATTTCGCCGAGGAGCGCTGGAGCCCCGAGTCTCCGCTCCTCGCCCCCCGGGTCCTCGTCGCCCTCATCTGCAGGAACTCCGAGCACTCTCTGCCCTACTTCCTCGGCACCGTGGAGCGCCTCAACTACCCCAAGGACCGTATGGCTCTGTGGTAAGTGTCTCCGAGAACGATATCGCTTCCCCCCCGAACTGGGGTGCAGCCACTAGAGATAAAGTTAACGTCGCCGTCCGCCGATGGCCAAGGTCGAAAAGTTGTTTTTTTTTTTTGCCTCAGCTTTCTTCCCATGGCCGTTTGCACGGCACAGATTTAGAGGGAGAGTTGAGAAAAGGGGTGGACCCGCAGGGAATGACTCGTGTAACGTTTCGGCCAGGCTGTGTTGCGCAGGGGAATATTTCTGGATATAAAGAAAAGAAGAAGGAAAAAAAGAAAACGATGACAAATTTCCAACGAGATTTGCCAACGAGTTCAGGCGACGAGCGGACACTTCGAGGCTGCCTGTCGGACAGAGGCGAGCGCATCTGGTCGCCGCTCATCGCAGTGGCCATGCATTCATCCTGCATACGTGGAGGGACGGGACTGGCTCGGCCGCGGGGGGAGCTGTATGAATTTCAACATACAACTCTCAGCGAAGCAAAATAACGCCGTGCCAAGTCTTCTCCTCCTTACGGGCCACATCACCTCCTGACCGCCGGTTAGGCTGGGACAAACCCGAGGAGCGATTGCCCCTCATCTGTGAGGAACTTAAGTGTTTCTCTCCTCCTCATTAACTGTCACTAGTAAGTAAGTAACATCTGCATTTCTCATTCATGTCCATCCTCAAAGGTGGAGACACAGGACAGCATTGGATGTGACTTGTATGATCCTTGTTGTTTTACACAGCATCACGGCCCACTTAACATGATCCTATAAGTCATGTTCCAGACTTAACACAGTAAAACCCTGTCTGTCACTCGTGACAAATTTAACTCTCTCGGGCGTAATTGCCCTGCGGTTGAGCAAACTGATGTTATAGACTGTTTAAACACACGCCCGCCGTGCTTATGGGCAGAAGTCGAGGGTAAGTGAAAGGGAGGTGTTTCCCCCATAACAATTAAACAACATGCTCCAACAACCCACCCACGCTCATGCCGACAGAGCTGTGAGCAGTCTCCATGTCAGCCCCCGGGGGGGGAGGTATGCTTCTCACTCAGCAACTCCATGGGCAAGTTTCACTCCATTAAGTGGCTTTATGTGAGTGAAATCGTTCAATTCATCCTTTAATACACTCCTTGTAAGTGTGTTTGAGGTGAGTGCAGTTGTGTTTTGACATGTTCCTCAAGCACATTTAACCTACATCTGGGAAATGCAAACAGCTGTGTGATGTTATAAACACTACATGGTGTATGCTTCTTTTCTTTTTTTTTTCTCTTCTGCTGAAGCCTTTTCGCAGCTGCTTGTAAGCACGCCAAAGCCTCAGAAATCACAACTGGCAAGACTGTCATTTAAATCTTTGGTGCCTGCAATTAGCCCCGCATTTCTGCCTCCTTAGAGCAAACACTGGGTGCAGATGCAAGTGAACCGCCACTCGCGGATGGGTGATTAGAGCGCCAGCAGTACACGGTTGAAAAGTATGCTCTCTGCAAATATTTATTTGAGCCGAACACGAGGCGGAAGAGTCTGTGTGATTCGCAGTTTGAGGACTTACAAGGGCGATCAGTGAGAGTGAGCGAAGAAACGGTTTAGCGAGGAGCTGCGGTGTTCTCACACGTCCACGTGAACTCCTCGCAGGTGATCCGCCCTGGCTGTCACCCACGTGGTCAAAACACAAGCTCGGCTGGCTTTCGCGCAGAGGCCCGCTTTGCAGAAAAGACTGTTGATACAATACATGGCTAAGGAAAGGGGCACTGTGGAACTTTTCTCAGTTTCCCGGCAGAGGGATTTGGGCAGATGGGATGATTACGATCAACGCGGGGCTTTGATTTCATTCTCCTACAAAAGAAGGTCAAACATGCGAGGGGTCTGACCTGGGCTGATTTACCTCGCACGTGACTCGGGCCAGTTCACATTAATTCTTCCTGTTCTCAGGTACTGCAGACAACTCTTCTGTTTCCTCAATGTAGAATCAGTTCCTTAATGTTCCATCCCCTAAAATGAGATATTCCAACCTAAAATCATATCAGCCACATGTACACTGTGGTACTTCAGTGATGCTGGTATCATTATCAGTTGTAGCGGTTCCCACAGCGGTAGACAATGAGCTTACATAAGGTGAACACAACACTATTGTCTTTTGATTCCTGGTGTCGTCTTTCAGTTCTTGTCTCAGCTTGAATCCAGTCTGGCACTCGCGCTACATTCACCCGTTGTTACTGTTTCACTTTTCCCGGCCTCAGTTGTTAATAAAGTTAAGTCCCTCTGATGGCGAATGCGCTTCATACTAATCATTTACACTTGCTGCGTATTGACAGGGTGGCGACTGATCATAATGAGGACAACACCACCGCCATCCTGCAGGACTGGCTTGTCAAGGTGCAGAACCTTTACCATTATGTGGAATGGAGGCCAAAAGAGAAGCCCAGGTGGGTAATCATGTAGTGAAAGTTTGTGTTGCTGAAAAGGTTCACAGAGCCGATAGCATCGGTCTTAAGCATCCGTTTGTCTCGTGCAGGCGTCATGCGGATGAGGACGGTCCGAAGCACTGGACAGACCTCCGTTATGAGCATGTTATGAAGCTTCGGCAAGTCGCGCTGGAGTCAGCTCGTGAGATGTGGGCAGACTACTTCATGGTACGTCAACGAGGACGTTTCCCTTTTTAAGAAGTGAGCCGATGCTTCCAGCCCGACTGTCGACCGTTCACTAACAGCAGCAGAATGGAGCATTGGGAATGGTGTTCCCCGGGCTTATGCTTCCAGTAGAGTTTTTATAGTTAATCTGGTCCCATTCATTTGAATCCATACACTGAGACAAAGCGTGACTCGGCACGAACTGCGCTTTCAAATGCAGCCCTGTTTGCATTTCTATTTGTATTCCCCAGCCCAACCCACTTTGTCTATCTTCAGTGGGGTATAATTTGGAAGCAAAGAACATCTAGAATTGCAATAATTTTGTGCTGCGAATGTTTGCAAACTCGCCGTCGCCTTCTCCCTTGAAAACTGAGGTCTGTGCATTTTTTTTAGCATCTCAGTTCCCATTAAATCTTCATGACGTGTTCAACATTTCTTCTGGAGAGCCAGTCTATAGCAGGCCAAACATTTTACGGTTTCTCTTCTCTTCCCCGTGCAGCTGGCGGACTGTGATAACCTCCTCACCAATCCCGACACGCTCTGGAAACTCATGAAAGAGAATAAGACCGTTATCGCTCCGATGCTTGAATCCCGCGCAGCCTATTCAAACTTCTGGTGTGGGATGACCTCGCAGGTACTTTGGTGATGATTGGTTGCGCAGGATTTTTAATGTCAAGTATTTTCAAAGCTTTAATGAACGCTCTCAAATCCTCTCTGGACTCAACTGTTAATCAATTCGGCTGCCTCAGGGTTACTACAAGCGCACCCCTGCCTACATACCCATAAGGAAGCAGGTGCGTAAGGGCTGCTTTGCCGTACCCATGGTCCACTCCACCTTCCTGATAGACCTCAGGAAAGAGGCGTCCAGACAGCTGGCCTTTCACCCGCCACACCCAGACTACAGCTGGGCTTTTGATGACATAATTGTGTTTGCCTTCTCCGCGCGGATGGCAGGTATTACACCACGGAGCGCTTGGATCTGAAGCTGTCGCACATTTCTCTTTAATCTGTTAACCCCGAATGGGCATGACTTCAGCTCGAGAAAACATTTCCATCCCCCTCCTCTCGACAGATGTTCAAATGTTCGTGTGTAACAAAGAGACCTATGGCTACTTCCCCGTGCCACTTCGATCCCATAACACTTTGCAAGATGAGGCTGACAGCTTCATGCACTCCCTGCTGGAGGTTAATGGTGAGTAGCTCACAAACCGACTGAGGGCGTTACTATTTTTCCAGCTCCCTTTCCCCCCCAACTGGCTTAAAATCTATGTTCCACTTTCTGCTACTTCATATAAAGATAACTTTCAGCATCGTTTTTTTTAATGTATCATTTATACCATTTCTGCATCCATCTTCCCTCTCGCTGTGTAGTGCGAAATGCCCAAGCGATGCCTTCCAAATACATACGCGTTCCTAGAAAACGACCTGACAAACTGGGCTTTGATGAGGTAGGTAAAGAGTGATGTGAAGATGGAATCTGCAAAAATGGCTCCCCTCCCCGTCCAACCTCCATGCTGAATGCTTCCCCCTGCTGTTAGAAATCTGCCATTGCGTCCACTGACTCCACCGTTTTCCCCGCGCGCAGGTGTTCATGATAAACCTGCAGAGGCGGACTGACCGCCGAGAACGTATGCTGAGGGCGCTGTACGAGCAGGAGATCGCCTGTAAGATCGTCGCGGCCGTCGATGGAAAGTAAGTTCATTCTGTCTCGCCATCGCTTCCCAGCGGTCCGCCCGTTCCCCGTTAACTATTTTGTGCCATTCTCTTCACTTCAGAGCGATGAATATCAGTGAAATTCACACCATGGGCATCCACATGCTCCCCGGGTACAGCGACCCCTATCACGGTCGCCCGCTGACAAAAGGAGAGCTGGGCTGCTTCCTTTCCCATTATAAAATCTGGCAAGAGGTGAAGCCCAGGATGTGAACATTCCAATGTTTGTGATCCGAACAGTTGGGCGATGTACTGATTAAACCCCTGTCTGGTCGTTAGATCGCGGAGCGACGCCTGCACACATCTCTGGTGATTGAGGACGACCTGCGCTTCGAGGTGTTCTTCAAACGGCGCTTGATGAACTTGATGCATGAGGTGGAGGACGAGGGACTGGACTGGGACCTCATGTGAGTTCATGCTCCACTTTTCACAGGCTGGAATTTTACCTTGAGTTTGCAGTGGCCCCTCACTTGTCCTTTCTGTTTCTTGTCTCACAGTTACATAGGTCGGAAGAGAATGCAAGTGGATCGGCCAGAGAAAGCAGTGCCTAACATACACAACTTAGTGGAAGCGGACTATTCATATTGGACACTGGGTTATATGATATCGCTACAAGGTGCTGAGAAGCTTTTGAAAGCAGAACCGCTAAAGAGAGTTTTGCCAGTGGATGAGTTTCTTCCTATCATGTACAATAAACACCCTGTGTAAGTTTTGTTTTTTTACCTTACCTTGCACAAATACAGACACATAATACACTTTCTACTGCTGCCCAGGAGATCTGCCTTTTTTGTTTCCTTTTGCTTGACCTTACCTTGTCCTCCGCAGGTCTGATTATATGGAACAGTTTGAAACCAGGGACCTGAAGGCTTTTTCCGCAGAGCCTCTTCTAGTGTATCCAACACACTACACAGGGGACCCGGGCTACATCAGCGACACTGAAACGTCCACAGTGTGGGACAACGACAAGGTCCGCACAGACTGGGACAGAGCGCGCTCAGGAAAGACTCGGGAGCAGGCTGAGATCAGCACTGAGGCCCAGAACTCAGATGTGCTGCAGTCCCCTTTGGACAGTACAGCACGGGACGAGCTATGAGAGCAACTGGGTGAGAGCCTTGGGGAAAAAAAAAATCTGAGTTGTACAGGGCACTCCACCTTCATTTCTTTAAATCATGTTTCATCTTTGATAGCTTTGATTTTGCATCACATGCAGGGATAGGGCGTCAGAGTTTGTAGAAAGGCTTAATTTATCCAGATATGACGAGTTAAAAAGGGATCAGGTGTGTCTTCTATTTTCCGTCAGTTTGTCTTTCTATATTTTTTTCTTTCTAAATGCACTAGACTTGCCATTTGAAATGGCATTTGCAGTACCCAGCCTCTCTCTGTCATACAGAAATGAACCTATTTTTAAGAATGCAATTGGACTGTTACATTTCAGCCATTGGGCAGTTGACTTTGTCCTAATTTGAAGTTACACTGTGAAATGTTTTTCAAAAATAAATTTATCAAGAATGCAAATTAATTAGGCATTAACCGTGCTGTGTGTCACTGAGCAAAATGGGGCCTTCACGGAAGCGTCCATTTCCTAAAGCAACCAGTAAGCGCTCTAATTTCAGGCCTCTGCTGTCAAAAGTCCAAGAGGAGAAATATCTGTATGTATTTTGTTTTTATCTTTAGTATTTTCTCTTTACACATTTCGTATCGCTGTGTTTTGAATAATCCTTAAGCAGTCTTTTAGATGCTTGCAACAGATCTTTACCAAAGCAACAAAACATGAGAGCAATTGCTAGAATATGCTAACGCAAGTCATTACTCCTGTGTCCCTTGCCACCACTTTTGAATTGTTTCCCGACTAATGGTACCAACCAGCTGATGGTTATAGATTCGACAAACCACTGTGCACACCTGTTTGGGAGGAACATCGTGTATGCCCTCTTAAGTTCCCTCAGAAAGAGCCACATCCAAACACACATCAGCTTCTCCGCCTCTCTGTCATTCTCAGTTAAATCTGAGTTTGGGCATTTTGTGTGAGCAAGACTCAATAAAAGGCAACTGCGAAAACAAATCCACGTAAAGTTTGGATCGTCTTGCTTTTATATATTTCTTCTGTCACGGCCTTGCGTGGCTACAGTAGATCTCACACGAAGTTGATTTCTGTCGGGCATAAATGGGAGAAGTTCACCCGATGAAATGTTAGAGGTGCACTTTGAGGAGACGAGCGGCACAAGGAACTCCTTCACTCCTTCACACTTAATACTTTTGAACAAACTTGCACTTTACTATTTTTAGTGTGACGCCTCTGATAAATTAACTGTTTATCAAGACCTCACTTACCCCTTTTGTGTACTGTGACCTGCATGTGGGTCTCCCAAAACAATGAGGAATACACCGGGTGCATCGGCCGCTGACAAGCGTGAAGCATTTAGCTATTTTTACTTGTTCTCACGTGTTTTATCTGGTTGACACTCGATAACAAGGTCACAACTTGTGTGTGCTCAAGTGTTGGAGCCAAGCTGTTAAATAAAACCAGTTGGAGGACACTTTGTGTTACGTTTGGTCTTGATGGACAATGATGCTGTAACAATACTCAATAGCACTAGCTTCAGTGGGGTCCACGGCCCTTTTGATTATGTCTGATGGGGCCAATAGACATAAGAAAAGTTGTCCCTGGACATTTAAATGAAGCCAAGTGTGGTAATTGTGTATGTGGGACAATGACAAATGACAAGAGTTTACAAAATGATGTATTCTGTTGTTATTATGTATCAGTGGTGTTGCTAAATCAATACCTGTCAATATCAAGGTCAGATATCTGCAAGCTGTGAGAATGCATGCTATTCAAATAGTTTGCATTTTGACATTAACAGCAAGCTACTGAGACTGGAGATCTTGTTTACTAAGACAACACAATCTTGTGGTTCTACAGTAGTGTGACATTGTAGGTGGGGCGTACCATGTCAGAAAGACACACTTCCTCTCCACATCATAGTGAATACATTGGCCAACCTCCTCTCTACCAGAGGAAGAGCACTGTCAGAGCACAAAATAATGATTGCGGCATGCTAATCATTTACCATAAGCGCCCCAGCGCATGTACACACTGCAGTGCAGATTTCCTACCACAACTGTTTCCTATAGTGTGGTAGAGTTGTGTGTGAACCCCAGTGGTAGATGATGTGTGAGGGTTGTTGGTAGCGCCTCACAGAAATGGAAGAAGATAATGTGCCAAACCAGGATTCCTCTCAAGCTGCAGGTGAGGTCAGAGTGTAATGTTTTGCAGTCATTTTTGTGTTGTCTTTCATTTCGATATATAGAATATGTTAAACGTTTTTAAAATTATTGCTTTCAACAGCCTTTGAAACTGCCACTGAGAAGTAAATTTCTTCACGGCTTGTTTTTTAAAAGGACAAATAATCTTATTATTGTGCACGGATTGGAAGTTTACTGTCATCGCTGTGGTGCCACTTGACATGGACATTGCATGTGGGTGCATGCATAATGTTCCATTGTGCATCGTTATAGTGAAAGTAGGAACGCAAAGGACTTCCTGAACTGTGTGACACATTCTTGCGCTACAGTTTTTTTTGTGTGTGACTTCTGTAGTTTTATCTAACAGTGTATGCATGTGTGATCTTTGTAAAAAGCAAAAGATCGAATTCTAAATTAACACATCTGAGATTGGTGTGATGACTGGTAAAACCGTTCCTCTTGCTAGAAGTTTTTGCGTCATGTAAGTTCCTATTCACAAACTTACTCCAATTAGACTTAGATTCTTTAATGTAAAATTGTTGGCGGTCGTTAAAAATGTTTTGCTTAAACATCTCACTTTCCTCTCTGTTCTCGCTGTATGACTGGAAACTGCTACTAGTGTGAAAAACAAGGACTTAATGTTCATTATGGGACATGAAACATTGCAAACAGGATGTGGTTGACCAAAAGCGAGACATTTCAGAGAGAGAGAGAGAGAGAGAGAGAGATTGCTTTTTGTCATTTGTTGAAAATGTTGTAAATCCAAGTTTAACCTTTTGGCGAAACACTAGTTAAATTGAGGTTGTTGCTTTTCTATCAGAATGTGCCATGCTGTTATATTATATATTTCAGTTCACAATCATTCAAAGAACTACACTTCTTCAGAAATATAAAGGAAATGCTGTTAAGATGTGACTTCAGGAGATTAATGTTTGATTTCTGTATTGATATGACGAATGTTTTACATTCGGCATTAAATGACTTGTTGAGCAGCTCAGAAGTAGTGCAAGTCAAATGAACACTGGAAAGCAGGTCAGAGCTGCATTCACCCTTCCTACCTACACGTTTCATTTTGTCTTTATGGTAGTATGAAAGAAAAGAAAATATCATTTGGGGATCATGGAAAGTGATCTGCACTCTGTTCTCATATGCTTAAATTAATGCTACTTTCATTTCTTCCCTGCATCTTTAAAGACTCTGGTCTGGCCTTAAATTTTATACACTTACCCTCAGCATGTTCAGGTTATCTGTTTTTGGCAGAGAGGAATGCATTTCAGCATCTCAAATCCACTGCAGTTCTGTCTGACATGACCAAAATCTGGAGACCTTTTCCATGTGTCATTTCAGACGTGAAGACTGTGCATCGTAAATCTGAAACCAAGCGATACAGCGAGATCTTCAGAGACTTCGATAATCTTGATTTATCTTTAATCTCTTCGTAAGTATCATACTTTTGTACACGCATTTCTTCTGTACATGGGCTACAGTTTTTGAGTCAATGCCTTTTGTTGTGTTGTGCTCTGTTAAACCTCTGAGTGCAGGCACACACGCCTGATAAAGAAGAGGAAAGAAAGAAGCTGATCAGACACTTTCTCCTCATTCAACCTAAAATGTTTCTTCATACACATTTAATGCAGCAACACAGTTTAGCTTCAGCTTTTGCAGAAAGCGCCGATCCCACTGCAGTTTCTTCAAGAATTGCGTTTTCCAGTTGGGTATTGCTATTTGACTGTACATTTCTCTCCCAACACGTTCTTTCTGGGTTCAGTGCAGGGGAGGATCTGCTGGCAGATTGTGACTCCCAGTCTCTCTCAGAATCCATCACTGCAGAAAGTGCAGAGATCATAAACCAACATGATGTGTCTGTAAGGCTTTGATACTTACTTTTTAAAATCAATGCAGGAAACACTTTTGTCTGTTACTCGTGTTGTTGTTGATGTTAAAGTTCATCTCAGATTATGTTGTTGAAGTTACTGATCTCAAAAAACACCAGAAACACCTTTTCAAAGAAAGTGCTTACAGAATACTGCGGGTTTGTTCTGAGAGGATTAGTGAAACTTTTATAGAGTAAGAGTAAGTTTATTAGAGTCTGTTTTTTCCCCAACAGACTGAAGATGCATTGTGTCCACAGATACGCTCTGAAGCCACTGAGGCAGATGGAAACCCATCAGGTATGATCTGTGAATGTGAGCGAGAGCGGGGCGGGGGTGTATGTGTGTGGGCTCTCCTGTGCGACTTGTCACAGTGGCAAAGGTCACTGGTTTAATCACCTGCTCGCGTTAGCATGGCCCATGCTGTGACTGACGTCCCAGCAGATCCTTAGTGGTGATGAGCGGGAGCTGGTGTTGGTCTGAGCATCGTCTTCAATCTTTCCAGGTTTTCTGATAATTAGCCATGAGTTGTAATTGCCCTGCCGTAACGAGATTAGGATAAAGGAAGAGGATTAAAGCAGGAGACAGCTGCCCCCAGTTTTGACACAAGTCTAAAGAAAGAGGGGGTGTCAGTATTACTCAGGCTAAGGCAGTAAATATAGGGGAAATGGAGATAAAGGTTAGACTTACTCATAGTTGCTACTGTGACCTCACTGTAACTGAAAATAGCACACAGTAAGAGGAATTACAGATGATTAAAGGTGAAAAAGTAGAGACAGCCAACCAATAGCTAACTGATGCTTCAGGCACAGAAACTCTTCTCATTTCATAACTAGGTCTTTTATGGTCCAAACTGCACCTGTTGAATTGTGGTCAACAAAAAGCTTTATCCCATTTAGTATTTCCTGAAATCAATCTGCAAGGAGACCTGGATACATCGCATGTCATTTAACCAATCAAAAAATCACACAGTATTAGGACTTGCTCTTTGGCAAGATGGTTTCATGTGTTCCCATTGGTTGGGATTGTGTACCAGCCCTCTAACTCCCGCTGCACGGTCACACACCAGGAGGTTAACCTCACTGGATACTAAAGCCTGTCACTCCGCAATCTGGACCTGACTAAGATAATCCCTGATCCAAGTCCTGGAGGCCGTGGCCATCAGGCAGCACAGATTCTGCTTAGGGCCTGATATCTGAACGTGCTCAGAGCTCTCCCTAAAACACACCATAGAGGGGAAAGGCTAAGAGAGGTCAACCGTGGCACACACTCTGGCAACAAATCTATCATTCTTCTGGAATTGCCTGTTCTTTCCTGTGGATTTTGCTTAAAGACAGAGAAGAAAACATCACCCTGTTTGGATTTTTATACCACTCTAACTGGATTTAGCATCTGTAAAAAAGGAACAGACGAGAATAAAACTTGCATGTCGGAGGGAGGAACTTGAGAGAGGTTGTTTTGCACCATCTCGGGTGATGCGTGCTTGCTCAGTTAAAAACACAGCTGAACACTCAGGAAATGCTCTGTGGACCGTTAAAAGAAGTGAAAGTTCTTGAAGTACATATGTTCTCTAACCTTTGGCTCCGGGAGAACGCTGAGATGTGTTCCAATAGATTTTAACCGCAGCTCTTATTTGCAAAAGTGGTGCTGGAAGTGGAACACAGCGATAAAGAGGACAACAGAAAGTGGTGTGGGGTGCGATCGACAGACCACGTGATTGTCGCTTATACATCACCTTCCCTTTGTCAGCGTGAGTCACAGGGGAAGAGCCAGAGGAGTTGTCATGTCAACACCCTGTCTGCCTCGACACAGCTGTGACGTGGTGGTCATAACTGCGTGCTGGCACTGAGCGGCGTTTGTAACTCTCTGCTCTGACAGTAGGCCTGTTTCTATGTAACAGGTGTGAGAGGGAGGGGCCAGGCAGAGAGAGGAAGAAGGGTCAGGGGGGAAGTTATTTAGCTAAAGCTGTTTGTCTATGGTCCATAGAAGCCCTCCTCCCTCAGGTCACATCCTTATTTGTGTCAAGTTGAAGACTGAGGCGAGATAAAAAGAGATATTTACAAACAAACAACAGCATACATACCTGCATAGGTATGTGTATGGTACTGAGACCTACTGGAAACGGCAGGAACTTTTGTCTGAGGAGCAGCTATGACTTGCCATATGCAGTCATTATTTCCTGTTTTGGGTTTGTGTAAAACTTTTTCTAAGTGACTTCTAATTGTCTTTGTCTTGTTTGATAAAGTCCAGGAGCTGGCGTTTGTCACTCTATAGTACATTGATGTTTTTTAAGACTGGGAGAGACTGTTTGAATCCTCCAGGAGAGACAAGCTGGAGGGCGTAGCCCAATCGACACCGTGTGATCCCCGGGTACAGCTCCAAGTGTGTGGAGCCTGCAGTGATGCTGATGTACTCCCTCTCAGCCCAGGAAGCAGACCTGGCCCTCTGCCGCTGTGAGGATGGAGTGGAGACGGCGCTGCAGTACACCAAAATGTGGTGCCGCTATGCCAAAGAAGTGCTCACCTGGATGGAGAAGAGAATCAGCTTGGGTAAGTGCACATGCAGCTGAATGAAGGAAATGGTATCATAACATGTAAATTATTGTCACACTATGTCTGCGGTCTCGCTATCAATGCATCTGCGTGTTCTATGATGGTGCATTTAAACATAAACTGCACACAAAGGCAGCGATAGATAGGGTGCTCATGAAACGAGAGCAGAGCACGAAAATTTTATGCACAGTCCAGTTACTAGTCTTATAAATGTACCATAATTTATTCGTTTAACATTTTGAATATTTATAGTTTTGCAAGTATTTATCAGTTGAAGAGAATTTTGTAATCTCTGAACCGTAATAAAAGCTAGAAACTTTGCAACAAGTTCACACACATTTCTGGAAAATATATACTTAGACGCCGCTACAGCGAGTCACAAGAGCTCAGGAGAGCAGATCGTCCATCATTAAAGATATAATACAGGCTGTTGGAGGGTTGACTAGTACGGATGAGCACCATGTTGCAGCCTGACATAACATGGCCTATCTGTATTAATTCACTCAGCGAGGATGTCTGCGGGTGGTGCAGTCGCCCTGGTGAGCTACACGCTGCACACACAGAGAGAAAGGATTATAGGGCAGATTAGCTGGCTCGATGAGGTTAATAAAGGAGATGGAGTGCCTTTGAGTGTGCATAGACACTGATTACCCTGGTATCTGCTTGCACAGGTGCCCAGTGTCCAGACTGGGATGCCAAGCATGCGAGTCTATTGGCAGTAAGCAAAATATAGAGGACAGTCTCCAGCTCAGCTGCGTAAGGAGCAGTGTTAGGCAATGGCAGCAGATGAGTAGCACTGGGTGGAGCTCAGCCCCAAAACTACCACACACACACACACACACACACACACACACACACACACACACACATACACACACAAACACAGCAACATTGTGAGGTCCCAAATAACAACGGTGAAAAATCAAGTTTTTCTCTGTAAAGATGGCGCACAGACAGTTTTACAGTTTCAGGCGTAAAGAGTGAAGATAAATGCCTCTCAGTTAATTTCCTGATATAGATCTTGCTAATTCCCACAGCTGACACAAAATGATGGCCGGAGCTGTTTTTAAGCAAATCAGCTCCACTGACAAGATCAAAATGGAGGCAGACCTCAGTCGAGTGCTTGCTCTGCTTCCAGGAGGTTTGATGAGCTTTCCAGTAGATGTGAGGGTTTCCCAAAGGGGCGTAAAGGCTGGTGGACATCACTTCATGTCAAAAATGGAGCCTCAAACTGCCATAGTGAGGCTAGCATAGTATATTACAATATAATTATTCAATCGTTTTTGTTGGCAGAACAAGAATTTGCAAAAAATGTGATGAAGACAGCTGAAGGAGCAAAAGTCAACGTGGCACACCAGGTTTGTTTATTGGATGTGTACCAAAGGAGATCATGTGATTTTCTTAATATGTGTTACTGGAATTCATTCTTACAGGACAGATGTGTTTGTTCTCTCTTCATTGTGGAAAAGCTGTGTAAAGTTGTCCTCGCCCCTCTAGGAAATGATGCCTCTGCAGTACATCTACACCATGGCGCTCGAGCAAGACATCAAGAACAGCTTGTCCTCGAGAAAGACGTCCGACCTGCTACAGAACCGCTGTTACCAAGTATGGAGATCCACGCACACAAACGCACAAAAAGTTTGAGTAAATCGTCTCCGTCTTTGAGAGGCAGATTTGTCGCCACGAGTTTGTGTTTAATCCAGTGTCTGTGTCCCGAAGGCCTTGGCTGCCAAGAGGAATGAGATTGAAAAGTGGCGCAGAGAGTTTAAGGAGCAGTGGGTGAGAGAACAAAGGAGGATGGTAAGTCAATTTGGGGTCTCGTTTGTGACTGAAGTTGAGCTGAGTTTATTGAACTGTCAAAACTCATTTTCTCAGTTTTAAGACTTTCCGACTGACTGGATGTCTTGACAAGCGTCTTAAGCAAAATAACAGCCTCCGTGAGAGACCGATCTCTCTCTTAAGACCTTGCCGATACCTATATAAAAACATTTTAGACTGTACATAGCACAAGCAGTAAAATCTAACTAATCTGTGTTATTTTCCCCCATCCTGTGTTTTCAGAACGAAGCAGTGACAGCTTTTAAAAAGGCTCGGCATCAATACTTCCAACGCTCCGATGAGTTCGAAAAGGCCAAAGCTGTCTCTGCTAAAGCTTTGGATGACACAGCCGGTATCAAAACACTGGATAAGAGGAGGAAGTCCAAGGATGAAGCTCAGACTAAGGTGAATCATTGATGCGCTATGTTAGTATCACCTGGAGGAATGAAGTTCGAGTAAAGAAATAAATAAAAATCTGTATTTCTCATAGTGTTCGTCATTATGCGTCACAGCACAATTTAAAATTTAGAGATATTTGGGATCGCACAGCAGCTTGCAGGTCTTCCCTCTGTCTCCTCCAGGCGATGGAGGCGGAGCTTCTGTACAAGCAGTCTGTGAGTGACGCCAGGATCCACCAAGATGACTTAGTGAAAGTCAAAGAGAGAATTATTTCTCACATTCGCAAGCTCATCTGTCAGGGAGACACTGTCCTCAAGGAGGTTGGTATGAAATTTGAGGAAACTAAACATTTGTCTTCCTGCCAACATCCTTTACAGGCTGTTCAAGGCAACAGTCTCTAAACTTATATACGATATATATACATATAGATATATGGTGGGAATGCCGTTCATTTATTTTAGTTACTGACTCAATCTCAATAACTTGGACTTCAACTATACAAACATTTCTACATTCAACGTCAAATAAGGAGACATTGAGGTCCAAACATTGACGCATGCATATCTGTGAGGTAGTAAACCATGTCTCCATGACTGCACAAATAAATACAGTATTTGCTTGAATGTGATAACCGACTTAAGCAGTGTATTATGGTTTGCAACTTTGCTTATATAGTGAAATAAATAAATAAATAAAAGACATGAATAGTGGCACATCTAACATGTTTTACTGCATCCAAACAGTAAAACGACTGCTTTGTCTCCACATTCCTCGCATCAGGTCACAGTCAACATGTTTTACTACCAGCGGCAGCACTCGGAGCCCGTTCCCCTCGGCTACCACAACTTGGAAATGACGTGCAGGTCCCTGGAGCCTGGTGAGCCCTACCTGTCCTACATCCTCAGCAAGCGCCGCCTCCAGCAACCTCTCCAAATCTTCACCTTTCAGGAGTATGTTCCCCAGGGCAAAGGGTACAATAAATTGTTTTCTTCAGTCAATTCAGATGGGATGCAATATGTATTAATAATTTCACTTAATTAATTTTTTAAAAATAATGTTTTTTTATTTAAAAGGAACAAACGAAAAACCAGCAATACTCTGAGCTCTATGCAGGACTTTTCATCAATGACAGATGACAGCCCTTACAGAAGGACCAACGATGGCAGTAAGGACTATGCATGATTGCATATGTGACTATATTAAGAGCTTCCATTTAAATTTAATATCTGCTTTCTTTTGTTTTTTGTATACTATAGGGAAAACAGGGTACAGTGACAGTGAGAGTTTTGGAGGCAGTTTGGAATCTCTGTCCAGCCCCGGTAAGCAGAAGCCATTTGTTTCTGTAACTTTTCTTTCACATGCGTATGAAAAACTTGCAAAGGTAAACACGTTTCATTTCCCCTCTACTGTGTCTCCACTCCATGGGAATGCAAATTTGAAGCTCACGGTAACAGGAGGCTACCTAAATCCGCATCCAATTTTACACTGTCATCGGACGACCTGGACGAACGGGATATAGCGTCAGAATCAGGTTTTGTAATTCCCTCTTTTCGAACCTTTTTATGGATTATTATAACTGTCATTATTATCACTAAACCCTCCCTTTTCCTACAGAGTGCACTGATGGTCAGCCAGTCAAAGTGCGCCCACTTTCGCGAGCTGCACTGACGCACCAACTCAGGAAGATGAAGAGCAAGATGGTGAAATGCAAGCAGTGTGACAACTACATTGTTGTCAGTGGGGTCGAATGCGAGGAGGTATGAGGCCAAATCATAGAGCGTCACTGAAACAGGCTATTGTGAGAAGAAGAGCGGATTGGGCTAATGTGTGCACGGTGGGTGCAAGAGTATTGGCGTAATCCATTCCTGTTGTGTCACTGCACCGTCAGTGTGGGGTGGCTTTCCATAGGAAGTGCATGGAGGTGTGTCAGGTGGAGTGCGAGCAGAAGAAGGGGACTGTGTTCGGAGTCGATCTCTCCCTGCTGCCGCGTGACAGGCCAGACGAGGTGCCCTTCGTGGTGCTGCGCTGCACAACTGAGATCGAGAGCCGCGCTCTCTCGGTGCAGGTATATTTCACCACGCCGCAGTCACCGGAGCGTAGAGGCTTTCAAGCGTTACCTGGGGTTTAATAACCGCTGTTTGCCTTTTTTTTTTTTTCCTCTGAGGGGGTGTATCGCGTGAGCGGGTCCAAGCCTCGCATCCAGAAGCTCTACAATGCCTTTGAGATGCAAAAGGAGCAGGTGGACCTCTCTGACCTCTCGCCGCATGACATCACTTCCATCCTTAAGCACTTCTTCAAGGAGGTACAGAAGCCGCTGCCACAAGAACTTCACTGAATTGAATAGGCTGATCATATGAGGAGTTGAAGATTTGTCTCTGATCTCACCTGACTAATCTCACTGTTATCTCCTCCAGCTTCCAGAGCCCTTACTAACCTTTGACCTTTACACTGACTTCCTCGATGTGGGAAAGACCATCCAGCAACTCAATGAGAGCAGGGAGCAGCCACAAGACACTAATGAGATAACAGACATCATTCACAGCCTTCAAAAGCTACTACAGAAACTCCCTCCATATTGCTACAGCACCTTGCAGCATCTGATGTCTCACCTACAAAAGTGAGAATGCAGCTGGTTTAACTCTTAATTATCCGAGAGATTAGAATAAATATACTTAAATGTCCTTCATAGAGAGCACTTCCCTTTGGCTTAAAAATAAAACTGTATCCATCCTTTCCTTGAATTTGCCTGCTCTTTGTCCCCACAGAGTTTCAGAGAACTGCGAGAACAAGATGTCCCCCAGCAATTTGGGTATTGTGTTTGGGCCGACACTATTGCGCCCTCTTGTGTCTACGGACATGTCAATGGCTGCCCTGCTGGACACCAGTTACCAGGCCGTACTCGTGGAGTTCCTCATCAGACACCATGACATGGTGTTTGGTCTTCAGCAAAGAGACAGCACGCCCCCTCCCCCGGTCCCCACTGCACCTCTCCCCAACACCCCTCCCAGAGCTGCCTGCCCCCTCGATGGGGACGATTACACCAGCCCAGAGCAGGACAACTCCTCCAGAGAGCGCTCAGTTGAAGTAAGTAGTGCACTGACCGAACATTCAGGACTAGTAGCCCTTCACGTGACTGCTACTTGAGTTTAAAAAGGATCAGTAGCAGTTGATTTGCGAACACACAGGACAGAGTGACTTTACACTTGAGCTACTTTTCCTGATTAATTTACCTGTTGTTTTAAGAGCCTTAGCACCTGGCACCTTAACCTCGCGTTTATTCTGTCAGGATTAAGGCGCCGGACAGCTGCTGCATTTCTACTGCTCTACCTGCGCAGACTCTGACCTGCATGACTTTCTGTCAAGCTTTACTATGTGTGCTTTTCACTTCTGTTGCTTTTAAACAAAATAAATTCAACCAGATGGCTTAGAGGCACAGATGTAAAATCCCTGAGGAGGGTTAAAGAGTGGTTCATACGTAAAACTAATCTGAAATATCCTAAATAAGGTTTGAAGTGTCCAGACTCATTCCTTCACATTTGTTCATAGCCTTTTCCCATAAACGTTACTGCTTACTACAGTGCTGCACTATTTCGTATTTCAGGTGTAGATGTGGTCTGTAAATCCTTGCAGAAGTCCACCACTCAATTTGTGTCATTCCAACAGAGTCGAACAATCAAGAGAGAGTCAAGCGAGGGTTATATATCTGACAAGTCTTCATCCAATGAAGCTGTGGACCAGCTCAGCCCTGAAGCCAATGAGAGAGCAGGTAGGCTTGGATGTAGTGATAGAGCAGTTACTCCTGACTGGAATAGATGATAGAACTTAATATGTTGGGGTTGTTTTATTTATAGATTATTGTTTCAGCTTGTACCTTTGCTGCCTGAGGAAAAAGACTGAACTAATCCTGTTGGAGGTCTTGAAGCATTTCTCATACTTCAGACAGGTGCTTTGTCCTAGTTTACAGTTATTTGGTATCTTCTTCCTGAGCATCAGTTAAATTGGGTGCAGAGTGCACCAACCGTTTGTTGTAGTTCCCATTTTTTTCTCACTTTACATGTTTCCTCCCTTTATTTTTAGAAATAAGACTTCCTTCCTTTTTCTGCTGATGCTATCTAGTTGCATTCATCTGTAAAAGCTGAATCAGGTTGTTCGGCTGTTCTTTGGATTGTGACAATGGAACGAAGCCACTGATTTCTGATAGATTTTCACTACTGTGGTTGTCATGTGATAGTTTCCCTTTTGGTAAAGATTGTGATGTTACTTTTGAACCTGGTCAAATATTGACCACAGACTTACAAGGCAGGGAGGTCTGAGGTCTCATCTATTCTTTACTTGCTTTGCTCTTACTGTAGTGCTGAGGGGTTCTCTTATTTGTGGCTACAACTTTATGCAGCTTCACAGCTTCGGATCAGAACTAAACAAATGAGTATATTAGCATCCACTGTGGAGTTAAAGTTTTAAACTCCTGTCCATCACGGTCAAATCAGTGCAGTTGCTATTCTAGACCTTCAAGAGGAACTCTTGCTTAAATGTATGTTTTCACACAAGACACTGGTAATCATGCTTCTGTGTTTGTTTTAACCCTCTGAAAAAATTTACAGGGAAAGCCAAGTTTATTGAAATCAATAACCTGAGTTTCTACTACTTTTATGAATTCCCCCACTTGTTCTCTCTCTACTGCCCCAGTCCTGGCTATAAGAGGGGCGTCGACTGATCAACAGGGTGAGACGGTGGGAGAACAGGAACCCTACTTGGGGACTCAGCCACACTATCGCTTCACCAGACAGCCTGTGAAGTATCACCGGCATAACCCAGGAACCCGCCTCACAAACCCAGGCCGTGCAGCCAGTCATCCTGCAGCACCGGTGAGGGGCTGTCCAGGGAGTGCTGACAGCAGCCGCAGCTCCTCTCCAGAGGCTGGGGCGCAGAGACTTTCCCAAAACTTAGATGTCTTCTGTGAAAACCCGCCCCAGACACACCAGTCCGCCTTTGCCGCAGAGACTAAAGTGGATGTCCCGCGCAGCCCCCGTGAGGTTGTGCAGTACATGCTCGGACTGGACTCAGCATTTACATTGCCTGCAACCGTGACATCATCTGGTACAATGCAGAGAGCCTCTCAGCAGGAGGCGGCTGGGTGTCATGCTGATCTGAACACAAATATGTCCAACAACAGGCTGGACAGTGCTGGACAGGCTCGGGCTCCGTGTCACTCACCAAAGACACTTCCTGTTGAGCACAACCTGACCGCACCAGCCCAGAAGATCCTGTCTGGTCTGAAGCTGAGACGCAGCCACTCAGGGAAAGACGAGCAGCTCTTTGTCTGAAGAAGGAAACAGTTCACTGGAAGACATTCACACGCACTATGGGGGTCCTTAATATCACTGGTATTATATGTAATGACTGCTACTACTATCAACATGCAGCTTTCAAGAATAAAATGCTCCCATATTTTATGCACAACCATCTCCCCTGCGAACAGGAAATGTAGCCGTCTTCAACAAGTCACCTTGTTGGTGGTTCAGTGACCGAAACATTGAACATTAGAAAAACACATTTGAGTCACTCTTCAAGGAGTTGAAAAGTTCAGGTCTGATGTTTAACGGGAGGCCACAGCCTTATTACCACTAATCCTCTTTGAGATTTTGAACCGTTGACCATCCAGCTGTCTAATACCCACAAGGACACGCAAGGTTTTTATTAGTTTTTAATATTTCTTGTGCGTTTGAATGTAATTAGCAGGTGGCTTGAAACTTAAGTTTCGAAGATGCAAACTAGTATATATGTATTCAGTTCCTCCCGCTTTTGTCCCAAACAAACTACAATGAGCGCCATCAAGTGTTGAAGTGATGGTTTTCTAAAGAGGATTTTGTTGCCTATATTTTTTTCAAAAACTGTTTTCTAGCCTCCAGAAGGAAGACGTTTGTAGTCCACAAACAAAGATATGCTCTCACTGGTGTCATAGTTATCCTGACTGATATTTTTTTAATTATTGCCATGCAATTTCCTCGTTCAACACAAGAGGACGGTATTCTCTTACTGTGAGGGGAAAACATGCCAGACACAATAGTTGAAGGGCAATAAACCATTTATTTCTAATTACAAGCTCAGTGTTTTGAGATGTCACCTTTCCTATCACATTAGCTTTTTCATCCATGGACCTGTTTCAGGGATGATAAACGACATAAAATGGCATTAAGATGAGAGAACATTTCCTGATGTCTTGGTAGAATTATGGTTGCCTGTAACTGCTATCCCCTTCATTTGCCTTTGTTCTTTTGATTATATTTCACCAAAATCGGTTAGTTTAAACATGGAATAAAATTTAAGGGCCACGATTGCCTGTTTTCCATGTCGAAGCATATTCTTCTCCCTTCAAAAAAATCGCCCTTCAAAGTCTCCCACTAACCTTGAACACAAATGCAGACGATCATCCCCATCTGAGTTATCAATAGGCTGCATCATCGCTCATCTCCTCATCATCTTCCGCACCTTCTCCCTCCCTCCGTGTCTGTCCATCTCCTCCCTCTGCGCCTTTTTACGCACAAAACAAGTCAGAGCGCGCACACGGCTGGCGGAGGAAACAGGAGAGACAATAGACTGTAGTTTGGGTCATCATCATGGTATTTGGATTTTTACCGTAGGCAACATGCGCGCCGGGCTGTGAGGTGCAGGTGAACGATCTGTTAAACGCGTCTGTTCATTCGCTGGCCCGAAACTTTCCCCCACGGTTTAATGTTGCCAACCGAGATTTCAGGAGGAGTGTGTTTCACCTCAAGGTAGGACTCCGCAACTCAAGAACAGGTTGTCAGCGACGGCGGTCTTGTGATTTCCATATAATTGTGTTGCTTGTTGATAATGTGTTGCTTCTACCCGCAGCAGGTCTCACACTTGGGCTTAGGTCTGCCGTTGTTTGACGTGATTTATTTAATGGCGAGTTTGAGAAAAAAAAAGGTGAAGTCACAGTGACCCTGCTATCGTATAAGTTATGTGATCTTTGATTTGCTCTGGTAATCCAAGCAAATAGCCGAAGATGATGTGGAGGAGCAGCGATTTTTATTACAAGTTGAGATCCACTGGGTATTTTTCAGGGTGTGTTTCAGAATCAAGCACGTTGCTCTGGAGACTGCGTGATGCTTATCCTGAATAATATTTAATCAAGTTTAGAGTTGTTTTATGAATGTAGTAATCACTTCCTATTAGTGGACCAAAACAGGCATGATACATAACAAATAAACTTTCCATGTTTTTAAATATATATTATATATGTACTGTATATTTACTTTTGATACCGAGAAGACAATGCTGGCATTTAACAGCTTTTCATATAATAAACCGATTTTCTCTCCTCACTTTAATATCAGTTCCAAGGAACAGAAAGGTTGGTCATTACCTTCAAACTCAGATTAACTTCTCACTGTTTCGCCGAATGTCAGTCTTTACATGCGCTTTGAATTTATTGATCCTATTTTTCCTCTTATAATAAGACAACGCATTCGCTATAATCGTTGCTCTAGGACCTGCAGGAAAGTTAATTCAATCTTTTGGAACATTTTTATTCCGATAAGCGTTGCCAGAGTATCAAGGCTGTTAGTCTCAGCATGTAATTATCGGTGTATCACACACATATGTCAGTAATATATTCAACCCGCAATTAGGGAAAATGCCAAATCAGATTAGTTCTGTATACATAATTCATTTCTTTTATTTGATTCCTTCATTTTCTGTGGCAATGCAGCAATCATCCAAAAATTCAATTGCCCATTTTATATTTCCTGGATTTTAAGAGCTCACCCAACAGGCCTCCCAGATGTGAAAGTAAAAATCAGAGGGATTATTTAACAAAAAATATCAAAAATATAATACATTACCCAAATGCAGTATAGAATATAATCAATGTGATATTAATGTAGCTAGCCTAAAAAACACGACAAAGTCTGACAAAGCCACTACACACAATCTGCATAGTTAAGGTGTCTGCAGGAGAACTAAACGCATTTTTCACTAATATTTCCGCAAATAGCTTATTTTTCACTGCATCAGTAGATTTTTTTTAAATTGTGGGATGTAGAAAGCCGTCAGCGTCATTTAATGTTTTTTCTATCCAAAATCCGTTTTATTTTGATGAAACCGCGATATAAATTAAAATAACTGGAATTAATATGATTCGTTTCCGTAGAATAGTTTCATAATAATCACACACAAAAAATTCTAGAATTATATTGTTATTTTAAAACGGCAGACCGATAAATTGTCTTTCTATAAGAAAATAGGCCTGCGTATTTGCTTGCAGTTTTAAGAAAATCATTTTATAGTATTTTAATAATTGTGTTTATCTATCTTTCAGTAATTATGTCGAGTGATATTTAAAGGGTGACACGCACTTTAAAAATATCATGTGACTATAGATTTAGGGTGATTTTAGGGCCTTGGAGTCATAGGCTACTTGAGTTTTAACCAATAATTAAGCTCACATGGTGGGCTAACCTTTGATGCTTTGTTTTTATTTAAATTATGTAAAAATCGCATTTTATATATTCTTATATCTATTAATACCATTTCCTTTAACAATATGAATTAGATCCATATAGTGTTTTTTTCGTGTGTGTGTGTGTGTGTGTGTGTGTGTGTGTGTATTTGAGTGTGTGAGTTAATGATGGGAACTTGTCGCCCAAAACTATAAGCATGCACCGTCTACAAGTTGCTAATGACTTTATTATAAAGGGTTTACTGCAGCGGTTCATCTGATATCTTAGATTGAAATTATTCAGTTTTTTTTAATCTATCTGTAGCGATCACACTGAGGGAAGGAGAGAAGGGATGAAAACAGAGGAGACCCAGCAGTCCTGTCTGCAGCAGCCTCCATCCTCAACGCCTTTTGGTGAGTGTGACCTGACAATTTGTTGCATAGGGCCCAGACTAAATTGTGTTTAGGCCTATGTTAGAGAAAATATGAACTTCCCTGTCAGTGCAAAACAATTTAGCAAAATTTTAGAGTGACACCATAAGAAATGTTTAGTATAAGCTCATATATACAATATATATGAATTTGGTGTGTGTGTGTGTGTGTGTGTGTGTGTGTGTGTGTGTGTGTGTCTGGAATAAAGAATTAAATGTCATCATAGTGTAAGAACAAGAACAAACAAGTCCAGTACGGGATGAAAAAGTGGATCGCCTACGATTACCCATAAGTTAAAAAAATTGGAATTGTAAAATCTTGACATTGAAAAAATTGTAACAAATTGTGAACTAAACCCACATTTAGTACATCCGGCATAAGGTGAATGGTTCCGGTCCTGACGCTGTCAAACATAAGCTTTCTCACGTTTCCTCAAATTTTGAGAGGATAGATGATGTTGAATATATTAAAACATGTCAGTGAAACAGTGTACATTCCGCGTTTCAAAGATAGTCATAGTGGAGGAAAATTTGAAGGTGTCTAAATTTAAATGGGGGGTGTTGTGAGAGATTTGGACTGCTGACCCCAGTATTTTAAATATGCCCCCCCAGGTCCGGAGTACAGGGGTGGGGGAGAGGTGTGTGCAGGCTGCGAGTCTCCCATCGCCGACCGCTTCCTGCTGCGCGTGAACGAGCGCTCCTGGCACGAGACCTGCGTCAAGTGCGCCGTATGTCTGAGCGCCCTCACAGGGACCTGTTACTGCAGGGACCGCCTGCTGTACTGCAAGCACGACTATGAAAAGTAAGAGAAACACACACACACACACACACACACACACTGGCGATGTTGTGCAAAGGTGCACCAACAACATGCCCCCAACACTCCCACCACACCCACACCCAAATTCCAACTTTTCTGGATTTATCTCATGTTTAATATAAAATCGTCTTCTGCAAAGGAACGAGTAAAAATATGGTCTGACAGTTACAGAAACACTCAAGCAACGTACCAGTATCTCAGCTATGTAGCACATATTTACTCCCCAAATCTGAGGACAAGTGTTTATTTACAGTAAAGAGGAGAATGGGAGGAGAATGGTTTCTGTTGTGAAGCCCACAATTTTGTCCAATCAGAAGTTGAGGTGATGTCATTCACCCTTCCTCATACCGGTGTTTGCAAGCCAAGAGGAATCTAAATTCACCCATTATGTTGAAGACAGAGTTGTATTTTCGAGGCACTGCTCTTAAAGTATTTTCATCTTTGGGTATTTGGATGGTTACGAGTGTTAGCGACACTAATTTCAAATTGATATGATTGCTTTTTATAAGCTTACATGCTAATGTGGTCAGTTTGTGCTGGTGATACAAAGTAACTATACCCACTTGTTACTTCAAGCAGAATTATCTGTATCAGTCAAGTAAAGCTTTGTAAGAGAGAGAAAAAGACATTTTAAAATACTTAAGATGGCAAGAAATATGTTAGTGTTACAGGATTGACAACAAAAAGTCTGAGAGTGGGAGTCTGTCTGCCGTACTTCCTGTGTAATGAACGGCTGAATATACTTGTGGATGAACTTGTTTACTTGTAGGAACAAAAGCATAAATCTGGGGGAGGGAGGGTTTAACACATAGACTTCCGGCCTTCATCACACAAATTAGCATCATTTAAATATTGCTGAGAAATAATTGGTGTCAAGACAGGTATTTCATTGTTGACCTGCACAGATGAGTCACCTGTAGCATGGCAAAGTTATCAGATTGATGTTATCAAATATCATATGCAATGGTGCTTACACTATTTAAAAAGAGACAGACATACAGGTTGTATGGAAAATTACACTCAGTACAATCACCGTGCCGACAAAACCATCTAACAAAAAAATGCTTAATATTGAAAATTTACATTAGACCCTTCAAACCAGTCATTACAAACCAGTGAAGTGCATTTAAAAGCTTTGTTTATGATCACAGTCCCATTTGAACTAATGGCACATAATCCAGCTATGACACATGCAGTATTGTTATGTACAGCATCTGGACATACAAAAACATACTGCAACATAAAACAGTAGCACAGGCAATACATACTATGTGAAATGTAAAATGCCCTATTTTCTATTTGATGACTCCACTATATGGAAATGTTTGAGGCCGTGACACGTGCGTGCATTTTTGTTTCGGTTGTTTGGTGTGTGTGTGTGTGTGTGTGTGTGTGCTGTGGTCAGAGGGTGTGTGTGTCCGTGGTGGGAGCTCCAGGGGTAGACGGCTGAAGGACGAGCCTGCAGCTTGTTATCGTTGTTTTGAAATGTGTCAGACGGCATCCAGCAGCACAGGCTCTCCCACTGTACCTGACATCTGGAGGAGAGCGAGCGAGAGGGAGAGAGAGAGGAGCTGGCTGATGAAAGTACCATTGTGTGACGTTTATCTGGAAAAATGACTTGGAAACGTTGAGGCAATTGCTTATCATAAATGAAGCACAGGGTTCATCTTCAGTGACGGAATTGAAAAAGCGTATTTGCTCTCTGCATGTAATGACTGTAATTGCAGATCCAAATTAATAGTCAGCGCCTCATTCACTATGGTGTTGATTTAGTCCCCTATACATTGCATATGGAGAGTTGCCTTGTTGTGTGAGTCCCTGCCAGACTTGGCACGCAGCGTTGCCCGTGACCTTCAGCGGATCAGCAACAATGTCTCCTTGTTTTCCCTGCAGTCTTGTCCATCAGCGCCTTACACCACACACTCCTCCCTCCCATCTAGAGCAGGTGTGTGCATTGTGACAGATAACCACGTCCAGGAATTTGGAGCGTGCATAAGAATTTGTACAATTATTGGGGGGGATGCCTTTTTAAAAATCTGTTAGCCCTATACTTGAAGCTTGGTTCCATTTTAGTTGTAGGTGGTTTGAAAAGGCAGAGGCAGATCAACCTCCTGCTGTCTGTACACTTCAATATGAGCTTTCTTTGCATGTCGGGCATTAAATTAAGTAAATTTCTGATGAAGATTGTGTGGATGCAATAGTTGTGTTGTAAGACAGCATCTTGCATGCTTTTCAGACCCTACTGGGCCGTTTTCCATGTCTCCTTGATGGAGGATCTCTGGCTTGTCCAAATATTATTTTAATTCATCCTCTGCTTTGAATTACATCACCCAGCGCACACAGAGAGACAGACTTCTCCTCACTTTCTCAGCATAAACAGCGAGCCACACTGTACAGTGCTTTTACGCCATTCATCCGCTCACATGTGCTGGTTATTTGTAGATCGAGTTGAAAGACAATGGTGAGATATAAATGAATGCAAATTCTGTTTTAGGGGTAAGATGTCTTTGAAATTTTTATAATTAATATAATCTGAGGTGGTGAAGAAAATAAATGCATTTTAGATGCCTCTAAATTCAAATGAGAAAACAAATCTAATTTTGAAATGTGACCCATCCCCCACCCTGATTCATTCGGGCTAAACTGCCTTCAAGGCAAAAGTTTATGCAACATTTGCATGCTTAATGTTTTCAATGGATACTTTGCTTCAAAATTATTCTGATCGCACAGAGGTTCAAAAAGCCAAGCTAAAGTCTCAACGTATCAATAGGCTTTTTTAGGCGAAGCACATACTCCTAATCCAAAAATTCAAACGCTATGCAGAACGTAGACTGAAGATCCAGTTCTGAGTCACATTCAAATTCAGTCCCAGAAACCTCAGGTAATAAATAACTGTGCACCCTACTGCCACTCATTATCTATGTAAAAAACAGGAGGTATGCCTTCAGTTTTGAGTTTCCCTGGTCTCAATATGTTATGGAAATGAGGGGATTTCGACTCAATAAACTCAAATGCATCTTGTGGGTTTTATTTGTGGATTTATTTTTGTTTTGAAACCTGGAGAAACTCTCTGGATCTTCATCCCGCTATGGAGCAGATGTTCAGAACGGGGCTTCAGAATAATTTGAGACAAGACTTCCTTCCTGCACTCTAAATTCCCATCAGAATATGTTTATGCATTATTTTTAACGGCAAGATGGGCAGAATAATAAAAAAAAAAACCTGGAAGGAAAATATTATAACACCAGAAAGAGGGAAAACTGAGTGATAATGAGCAACATTTTTCTTGAGGTCTAGATGACTTTTTTTTAATGGTCAAAAGCAAAGCACTCAACATACATCTCTGATTAATGCAGCTTGGTCTAGTCAAAACATATTTATTTAGAGTAAAATCTAAAGGAATGTGACGTATAATTTTGATTGAATGTAAATAAAAATAAAAGTTGATTAGCAGATGAACATGCATGAAAAACATGCACCCTCAGTATCTTACACTTTTTCATCTGTGCATTGGACTGCTTGTGCATCAGTGCACACCAGGTCGACATTATGATTCCTTGCCAAACTGAGAAGTAGAAGGCCAGCGTTCCCTGGTCAACAGTGCTGAGCCCAGACAGAATGGAGGGTCGTCTGGCTGCGCGGAGCCTGCGAGCTCCCTTGTAAGCCTTATAAAGGCAGTGTCAGCCCTGTGAAAAACAGGTCACCAGGGTGGATATTCACAAAACCTTGGGTTTAATACCTCACTCTGTGGGGTGGAGGGCACTGAGAAGACATCTAGGTTTACAAACCCGCTCGCTGCAGACAGCGAGAGGGAGACCCCACTGCCACAGTTATGGGATCCCCCTCTGCTGACCAGGAGGATATATGTGATTCTCAGGCTAATGGCCTGCCAAAGTATCCTCTCCGGTTACAGCGCATTTATGTGGGTGAACTTCTAAGTCTTCCTGCATTAAAACAGTGACGCAAGGACAGAAACTCTATCATCTACCCCTCTTCTCCCTTGTTTGTTCCCCCATCCACCATTTCTCTCCGTCTCTCTATCCGTTACCTCGTTCATCACTGTCTGCTTTGTAATAATATTTCTCTATTCCAAACCTCATTTCCTTCTCGTTGAGATTGATAGCAGCGATGACACCAAACAGTTTATCTCCCCGTTTATCCCTTGTTTTCTCTTAATCGCACCCCCGCCCCCCCTTGGCGCCTCTTTGTGTCTCAGGATGAGAATGGGAGCGGTGGTGGGGAGGATGATTGGGTACAGTGCTAATTACCCAGCATTCTGGGGCTGTCCTGTGCTGACAGGTCTGATGCTGGGCTGCAGGGAAATACTGTTAGAGAGAATTACGCAATGACATGTCAGGGAGACGATAAACCCTTACTCCTATCAGATGTAGAACCAACTCTTATTCATAAATCTCTGCCATATTAATGAATTACTTGTAATAAAAGAAGCCCAAATACCTTAACCATTCCCATTTTCAAAGGAAATGTTCAACCAAGTTATACATTTCCTGCTTAGTGGGCTGCAGCCATGCAGAAAGCTTTGATTTTATTTTTTCGGGTTTTAAGAAGTTTGCCTCTGAGAGTGGAGAGAAGATGGAGGAGAAAAGAACTTTGCCTGTGGTGCTCACAGCAATGAAAAATTTACCCTTGAAATTACATTACATTTCAGAAAAAATCAATAAAAAATCTTCCTTTTACGCAACAAAATCTAGAAAGTGAGAAAATGTGCGGTTCTTTGTCCTTAAACAATCAAACATCTCTGCCCATACAATGGATCTGTAAGTGAATAGAAAGTTGGGTGGGTATTTGCATGACTCATGGATGCAGTGACATCTCTGAACTGTACTCTATGTATAAATCCCAGCGAGAGGCTTCATATAATACATGCATGTGGTACTGAAACATTCAAACACTCCTTTCCTACCCAGGAGTCTTACATTAGCTAAAGCTGCAGCTCAGCAGATGACGGTTGGAGGTGTGCCAGAGGAAAGAAAGTGGGGATGTAGGAGTTTTTGTGCTCTGGAGGTGTGCTGTTGCCGATCAGTCAGATTTTACGGTATAAATGAAAGAACATTAGGGCGAAGTCTCAGTGATGGAGGAAGGGTTCAAAATGAGAGGAAGAAGGTAAAGTCAAGGTGTCTGAGAGTTTCAGGAAGGGAACAGCAGAAGAGATGGGCAGATTTTTGTCTCTGTGTCTATGTGTGCGTGTAGGGGGGTGATATTGCCACTGTTTTTGCATAATGTGAGATGAGACCCCATCATCTTTCCTCCCCCACAACAATTTTATAACAGACAGCTAATAAATGTTTCATGGCAGAACAAGCTGCTCGCCTCAGCTTTATTAAATCTGAGATAATAAAAGCAGAGAGGGAGAGGAAAAAAGAGAGAGAGAATAGGGGGTCGCACCAGAGAGAGGGAGAGATGGGGAGATCGGCGTAGACTTTTCTCAAATCGACCGGCTGTATCTCCTGTTTCTGGGGCAACGGGTCCCGCTGTCCCCCGCCACCCCCTCCCTACTGCTTCCCGCTCCGCCAGAGACAGACAGGAAATGAGAAACGGGCAGACAGGATATTGCGTTCTGGTGGCCTGGGGATTAACTGTTTTATCTAAACTAACACACACACACACACACACACACACACACACGCACACACACACTCCCTCACGCACACGCGCACGCACGCACACAAACACGCTTCTATAGCCTCACACACTGCATTCATTCTTGGTAGCATCAGGTGTAGATCGCACACACCCAGGGACACATATCATGCAGACCATGCACGTCATGCAGGTTTCTAGTTGTTACCTTACAAAGGTGCATTACATTAGGACTTGAATATTACAGGCTTCAGTGCTGCTCTCATGTAGAGCCAGTCTTATTACTGGTGAGAGCGATTTACAGTGAGAGTCATGCCATGTAACTGTATAACTGTGAGAGTGGCTGAGTATTTGTGCAGAAATGCCCCGGAAGATGTATCTCACACTGCAGGTCACTCGATAAGGACTTACATGGCTTTTACAAATTTTGGAGGACATTAATAGAGGAATAGGACTATTTATGATGTTACTCCACTGACGCATGGATGAATACGTTGCACAAATGACAGCATCTGTCAGTGTTTTATTGTCGTTTGTACCCAGGCACCTTATCTGTGTTTACACAAACTGTGCATATTTGTGTTTATGTGTGCATGTGACTCTGTATATATACCTATGTGTGTGTGTGTGCACGTGTGACTGCACTAAATATATACATATATATTATATATATATATACATAGTTATATACATGTGTTTCTGTGTGTGTGTGTGTGTGTGTGTGTGTGTGTGTGTGAGTGAGTGAGTGAGTGGTGGCGGGGTAGCGAGTATTGTGGGGAATGCTGGGAGATTTTAATAACACAGAAGCAGTGCAGGGAGATTTAATAAAAGGAGATGATGTGATTACTGAACCCTGGCTCTGAGCCATTTTGCTTCACAGAGCAATATCCGCCGAAAGTGTGTGCACACACATCCACACGCACTCACACCCTTACACACACATATCTAAGAAATGGATACTAAACAGAATACAACTTTAAAGTTAGATTATTGCATGCCATTTGTTCTTTTTGCATCTATCCCATGAATCCTTGGGCGTACCTTCATTTTCAGGGAATGTGCAAACCCCCATGTATGTGACACACACCACGGTCATTCTGAACATATAATGTATGTGGGAATCGCAAGCTACTACATTAATATCTTAGATTATGAAATGTTAAGAAACAGAAATGGATCTTAAACTATAGGTTTGGAATCAGAATGAGTGATCTTTGATGAGCCACACTTCCAGGAAGAAGCCTAAGTCTGTCCAAGTTGGGTTCTTCCAGACTCTCTTACATTCAGCTGCCTCAAACCTTGGGTTAGTATAACCCGTACCTGTATAAATATTCATTAATTATCAAAGCAAGTGCAACAACTGTAATCGCTCTGAGACACATACATATTTATGGAATGGATGTGTGGCGGTCCAGACAATGTCGTGCTTGTCAGAGCTCACAGGCAAAACAATGCCACATGACACAGATTAGGGAGATGAGGAAAATTCTGTTATTCTGTTTGTATACATAGGATCTGCAATAAAACAAGCAGGAAAGAGCTGATTGTACCCTCCCGATACTCAGACTGCATCACCTTTTTCTGCCACTCTAAATTTGATCTCATAATCAGTGTGCTTGTAATTAGTTGTGCCCCGTAACCCCTCCGAAATCCACGGCACTGAACATGAAGTTGCCTGCAGCCAAGGCTCCTGAGGTTCTGTACATCGCAATCTCTAACTGTTCTATTCAGTCCCCTGAATCGGGCACTTTACATCTCTATCTGTTCTAGTTCTGTATATGTCATGAATATCACATCACTTCATTAAGGGAAAGCCATATAAATCCAAAGCAAAGTGCCCTTCAAAATTTATTTTTGGATAGATGAGTACAAATCATTGAACATCATTTCCACCAATGTGATTTGTGTGAAGTTTCTATAGCAGATGGGAAAGTTGTATATCCCATAAATTTATAATACCCCAAACCCAAAGATTCTAAATTGAGGTAATGGACATATTTATCAATGTATGCATTTGGTGTGGAAGCTAAATGTATTTAATTCATGTGGCTGCTCTTTAACTAACATGTCCATCGTGATTTATTGGAAGCTACACCGTGGCCAGGGCCGGTGTGAATGATACTTCTATTAGAGGGATTAGACTGATCTACTTACAGACCCCCCTCTGTGGCAGTTGCCCCAAGTTGCCTTCATTTGCCATGTTGAGTGAATTCCTACCATGCTGTGTACACCCCGATTAGGGAGTGTGGGACTTAACCAGCTATATCATCAGTCTTATGCAAGCAACCTTGTGACAAATCTGTTGTATTTTGTTCACAATGAAAGGAGGCATTTAAGTTGTTGAAGTTCAGGCATGGACGGAGTGTGGGGCTGCACAGAGCCAGGTGGTGATCATTCTCCTTTGTGGAATATGTGTTATCATATGTATGTGTATCTTATGTATGTAGATATTTTTACAGCAGAAGCATCTCTCTAAGATTCAATGCAAGGTTTCTATAAGAAAATGGGTTAAGCAAAATTGAGATAAACACAAGGTCCTGTCACAGCCGATCTGTGTAAGGCTGCTTACGGGGACATTTGCATGTGCAGTAAGATGTTAAGTTAGCGACACTGTCATTTGGGGAATTTGGGGAGCTTTTGGCAGATGGATTGAGAAAGATTAGCCATAGCAGCTGTGTTTGGGACAGAATCACAGATTAGGAGCACTAATGTGGAGACCTGGCTCCTTCTTTACACTCCAGATTTGGGCAGCAACACCTTCCTATCACTCAGTCAGGGAGCTTCAACACTTCTGCCTTTGTCCCTTCCTCCTCCCCCCCACCCCCTCCCCTCTGATCCTCCTTTCTTTCTTACTCAGGTTTGTGTTTTGTTCTGCTGCTGGCTCTGCATCCACGATGTCTCTTGTTTACCTATGCTCTTGTTACCTGGTAACTATTGCTGTTGAAGTGATACTCTTGTGATCAAGTGTATTTATACTTTTTTTCCCCTGATTGCAAGTGTGTAGCACCACCTGTGTGATGATGGGTGATGGTACGGTAAATGTGGGTAACGAGCCAATATCAGACTGGGTAGGTAGGTATACTGAAACTGTGAGTGGGAGTGTGCAAACGCCTGTGTGCATGCATGCGCGTGCAATTTTGTGTGTGTGTGTGCCTGTGTTTGTGTGTGTATATGTGTTTTAGTGTGCATAAGTGAGAGGAGAGAGATTAACCCCATGCTATCCCCAATCCCTGGTTATGAGTTTACAGCGTCTGTCTGGCCATCGCACTGTTTAAACAACAATCTAATTAATCCTGTCTTTATTAGTTTCAGTGAACTGGGGAGGCAGGCTGGGAGGGCATGAGGGAGAACTGGGAATGCTGGCAGAAAATACTAGGGAGGGAGGGGGAGGAAACCAAGAGTGAGAGCAGGGATTTGAGTGGAATTTAATGGCAGAGACTTAGGCCCTGTGAATGGAAACAGGGACGTGAAGCGATGGTGAGGCAGGAGAGAAAACTGAGGGGTTATAACATCTCACAGGAGGAGAGATGGAGGGACAAAAGAAGGAAAATGGTCATGGGGAAAAGCAATGGACCTGAGAAAGACTCTGTATTAAGCTTTATTCATAATGTTAAATCAGTGCTTCAAGCTTATGGGTGGGATATGGATAGACTGCAGCTTACTTCATCCAGACAGACCTGAACGTTTAAGGAATTAAAAGGGAAAAACTTGCAACAGGCACTCTTTTTATCATAAGCTATCTACTGCCACCTACTGTCATGAAGGAGAAAAGAAAACACAATATGAAAATGTTGACTACTGTTATTCCTCTCAGCAGATGTTCACCTTGTTGCTCTGTGAATTGGGTAATGTTTATACGACCTTTAATTAAGAGACTATGTTAATCTACGGAATCATCGGAGCTGAGGATAAATGCGTCGGAGCTCCGTGTCTGTGCCTCCAGTTTTAATTACCTGTCTATTTCTGCACTCTTTGACTCCCTCAATGCCATGTTTTACAGTTTATGTTGATATCCCTCACATATAACATCACTCTGTGTGCCTCCAGGCTCTTTGTGAGGAAGTGCAGTGCCTGCCTGCAGGTGATTGGACGTTCAGAGTTGATAATGCGCGTGCTGGGCCAGGTGTACCACCTGGGCTGCTTCAGCTGCTGTGAGTGTGAACGCCGGCTGCAGAGAGGTGATGAGTTTGTGCTGAAGGAGGGCCAGCTGCTCTGCCGCATGGACTACGAGAAGGAGAGGGAAATGTTGGCTGCGATCAGCCCCACGCCCACAGAATCAGGTAAAGCAGGTTTGCTGCAATGCTGTTTCGCCTGAACCACATGGAATTCAGTTCAAAGGCTATCTGGCTTTTCTGCAGACCTCTTTATGATATTCAAGCATGTATGCATCATATTTTTCAACAACACGTTCCTCCATGACAAACCAGTGAGCAGCCCCTTATGGCCAATTAAGCATTTAAGGGGTCAAGCCTCAAGCAGCTCCCTTATTCAGTATATAATAAATCCATGTACAGAGAACTGGATCTCAGGCACTGAGTTGGTTACTGCCAACAAAGGGACCACAGCTCGCTTCAGAATTAAACACTTTATCGTCATTTCCCAGATTTCCTTGCTCTTCAGCACATATTAAACCTTCTCATTTAGGCTGGTCTGATTGTTTTCTTTTCTGCTTTCCCTGCTCAGTGAAAAGTGAGGATGAGGAAGGTGGAGGGGGCTCTGGTGGGGGTAAAGGTGGTGATGAAGGCAAGGAGCACAAGCGCTCTAAACGACCACGCACCATCCTGACCACACAGCAGCGCCGGGCCTTTAAGGCCTCCTTTGAAGTGTCCGCTAAGCCTTGCCGCAAGGTAGGTGGAGCAGCATGTGTTATCAGTGACAATGTGTGCCAAAAAATACTCTCTTGCCTCATTGCTCTTGCTTGTCTTCACCAGTCTGTACAGCAGTTCATTTCTAGCTGTGCTTGACACCGTAAAGTTTGTTTATCAAAAAACAATGGAAAATCTCCCCTGTAGGTGAGAGAGACACTGGCTGCTGAGACTGGACTTACAGTACGTGTTGTGCAGGTGTGGTTTCAAAACCAGAGAGCCAAGGTCAGACTTTACTTTTATCTTCACGAGGACATGTTATGTGTCTCACATCAACACACACAAAATGCATGACGACGGCGTGTGATTTTGCGCCTCAGATGAAGAAGATAGCTCGTCGACAGCAGCAGCAGCAGCAGCAGCAGCAGGAACAGGAGCAGCTGGGAGGAACCAGGAGAGGACAAAGCCGAGGGGGCCGTCAGAGCAACGACGACAGTGAGGGTAAGAACTGAAAGCATCAATGATTAATAGATGAATAAATAAAGAAACAATAGACTATATGACTGTATGACTGATGGGATTTTCATCCTCTCACAGATGGATCCAGTACACATGGCATGGATGGGATGCTGGGATATCCTTCCCTGCCACGTCAGCAACTGCTGGCTCTGGACCCCAACATCTACGGTGGAGAGCCGTTTCGACACGGGCTGACACCGCCGCAGCTGAACAATGAGCAGCTCCACTCCTATGGTAAGACAGGAGGTGAAAGCTGCGAGTTTAAAAAGAACCCATCCTCTCAAAATCCTCATTTTTGGTAGGCCCACACTCAAGAGGGTCGAAACAATAAGTCAAGGTCATGGGGCCATTCAGCAAGTCTGTGTAGTTACAGTAAATGTCAACCTTTATCCAAACCAATGAGTTTAATGGTGCCAGGTACATCATAGTGAATTAATTGCACAGCTAAATATTTTATTCTTGATTTCCTTAGAAAAAGTGCCGTAGGGAATAGTGAGGCAAACATAGAACACTTGGATTATGTTGTATAAGCTGATAGGAGGATGTGTGAAGGACATTCTCTGCCCTGTCCAGTTGTGACCGGATGTTAGGAAATCGCTGAGATAAAACTCTGAGGGCTGACTCACTGTCTGCTTTTTTTAGTTTCACTGGTTTAAATGGAGTTTTGAGTGAAATTTTGTCCTTATTTCCATGTTGTTTTAATGCTTTTTGTCCTCTCTGGTACCAATTTAAGACAGTTCCACCGCACACTCTTTTTCACTGCAGACTCAGAGACGGTGTTCCACGACCTGGACAGCGATGGAAGCCTCGGTCACCTTGGTGACTGCCTCCTAGCAACAGGGGACGGCGGTCTCCTGCCAGGGCGAGTGGGAAACCCCATCGACCGCCTCTACTCCATGCAGAACTCCTACTTCACCTCCTGACCCTTATAAACTGTTGCCCTTTCCCCTCCTAACCCACGTTTCACCTCAAAGATGCAGCTAATGGAGTCCGTCTATCAACATGCCTGTGGGACCACTCTCCATGAAACAGCCTACACCCAAACACACTTCTGAGCTTCTAACACAGGCCAAGATCATCGCAAGTCAGGCATAGTCACGGCATCAATTTGCGGCAGATTTGCATAATGTTCCCATCATCTTTCCTGGATAAGAATCACATGCTGGAAATACAGACACTGTAAATGTCCAAGATATGTTAAAGGACCTCAATTTCTCTTGTTGTATTTATGTGATGTTCAATGAAAAACATTTCATGGCACTTTCCAACAAAAACCTGACAAACACAAAGACACTTGTAAAACATATTAATATGTATATCATGAATTACAGACAAGAATTGGTTGTGAAAGTGAATTCATCAATCAAGTCTATGTATTGAGGAGTCTTTGCAGGTCTTATGAGCAGCTGAGGGTCTGAATTAAATAAGTATATTGCTTAACTTCTTTTTCTTTACAGGACTAGTGATTGTGTGTGAAAGACTGCAGCGTATACAATACTGTATATGGATTGGCGTACAATTTTGCTCTCAGGTTAGTGTGTATGTTTATGTAACCTGAGCCAGAGCTCAGGATAATGTGCTGGATAGGATTAAAATTTGAGTTGCCCAGTGATTTCAGAATGTAGACTGTAAAAAGAGGAAGACGTTTTCAATGTAAAATTACAATTTCAAACTACATTTAGTTTTTGATAATGCATGACACGTATAATATGAAGCAAAAGAATCACATTTTGTTTAGCATTTAGACAACACTACAGGGTCATTTGAAGAGCCTTATGCGGAAACAGGGTTATGTAAATTATTACTGCTTTAGCACTCCCTTTTTCTTTTATCATGTAATCACTATGAAGCAGTGCAGTAAATGACAGCCAATAGATCTACAATGCCCAAAACTTAGGACAGTGGGTACATGATGAGGTACTCCAAATGTAAATGTGAGTATGACTGTGTTACAGTTAATTGTTGTAGTCACTTTCTGTAATAATTTCTTTCTCAAACATCTCAAATTAGATGTTGTTAGGTAGATATTTTGTACCTTCTTCTGTGATAATCAGAAAATATTTAAACTGTAGCATGATATCTATGTGTCACAAAGTAGGTCTAAAGAAATAGCCTCCAAACTGAAGTTGGATAGCAAGTGTTTCCTGAAGGCATCAGGATCTGACACGCAATGTGGTGCAGCATAAAATAGGATTTAGGGTGATACCTGTTTCATTTAGGTGCCTGTGATCGGCTACAGCTTGTAACATTTTTTCATGTCATTATGTTTGACTCTGATCACTGACTCATGGTATTTTTAAAGTGATATTTTTGTGAATGTAACTTATTTGTGTGGTATTAGGCGAGATCCTCTCTTACTTTTTTTGTTCAGTGACTGCCAGGTGATGTGCTTTGAATGTAATGTTGCCGTATCAATACAATCTGCGGTTTCATCTTTGCAGTGAGCTTGCCTTATTTGTCCGAAACGCGACAAATGGAGATGCACTGATCACTGGCTCATCTGGTAGGAACGAATGCTATTCATTACACTTGAAAAGAATGAATGCTCCACTACCCTCTTCAGCGCTTTAACAATCGAAGCAGAAAAGGCCTGTTCTGCTTAGCGGTCACAGGGCTCTTAACTCAACATCCTCCCTCTGTCTCTCTCAGTAGTCCTGCTGATTAGAGGTGGATGGCCTTCTCCTTCTCCCTTTCTTCCCAGACTCCCTATTTCTCGGTCATTGAGTAGTCAGGGGAGTTTGTGGGGGAGTGATACATTCCAGTTTAATATTTGACTCTGACTCAGACCGGGTGAGGGTGGAAAGGACAGTAATAAGCAACAAAAAACAATAGAGGATGACCTCACCGGATGAGCAATACAAGTCTGATATCAATTTTAATGAAGTGGTTCAATAAAAAAAACAGTACAAACCATGTACTCCTCATTTACAGCAAAGCCTAACTGTAATTTTCACATGAACATTTACAAGAGGCTTGAAAGGATACAGTAAACCCATCTAACTCACAGTGATGCAGCAATCCCCTACATCACACAAGTAAAACAGATGTCCGTTTGGACATGATTCATTCTACACACAGAAACATGGCTAGGATGTTTAAAAGCAGCCCATCTGTCTTGCTGGTTTGGTGGGGAGAGGTGTGATCCGAAGGTGATGGAAGATCGCTGAATGCTATGATGGCTGAGGCACTGGATTTGTAGCTGGGAAATTAAAGGAATGTATTAATACCAATAAAACATGTCACAGTATTTCCATTCCCATTTTACTGAAATGTACATATATATATACCAGCATGCACATACCATGCAGTGCACATTGACATTCAAAGAGGACTTACCCACTCCACTGAGGTCCACTGTCTCTGCACAGCCCAGAAAGCGAGCCACATGTGGCGAGCAGGAGGTAGGTTTGTCCTGGTTTTCTCTCAGGCAGCGCTCAAACTCCACAAACTCCTTGGAACAGTCTTGTCTGATCTTCTGTATTACTGGGCTATCAAAAAGAAACGTAGGGGTTAAACTAAAAGAACCTCCTTTAATAGTGTGTGTGTGCGTGAGGACGTCAACGTCACATGGTCGGGAAAAAGTGCATAAGTATTTTTGCCTTACTGTGACGATGTGCACTGTGCAACTTTAATTTTCAGGTCGTGACATTTTTCCTGCCATGTTGATGGGTTGGAGGCCACACATGACCCGTATGCCTCCATTTCTTTCTGGCAATACTTTGCCGTGATATCCATAGCAGCCTGCCTGGAAGAGGACAAATGAATGTAATTTAGCGAGTGATTACGGAGCCGACAATGATTAACCCTATAAACTCGCTACAACAAGCATTAGCAGTAAAGTAGATATGTGGAGGATGCAGCCTGATTCACTAAGTCGTAAATGTCTTTATTTACAGTCCGTATTTTTCTCTCTATCTCGTCTCTGACAGATGGTAAATGCATTAATGATATGAGCCATATTTAAGATTCTTACATGTTTCTCTTTTAGGCTTGTCTCAAACGAAAAGGCTGATCGACCAAGGTTACAACAGTAATTCAGCATGTGGAGCCATGATTCTGCGGCGAATACACCATACACCCCCCTTTCCATCCTGTTGGATAGAGATCAAATAGTTCTTTAATGCTATTGGTTTAGCTTTGTGTCAATCTCCTAATATGGCTACGCCCCTGCAATGACGACGAATTCATTAAAGGGGTAGCCGTTAAATCGAATAATAGAATAATTTAACACCAAATATTGTCTATATTTTGTGAATGGTGCCCTTTTATTCACGTGTTGTAATACGTTTAATTCAAGCAACACAATTTAACGGTGTGTAAGATAATAATATTTGATTTTCTGCGCTTCTATCATTACGTGTCTTTGCGTGTTTACGTATGCGGAAGCTACGGTCAGCGAAGGAGCGATTCAGTAAACGGGCTCCGAAGACTGGACCGAGCACCGTTCCGTGGGTACATTCGGATTTCTAACTGTTACAGCGCGACGGGGTGGTGGTGGATGATAGAGGGGGCCAGAAGAGTGACCAGCGTACAATGAACGACGTCAAGAAACAGGGGAGTATGGCTGCGGACGGGATCCTGGAACCGGGTGAGCTGCAAATGGCCCCCTCTGTGAACCACAATCAGCATGACAGCGGCACCGGCGACGAGCTGGTGAGCACGGTGACGCTGTACAGGCGAAGGCCCCGGCTGCTACACGGCACCATCCTCCCGTTCCTGGCCGTTCTCTACCCGTGCTGGCTCTACGTGTGGTTAGGAGTTTACGGTGCTTCCGAGTATCCGGAGGCAGGCCTCCTGGCGCTGGCCGCTATCGGGATCGCGCACGTCCTCACAGCGCTCTCTGGTTATTGGTCCGTGCACGCGCATTGCTGGCTCACTTGTTCCAAGGTAAACATCAACAAAAACAACAGTAATACTGGTCTATATATATATATAGGAAACACAATGTTTTCCCCATCCCCTTCTCAAAAGGTCGGAGGTCGAGGGCAGCATGAGCCCAGGAGCAGGTACGGATTCAGTGACTTGCTCAAAGGCACTGTAGCAGACCAAGGGTTAAGGATGGCCTTAGCACTGACTAGCCAAAGCACTGGCTTCACATACACCACCTTATAAAACTTTCACGACAAGTTTCAAACAAGGAATGACATTACTGTGATTCAACAGCACTGTCAATCATCACTACCATATCTTTATCTTCATTTTGGAAAATGTCTCTGGTATCTGATGACATGACAGCCCTGATGTTAAATTTATTTAAAACGCTCTCGTGGTCAAGGAATAGTTCTCTTTTTGTTCAGGCTAAGCAAGGTGAAGAAAAACCTGTGTGACTTTCTTTGACGTTACACTTGCTTCAAGAATGAGGAGGTTATATAGAAACAAATTATGTTGTGTAACCTGAAGACTGATTGCTGATTGATCTATAAAGGTATGTGTTTGGGTATGGAAACTCACTTGCTCGGCGTGTAGCTCTAATTCCTGGCATAAATAATGGGAAGTGAAACTGAAGCTGTCATTCTCAGCTTCCATCCCAGAGTATTTCCTAGAAACCTGAACCTGAAGCAGTGCAGGTGCTGCACTGCCAATTTAAAACTTTTTTTTTTCATGAGATAGTGTTAGAATGTTCCTACAATACTGTAATAGGTGTGGATGCTCAGTTTGCTCATTTCTGTGTGTTTCCCCACACTTTTGTGTATTGTATTGTGTGTGATAGCGTGATATCAGCGATATCCCCAGTTTAAATTTTCCACTGAAATGTAAAATTTGAGCTTTTTTCTGCTAGGTGTGTGCTGCAACGTCTTCTTGATCATGTCAGTGAATCTCTCGTTTGAGAGGGATGGAGCTGCAGAGGCAATCAGTTATACCACAAATAACAGCGACCTGCCACCGTGTGTGAATTTGTCACCTGCTCGTTTGTACACACAGGAACCAGACCCAAACAAGGCTACGCTGGCAAAGGTCATACCCACCCCCAACAACGGCTCTGCAGAACTTGTGGCGCTACAGAGGGACCAGGTTAGTTCACATGTGTACTCTCAGGACGCTCCTAGTTATCTTCATTGGGAACATGGCTCAGATGTTTTGTCAACCAAGCTTAAACAAAAAGATACTGACTATTTTCTATTAATTTGTGATTGGACTTGGTTAATTAATGTGCAATAATGGGATTTGTCCATAGTACAAAAGGGTATACACATTTTTCCTGTCTAAGAAAATACGAATCCACCTCTCTTGAATGGATGCTGTGATTTTAGAATTTCTTCTCTTGTCGTTCTGATCAGCAGGACGAGAATGGCGAGGACATCCTGTGTTTTGAGTTTCAAAAGATCCGCTACGTCTTTGACAAGGGAGAGAAGAAATGTTTCCTTCCCATAGCGTTCCCCGTCAGCCACCCGATGGGCTACTTTCAGTCCTGGCGCGGCTACCAGGAGGAGGCCGAACTCAGAGCCGCCGAGAAGCGCTACGGCACCAATCGTGCCGAGATGGTGGTGCCGGACTTCCTGGAGCTCTTCAAAGAGAGGGCCACCGCTCCCTTCTTTGTTTTCCAGGTATGTATACGTGTGAATGTTGCCTCTTACTTTTACTGGTTTTATTGTGAAAAGTGAAAAAAAAAAGACCTGGTAATAGTGAGAGGTTTTCTGTTCTGTGACATCCATCAGGTGTTCTGTGTGGGGCTCTGGTGTCTGGACGAGTACTGGTACTACAGCGTTTTCACACTCTTCATGCTGGTGGCGTTCGAGGCCTCTCTGGTCCAGCAGCAAATGAGGAATATGTCTGAGATCCGCCGCATGGGGAACAAGCCCTACATGATCCAGGTAGATGTGATCCGATTCAGAAATGTACCATATTAAATGTTATAAAACAAACATTTTGTCCTGTACAGTACATACTTTCTTTCCCTTCAGTACATCTAAATGTGCTTCTATGTATTTTGTGCCAGGTATATCGCAACAGGAAGTGGAGACCCATTTCAAGTGACGAGCTTGTCCCTGGTGACATCGTCTCAATAGGTAAGCGTCGGTGTTTCTACTCTCTCCATGAACGGCAGACTGACGCTGTCGCCGTGTGTTTCATACGTGTTCCGTCCCGCACAGGACGTTCGCCCCAGGACAACTTGGTGCCTTGTGATGTGCTGCTGCTCAGGGGTCGCTGCATTGTGGATGAGGCCATGCTGACCGGAGAGTCCGTGCCCCAGATGAAGGTTGGAGGCGAACTAACACACACACACACACACACATTGGATTATTGTGGGGTGTCTTAATGGCTGCTGACGACATGTGGTGTGCAGGAGCCAGTCGAGGACTTGGACCCGGAGCGAGTCCTGGACCTTCAGACAGACTCTCGACTCCACATCATCTCTGGTGGGACAAAAGTGGTCCAACACAGCCCCCCTTTGAAGGCTACTGCTGGACTCAAACGTAAGCGCTCATACCTCTCCTTGGATTTCTGCTACCAGCAGATACTGGCTGTGGGAAGATTGAATCCAGTTGTCCATGTATCACTTACAGTACCTTTATCATCAAAACATGGTGAAAGCTTTTGAACCTTTTCCTTTCTGTGCAGCTGTAGACAATGGCTGTGTGGCCTACGTGCTGAGAACAGGATTCTACACCTCTCAGGTGAGGACGTTTTCTTAGTTCCGGTTGCGTCACTCCTCTTTTTTTGTAATGATCCTCTCAGTGTGGGGCATGTTGTACTGACGGCGTGTCCAACCTCTCCCCCAGGGTAAACTCTTACGAACCATCCTCTTTGGTGTGAAGAGGGTGACGGCGAACAACCTGGAGACTTTCATCTTCATCCTCTTCCTCCTCGTGTTTGCCATCGCTGCAGCCGTTTACGTGTGGGTGGAAGGTGAGGCGCACGGAGTCAACTCGTGAAGCTGTGACTCTTATTGAACACACAGACATTATCACAGTCAGAAGTGATAGCTGATAGCTTGGAGGTGAGGGGTTAAGCAATATCTAAACACTGTCTTCGGGCTGTTGTGTTACTCCCTCAGGGACCAAGGATGTCAGCAGGAACCGCTACAAGCTGTTTCTGGAGTGCACGCTCATCCTCACCTCGGTGGTTCCACCAGAACTCCCCATCGAGCTTTCTCTGGCAGTCAACACGTCGCTCATCGCCCTGGCCAAACTTTGTGAGTCTGCCGGTGCTCCTGTCCTGTGTGTGTGTGTGTAACGTACATTAGAAGACCTGGACAAAGACCGCTTTTTATGCTCAGCTTGTAACAGCAGTGATTCACTAATGTCTTCTTTCCTTCTCCTGCTTAGATGTATTCTGTACGGAGCCCTTCAGGATCCCATTTGCAGGGAAAGTGGAGGTTTGCTGTTTTGACAAAACGGGAACGTTGACCAGCGACAGTCTGGTGGTGCGAGGAGTGGCAGGCCTTCGGTGAGCTCTTTACTTTGCGCTCTACTTTTAAACAGCGAAAACGCTGCACCACGGTTTGGGTTTCGTTAACATTTCCCACTGCGGCGTCTTGCGTTAACGACAGAGAAGGAAAGGAGGTGATGCCGGTGTCTGAGATTCCTGTGGAGACGCATCGCGTAGTGGCCACGTGTCACTCACTGGTCACTCTGGACGACGGACAGCTGGTAGGAGATCCCCTGGAGAAGGCCATGCTGACCGCTGCTGACTGGACCCTCACTAAAGGTACTGGGATATGACCGCCACTAAATGCGCAGCACGGGGCAGCATGTGTGCGTGAGAATGTGCACGCTCGTGTTGTTTTGTCGGGTGATATACTTTGCAGTCAGGTGGCGCCATACCTGTTGTGGTGTGTGAACCTGCATGGCTTCATTTTAAAATTTGAGCTTGCTCTTCATGGCACAGTGTTTAAATGTTTGACTCTTTGGCCAGATGAAAAGGTGTTCCCACGAGGCATCAAAACCCAGGGACTTAAGATCCACCAGCGTTTCCACTTTGCCAGCGCTCTGAAGAGGATGTCAGTCCTGGCCTCCTATGAGAAGATGGGCTCCACTGAACTCTGCTACATCTCGACTGTCAAAGGAGCCCCGGAGACACTCAGAGGAATGGTACATGCGGAGTCCCGCCTTAATACGTGCTCTGCCACCTTCCTGCCTAATGAAGACTGCCTCCTGGTGTTCTAACGTGGCTGTGCTTGTAGTTTGCAGAGTGTCCGGAGAGCTATGACAGAGTCCACAGGGAGATGTCTCGGGAAGGTGCTCGAGTGCTGGCCTTGGGTTATAAAGAGATGGGGCACCTCAGTCATCAGCAGGTTCTTATCAAATTTTTACTCCGAACCGTCAGAGATTGCATCCGGGTGGCCTCGTCTTGTCTTTTTTTTCCGAAACTGAGCTGGATATTTTTGGGTCACACAGGTCCGGGAGATGAGCCGCGATGCTCTGGAGTGTAACTTGCATTTCGCCGGCTTCATGGTCGTGTCCTGCCCCCTCAAGAGCGACAGCAAGGCGGTCATCAGGGAGATCCAGGAAGCGTCCCATCATGTAAATGAGCTGGCAACGCGCAGTTGTGCACGCGCGCTCGAAACCGTATGGGTGTTAATGGATGGATGATTCCTCTCCCCTCCCCTGCTCTCAGGTGGTGATGATCACAGGGGACAACCCTCTGACGGCGTGCCATGTAGCGAGAGAGCTCCACTTCATCCAGAAAGAACACACGCTTATATTGCAGCCAAGCCCCAATCAGAGTAAGATAAATCATCACTTTGCTGAAGTACATGTATTACTCAAGTAATCACTAGAGAACAGCAGTGAAGGTTGTCAGTAGAGGACACAAAGATCGTTGTAGTAATCCATTTGCAGCCGGTTTTCTCTGACAAAGGACGACGACAAAGTGCAGAATTATGCATCTGATGTACTTTCCGTTCCACAGGTGAATGGCAGTGGGAATCCATTGACGGCAGCATGCATGTGCCGGTGCCCCCTCCCTCCATTTCTTCATTCCTGCAGCAGTATGACTTGTGTGTGACAGGGGAGGGGCTGGCAAGACTCAGCTGTGACCCTCGGCTACTCCACACCCTCCTGCCTCACATACGGGTGTTTGCCCGTGTCAGTCCAAAGCAGAAGGTAGGTCCTAAAGATGCAGCAGTATGGGGGATGGGGATGACAGACTGATGGTTCTCTTACATGCCAATGCAAATGTCTCTAAGAGCGAAATTGAAGGATGTGTTGCTTTCGGATGTGATCAGCTACAAAGGTGGTCGTCTGTCGTGTTTCAGGAATTCGTGATCACCAGTCTAAAGGGGCTGGGTTACGTGACACTGATGTGTGGGGATGGCACAAACGACGTTGGAGCTCTCAAACACGCCCACATAGGTAAGCTCATCGTCTACCGAGACTTGCACCCTGTGCTCGCCCCCCCAACGGTGAGCAGCGATGACAGTTGTACTTTTCCTCAGGCGTGGCTCTGTTAGCCAATGCCCCCGAGCGCATGCCCGAAAAGAAGAAACGGGGGAGAGAGAAGGAGGCGTCCACAGCAGAATCAAGACCTTTACCGCCCGTCAGTTCGGGAGGCAAACTGAGCTCCAGGGCGGCCAGGCAGAGGGTGATGGCCCAGAGAGAAGAGCAGCTTGCAGCCCAGAAGGTGTGTGTCTTGAAGAAGGGCCCTCCTCCCTGATTCTTCACAGAGTACTAACCTATTTTATTCTGCAACAGGAGAGGATCAGTCAAGTCTTGCGGGAACTTGAAGAAGATCAGGTACAAGTGGTGAAGCTGGGTGATGCCTCCATCGCAGCCCCTTTCACCTCCAAACTCTCCTCTATACAGTGCAGTGAGTACCACGTGTCTTTTTCAGCATCCAGCTCTTGACCCAGTTGGCAAAGTCGCGCTCTTAATCGAGTCCCTTTGCCTTTGTCCTCAGTCTGCCACGTAATAAAGCAAGGCCGTTGCACTCTGGTGACGACGCTCCAGATGTTCAAAATCCTCGCCCTCAACGCCCTGGTACTGGCCTACAGCCAGTCTGTGCTCTACCTCGAGGGGGTCAAGTTCAGCGATTTCCAGGCGACCCTGCAGGGCCTGCTGTTGGCCGGCTGCTTCCTCTTCATCTCTAGGTCAAAGGTGAGAACGTATGTAAGGGAATAAAGGCTCTGCATGTTTCCGATTGATTGTTCTCCGAAGGAGAGGTGAACTTTACTGAATGCTCTTCCTCTAACCAGACCAATGTCTACTGTTATTGAGAGCAACCTAATCAAGCATCTTCTTTTCTGTTACGCAGCCACTGAAGACGTTGTCTCGAGAGCGGCCCTTACCGAACATCTTCAACCTTTACACGGTGATGACCGTGTTGCTGCAGTTTGCCGTTCACTTCTGTAGTCTGGTGTACCTTTACAGAGAGGCACAGAGCAGAAGTCCACCCAGGTAAATCACAGTGACAGGGCTCGCTGATTAAAAAATTACATTTGTAACATTACATTAAAGCATCATAACGACAATTCACTTCTCCTTTCTCGCAGAGCGGAGCAGTTTGTAGATCTATATAAAGAGTTTGAGCCCAGTCTAATTAACAGCACCGTGTATATAATGTCCATGGCCATGCAGATGGCCACCTTTGCCATCAACTACAAGGTACTTTTTCTTTGAAAACTTCTTATTATCTCTGCATTGATAAGAGTATGAGATTCACAACATTTCCTGTTGTGCCCCATAGGGTCACCCCTTCATGGAGTCCCTCAGCGAGAATCGACCACTACTATGGAGTATCGCTCTGTCAGGCTTAGCGATTGTGGGACTTCTCACTGGTTCCTCACCAGAATTCAACGAGCAGTTTGCTCTTGTAGATATTCCAACTGAGGTGAGACGGACGTTATTTTACCATAATTTTGCATAAATACACTCATAATAATAACATGCCCCACGAGGTAACCTGCCTCTCCTTTACTTCCTTGCAGTTCAAATTGATCATTGCCCAGGTTCTGGTGGTGGACTTTGTTGCCGCTCTGTTGGTGGACCGTGTCCTGCAGTTCCTGCTGGGCAAGGGAACTCTCAGGCTGCCTTCTTGAACTCAGTGCCATCAGCGACCACTGCCCTTATCAACCAAACTGTAAAGGGAGAGAGGACATTGGGCGATGGAAGACAATTGAAGCTGTTGTGACACACACACAGAACAGCTGAGACAGTCATGGCGAGCAGTACTGTACACTCCCTGTGTATCCCTTCCTTCGTCCTGCTCTGCCCCCCCCCCAACCATTTGTGTTTCTGCATTTTCATCAGCTCTGCGTTTCCGTTCTCTCCCTGATTTCTTCATACCTCCGTTCCTGCTTTTCTCTCAATCTATCTCTCTCACTCTCTCTTCATCTGTCCCTCCCCACTGCTACAAAAGGCCATGAAGACAGCAGTATTGAGTGGAGTGCGAGACCGTGTGCCATCCAGAGTGAAACATACTGGCACACGAAAGGGGCATTCTCTAAGAGAATTGCAAGTGTTTTTGATTTTTTTGATTCCTCTCCTTGATTTTGTAAAAAGTGGGAAAAAACATCTCTAACAGACTTATAAAGACTTACAGATATAAATGATGAAGTCTGGCAAGTCTTTTGTCGAGCACAAGTACTGATGTGTCTGCGCATGGAAACGATGAGCAGCTGGTCATGAATTATTCTGATCCCAGAAATAGGTAAGTAGGGAACGATGAGTGTACAGTGCCACTGTACAAAGAAAGACATCTACCCATTGAAACCTTTCATCTCATGGGACACGAGACAGTGGTCAAAACAAAACGTGACCACTCGCTGAGCATCAGTTGATGGGAGAAAAACCTGGAAGCTGGTATCTTTGTGTTAACTTAGCAACTGCTCTTAACTAACAAACATGCTGAAGCTCAGCAGTTCAACCATAGATAACTTTCAGCTATTTATCTTTTGATAAGAGCTTATTTAAACCCTTGTTTCATGAGCCAACTAGAGCAGCTTAAACAAACTGCCCTTCCCTGAAAATTGTAAATCAAACATTGTACCAAGCAACCATAAACTATGGAGCCGTGAAAAGGCCTTGAAATTCCAAATGTAAATAACTCGGACTTCCTCTCGGGGATATAAACTTAATTGTATCACTGGGGCCTGAATGGTTTGTTGAACACAACCTTCAGGAAGTAAAGAGTAAAGATAAAATTCACAATATTCAGAAGCATAATATTGGTACATGTTTATATTATAGAAGAGGTTGTCACATCAGATTAGTTATCTGGGAAATTGCCTCCAGCCTCAACACCAGATTTTGGAACTGCTAATCTCTTTTTACTAAATAATAACAGGTCAGCACATTTTAGACAGAAATATCCTATATGGTATTTTTGTTTCATTGATAGAAACAAAAGAAAATGGAAAATAGACTAGATTATCAACACTAATCGTGCAATTTAGACAAGTATGATTTTATATAGGCTAGCTCTTGTTTCCTTCGCCTGCGTTTCCGGAAAGCATAAACACGATGTGGAGGTTTTCCATTACAATTCAGCAAACTGTTGCTGTTCCGGAAGTAAAACCGGAACATCTTTCCATTAAGTATTCAGCGACGACATCTCTCGCCCTTGTTTTCCAGTCGTTTTCGCTCGTCCCGACAATCACACTACATTTCCCGTGGTGCTTAGTTTAATAGAGGGGTTGGGCTCGTTGGGCGCGCGCTGCGAGGAAAAGTATTTGAAAAGAAAAATGGCGGAAAAACACTTGGAAGCTGAGCGAGATGGGTTTGTATCTTTTCTTTTAAACCGCCGTGACAACCGAATTCACATCTATGTATGTAAAGTATTTTACTGACATTCCGTACATGCCACCTTAGCTTCTGAATTCAAATTTGTTGCAGTCGCGGGAGTGTGGCCGTATCTGAAAATCCGGATGAGGTAAGAATTGTTTTGCTGACGTCTATGATAGCGGACTAGCGACCTCCGCTAATCCTGCTACAGTGGGTCATCGCTGCTTCTCCCTTCGTTCCGGTCGACTCGGTAACGCAGACATCGAAGAGATGCTCCACCACGAGCCCCAGCTCAGCTCCCCCACCCAAGTCTCCCCGCACCGACCCATCGTCGCCCGCCACACCGACGCGAGATGCGGGAGAAATACACTCGGAGACAGGCGATCGGGAAATGCAGGTAGAAAACGCGGAGGGGACTTCGGGTTCCCCTGTCAGCCCCACTGCGCGGAGGAAATCCTGGAGGAGAGCCACCTTAACTCGACGCTCTTTCCCTGCTCTGCCCAACCCATATCAGGGTGAGATCTCCGCCCGTCTCGCCCTTTTATAATCAGTTCGTGGCGCGTTTGTGCTGATCTGATATAAACACCAGTTTATGTGTCACGTGTGCTGCAGTTTTGTGCAGGAGCATAAGCACATCCCTGTCACAACAAGAGAGACTTGAGAAACTGATGGAGGCTTCGATGAGGGTGAGTGTGGACCGTCATTGTAAACTGACTGAAAATGTGACATTAAAAAAGTAACCTACTCTGTGGCAGTAGGTTGACTTGACTGAATATTTCAACACATAACAGCTAAAGATTTTTGCATTGTTAAAAAAGAGTAGTGTTATAAAGACTGAAGCTACCTGCTGTACTTAAGGCTAATTAATGAAGCACTCGTGAGAATGTGTCAGGCCATAATGAGTAGACAGTAAGGGTTGGCTGGTTTGCATCAGGCTGGAGGTACAGTTCATTTGAATTAGACATAACAAAAAAAATCCCAGTGGTCTTACTACTGCCACTTTGTCTCCAGCTGGCAATTGAAAGAACTCAAAATTCACTCCAGTCCGTGCCGAACACCTCGCTGGAGCGTTTTCAAAAACAAGGTTAGTGCTTACGCTGCTGCATGTTGTATGTCACATATTGAATGTCTTTTTTTTGCAGAAATATTAAGTTATTTTTTGTCTATGTTCTGTGTCTCCTGTGGTTACAGTTGAGCATATACAGAAAGAGTGGGGTTATCTGGCCAGAAGCATACACAGCGAAACACAGAGTCGTCAACTCACTGCCAGTGCAACCAGGTATTTTGGCTGTTTTTACATTTTTTACTTGCTCTTTTGGATGTTGATTGCTTAAGCTTTTGGCTGAACATTTATATTCTGCACTGCATTTACGCCTCTTGTTACTTGCTTTCAGTTCTTGCGATCCTGCGGTGCAGGGAGCCATGGAAGAAGTCCAGAATGCCATCAACAGGCATGTTGTTTTTTTCAATATCTATACAGCGTGCACACACAAAGTGTTCATGTAAACCATACATTCAAACGCCTGATGCGAGATGTGACACAAGATTCCGCTGACCTCTGTTGTGTTTTAGGCTCCAGGCTGAAAGTGAATCTTGGGAGGCGCTGTTGAACAAACACCGGAGCAAAGCTGAGGAATTGGAACGGTGAGCGCGCGTACCGTCACCGAAGCCCAACGTATCAATGCTGTATTAGCGTGTCATTGACGGCATCTGGGTTTCGTGTCGGTCACGTTCTCAATCTGTTTCAGGAAAATGGAGCGGGGCCAGGAGCGAGGGTTGTCCTTGGACCCTGCACACGTGGCCCAGTCCTCACAGCACCTTTTCATACAGAGCAAACCTGACTACCACCGTCTCCTCTGCAGACAGCAGCCCATGCTTCACACCATAGCGATGATTGTACGGTTGAAATGAGTTTTTATGCCACTACTAAAAGAACATGTATACCGACGCAAGTAATGCTTGATTATTTCAGCAGAGTCTAAAATCTCTCATGTTTCGATTAAAGGGTCGTATACCATCTTTATGGTGGTTTCTGGTAAAAGTGCGACATGGCTGTGAGAGAGATAATACACAAAGCAGATGCTACTGACTTGTGATCAGCTTAAATGCCGTCCACAAGGAGTCAAAAGACGGTGTCTTTCACCTGCAGTTCAGATGTGTTCATCGAGTTTTTGGCTCTCGACTGTCTTGGGCGACAGTGCCAGTAAAGTAAAACGAATTCACCTTCAAGCTACTTGATCGAATTCACTTTGCTAGAGAGGTAAATGATAAGAAATTGGTTGTGTGGTAACGTTAATAGTGCAACATCTATACTACAAACAAATACAAAAAATTTGAAAGAAGTTGATGTCCCTTATTTACATGTCACTGATTGTTACTTGTGTTGAAATACTTCTTTAGGAAAAAGCAGTAATTATATTTATTTTTAAGGGCTTTAATTAGATGACTACCATTTAAATATAGAGGCATTTTATCGTGTCCTGGAATAAGTTCCTTTTATTGAACTCTGCAGATGGACACTCAGTGCAAGATGGTCAGAGAGCTGCGGTCCATCAAGGAGCAGTCACAGCTGTTGGTGAAAGAGACCAGCGGTCGGCTGGGTAATGGTTTTATTTGCCTTTCGTCTTTTTTGCGGAATAATTTCGCTCCTCTCACCCATGATCTGGTAGTTTAACATTTAATCTGGTTACTTTTCCCTGACAGCGGCAGAGGCAGGATTCCAGGATCTGTCGCCCGACCCACTCAGGAACCTCATGGCAGCCACTGTATCCTCTGCAGCCACATAGGCAGTCTGGCAGGAGGCACGCAACTGTCGACCCTCAAAGTGACCATCTGTGACTTGCCTATGAGCTTATATATGTCTAATAATATGTGTATGTGGGTAATTTTGTTATTATGTGATTTGGGAACATATAATTTCTGTTGTCTCTCTTTTTTTTCTTTTTTTTTGGCTTACATAAAGTAAACTCTAATTTTATGTTTTCTGTGTCAACATATCAGTCAGCAGCGGGGCTGGTCATTGAACCAGCTGAGGTAATCCACCTGCTTGACCAGCAGGTGGCAGTGGTTGGCTTTAAAAAATTGCGACAAGTCCAGCGATTGGCTGCAGTGGGGTTTTTTGTTGTTTTGTTGTTTTTAACTGTTAAACCTGAATTAAATGAATTCTCAGTTGTAAAACCTGAAATTAAATCTAGACCGACAGTTCTTAGAAATTAAGAAATTGCCCAATGTTTCCAAAAACTTTGCCAAGGTCCTGCAAAACAAGAATAGTCACAAGTCATTGTAAGATAAACACAGAGAAAGATGAACTAAAACCAATAACCTGTTCCTGTCTGACTGTATCCAAATCCAAAACTGATTTAGTCTTGACTTTTTAAAAGAATTTTTAAGTAATGTGGTGTAATTGAAGTGATGTTTATTTTAAGCAGTTTGATAACTAATATTCTACAAATATGCTCAAAAGCGATTAAGCAAAGAGTATACACAGTGACATTTTCATAAATGAGTCATTGAACCTTTTAAGAGATTTATCAATTTTTCAATTGGAATTGACTGTTACAACAGGAAAGCATTAACTATAATTAGAGTTGGGTTATGAAGCTGTGAGCAAAACAACAGTTTGCATACAGAAGGACTCCACTCTGCAGTTTGCTTGGTCTTGAGCTTAAGTGCAGTGCCTTCAACATTCTCATCCCCAGTCACATTTACTCTTTTTTTTTTTTTTTTTTTTTGGTGCCGCATCTATTTCACTTCATTTGTGTCCCCTGACCATTCAGCAGGAGGCCCCTCCCCCACAGTGACTCACCCCCATCTCCTGCGTTTGGCTGGGTCACTGATGCAGAACGAAGCTTTGACATTGTACCAGTCAGTCAAAGCTTTGTTCGCTATCACTCTTATCTCTTGGAACCATTCACTCATTAATGTTCATACTTAATTTGTTTCTCTGATGATCACAGCAGGTAGAAAAATCCTCTCCCCCCACTGCCAGCCGTAAATTAAGAGTGAATGGCTTTCTCTGCAATAATGATCTCCAACGTGGAGTATTGCTGAATTTTCCTTGTTGTTTCCTTGGTTGTATACAACGAGAGTAACGAGAGAGCACGGGGACAAGCAAAGGGGAGACAAGTGAGGTTGTGACCGTGAGAGTTGTGAGTAAGGGAGGATGGTGCACAGCGGGAGAGATCGATTCTTATTTAGATGAAAATGAGGCTTGATGCTCGTGGGGTGAGGGGAGGGCAGCTTTAGCATCCAAATGAATAGAGGTTTCACAGAAATGACCCTTAAATGAATCACCAACAATAAAACTAAGAAGTTTACAAAACCACTGACATGGTCTTTTTACTTTCAAGGAAGGTCTCTCTTGACAGCGATAGACACGACTGACTTTGGGGTTAAATGGTAATCCCTGCAGCTACTCACTTAAAATTGTATGATTAGGTGTTGGTATAAACAACGTCAATGACCCCAGTAAATGGGGTGTTAAAAGGTATTTAAGTGTTGAATGCAATGCGTATTTGGATGAATGTGCCTTGGGTCAGCCAGTTTCTCTTGGCTCCTAAATTGTAGACTATTATTTTAAAGAAAGAAAGGGGTTGTTGTTTTTTCCAGTAATATATGTGTATGTTTTGGTTGTCTATTCACTAAAGACGTTAGGATTGAAGGTTTTGTTGTGGAGGGGACAACTTTTTCATGGGCTTAAAATCCACCGCTTGGTGTAACAAACCCAAAACGCCCGAATTGTGACTTGTACTATATGCACATGCAAACAACAATTACTGTTTAGGTTTACTGTATTCTCTATTCTCGTTGTCTCTAACTTTAGATTGATTAGCCACAGATTGCACTAGATGGATGTGTGGAGAGTCAGCATAAACCACTGCCAGTTTGGTCCTACTCCCTCATGCACACCCATCATCTCTCCTCAGTACAGCAAGGCTGGCTGCAGCTCTCCTCCACATCCATTCAGCCAGCCATTCGTCTTGGAAAGCTGTCTCTCTGATCTGAGTGATAAACTACAGCAGAATTGCCCAGTTTGCAAAAAAACAAGGACACTTGTTTTCAATCTGTGCTGTCAACATTTTCATACTGAAAACTGATGGGATGTTTCATTCATCAGGGGTTTAGGACAGAATAATGTTCTTAGGTTAGACTGCTCTGCTTTGAGACTGAACACTGCTCTTGATATTGCCCACACACATGGATATTAATCCTTTTACTTTAAGATGCATCGTATGAAATTAAACTTATCTGGAGACCAGTTTCCTTTCTGTACTCCTCTTTTTTCCCTATCCAACATAGTTATGAGCAAGGACAGGACATTGTGGCTTTTTTAGAGTCACAGAAACATATGTAAAATGTCAGAGGCTTGCTATTATTACACAACGCATTCAAATATTTAATGTACTGCTTGTTATGCGCTGTACCTGTTATTTAAATGTATGCCAGCATTTACTTAAAAGTTTTGTTTAGAAAAACAATCATGCTAAGTAGGTGATCCTACCTCATAATAATGACAAAAACAGCTTAACTCAATTATAATGGAAAAGCAATGCTGATGACGTAAGAGGCCATCCGTTTGTTTAAAAAAAAAGCCTTGCAATGGGGGGAAATCTTGTCACCTGGAGAGGTGATGCGGTTATAGTGTCTGGGACGTTGACTTGAAATAATAGCTCATACACCGCTGCCACCATCACCCGAGCTGATGTAGAGGTGTATTGACGTGGGCACCCGTCTTTTCTATAGCACTAATTAACCGACCCGCAAGCTCACGCACCGCGGTGCTATGAGTTCAATGGTCAACGCGACGCACAGCGCTCGCGCAGCCCTCGACATCCCACATACTCGCGCGACATCAACAACAATGGCAAACCGTAGTCTGTTTTGGTAGGAGATTTCTGATTGGGAGCGAGACGACTCGAAAGCTTCGTCGCCGTATTCACGTCTTATTTCTTTTTTTTCTATTCGTTCGAATAGGCGAATTTTATTTGAACGCGCGAGTGCTCGTCCGTTGTTATATTTTTTTTTCATTTTTGCATTTTTTTCCCTGAAAATGTGCGAGGCGCTGTTGGCAAGCTCACACAGTCTGTGCATGTGTGTCCCTGCTGCTTTTCTGCTGGGCTACGGCTACTAACCTAGCTGCTTTTCACTCGGTGGTTAGCTAACGTTAGCCTGGCCGCGTTTATTGACTTGAGGGGGAAAAAACACGAGCGAATGTAAAGCGTGTTTTTGCGATTTGCTTTATGACAACAACCCTTAACTATTTGCTAATCGTCGCTCTCGGGTGCGGTAAGAAGCGGTGTATGATTTGTCGTAGAAAATACTTTGCTGGCTAGCTAACAGGCTAGCTATTTGTGTGTATTCTTCGACTGAGGAAAACGGCGAGTTTTCTTTGAAAGTATGGATGACCAGACCAGGATGATGACGGGTCTCACCGGACTCGGTGGACTACCACAAGGCGATGTCGGTGACCCAGACTCGGTCAGGAAACAGCAGTCCCTCGGTCAGCCTCAACAAGACATAGGGGATATCCTACAGCAAATAATGGCCATCACCGACGAAAGCCTGGACGAAGCACAGGCCAGGTAAGAGAGGCGAAGAGCCATTTTCCACACATGATAGCTAAGCTAAAGTGCGCTGTATGTGTTGTAGTTTTGCTTCGGGGCTTTAGCGTTTCCATAAAACCTTCACGTAAGGCAATACGCAATTGCAACATTAATGCAACTTTCGCGCTGCGATGCAATTCGCTGCAAAACCAGTAACGTTGCATTTAGTTACGAAATAACTTGCACACCCACATTACGGTGCCGTTGTACTTTGAGAGGAGGTTTCTTTGTTAATTCAAACCGTGCTTCATTGCAAACTGCAATAGTAAACATGCTCACTTGGTTGAAATGCAACGGTAACTTGAATTTTAATTGGTTAATCAACGAAGTGTCAGGTTAAAAAAAGTTTAAGCTGCCTTTTGAGACTGAGGCAATGGCAGCCGCGTTGAATGCAGATAAACACTTTTCCAACACTACAGCGTTAGCAGCTTCTGATTTGACTAAATAGTTTTGTTAGCCCCAGCAAATCGATAACCAATCTTATGTGGTTCGAGACGATTCTTAATATCTTCCTATTGATCGCTGGGGCAACATGAAGTTAGGGACGTCGATTTCCCTCCCTTCACACCAATTATCAAAACTAGCAAAAAGTGTGTCAACAAAATGCGGAGTGTTTCCTAGCGTGTTTTACAAGTTGCTGGAGTCAAGGCTATATGAGCGAAATAGGCTCTTTGGTCGTGTTTAGTGAAAAAGCTTTCACGTACAACTTATCAGCGTGTGTGTGCCCAAATAGATTTGCCTAATTATAACAGCATGCATCTGATAAGCTGCTCTGTGTCGATAACGTTGGTCTTTGAAATGCAAATGAGCGGATAAATGAAGGTAAGGGCCGAGATTACTCAATATCTCCACGTATCTCAGCCCAGCGCCGTCTGCGATGACAGCAGCCGTTCATTCATATCACTCGTCACCTGATGTTTGTGTTGGAGGTGGGTTTTTTTTTTTTGCTTTTTTTTTTTTTTTTTTTTTACTAAGCGTCATTGTAGGGTGTATGCACTGCGGTGAGCGACACGCTCGCGCTCATTCGCCATGTGGCTCGAGGAGCATAAGGTCAGTTTCAGACGAAGCGTCAGTGTCTCAACAATAGGCAACCGTCCACTGCAAGACCGCGGCCACAGTGTGATGTGTCATTAGCTAGTGATTTTCCACCCAACATTTGACCACCTGGTTCTCTTAATTAATTCACTCCTCTTTCACTCCCTCCCTCCCTGGTGTTCATCCTTTTCATTGTGTGCTGGGTGCAATCAATTCTCCTATAATGTGTACGCGAGTGCAGCTGTCCGCAAATCGAGTTTCTATTAATGAGATGGTGGTGAGGGGGAGGGATGATGCTATACCAGCAGCCTATGAACACTGGGATATTACATTTTTCTTCAGCACAAGTTTGAGGACTTAATCAGGCCTTACTCCGTGGACAAACGCTAATTTTTTTTTTTTTTTTTTGCTTCGGCACAGTTCCCGCCATCCATTATTTATTTTCTTCTCCCAGCCTTTTCCTTTTTATTTACTTTATGATTTGTGCTGGCCATTTCCGAAAACGTTGCGCCGCGGTTAATCAGATGACGTAGATTCCAATTATTGGATTCCAAGGGGGCCAATTTTAATGTAGGAAATCATGTAGCCGTCCTATTATTAGATGTTAACAGGCTATTCTGAAAAACTAATTAAAGGTGTGGCTGCCTCGGAAGTGCCAGAGATGTCCTTGCTGTATGCTTGTATTGATCTGAACTCCCATCTCGGAGCGCATCCTCCTCCACGGCGTACCGGATTAATGCTAAAAACTAACACACGCTTCCGTAGATCAGTGGACTTGATGCAAACTGCACCGTGCGTCCAGTTTAAGTTCTTGTGCGTGGTACGCAGGTAGTTAATAAAGGCAGTGATGATGGTAACTCCTTTTTTCTGGACAGCACGTGTTTATGGTTGGCCAACAGACTAGATCGCACAGAGTGCGCCATCGTTTGACCATTTGCTCGCTTGTTCCTCAGGTTTAGTTCAGGTAAAAGGCCAACGTAAGCAGATTCCTGATGACGTCCCTGTTGTTTTTCATCGGTTTGCTAATATAAAGCAACGGGCATGGCGTAAAATGCACAGGCCTTATCAGCATCGCACTTAACTCCGATCAGGTTTGTCGCCCGCGCATCAATCTTCCCCCCCGGTCATGATCTACAAATTAATGTGTTAGGTGGCTCGTATGCGAGCGCGACGCCCTTGTCGCGCAGGGTGGCAGTGTGTCGGGATGGGGAGTGGTCAGGGCAGCGCGAGCACTCGGCGTTGCAGAGTACACTTCCCGCGCGCCATCCGCCCTCATCCTCTCACCCTGTCGCCATATGTTCAGATGCTGGCCAGAGGAATCGCCGGCGCATTGGGGCGGATCAGACGACCCCACAGAGGGAGGGAGAGCAGGGGGGGGCATGGCAGGGGGTGGCCTGCCACTCAACTTCCAGCACAGGTCAGTACAGGACCGCATGAGCACCTCCTTCTCCCCCCTCCTGCTCATACCCTCCATGCTGAAGGCAGCCCTCCCCCCAACTCAAATCCAGCAGTGACAGAATTGGCGGACAAAAGTGACATATTTAATGGCAGACACATAACTCTTTTACATCATACTGCCTCAGTAATCTCACAGAAAGGCAGTCGCTCGTGGCATATACAGTAGGCGCATGTTTTGCTAGTTCACCTTAGTCCCCCCCCAATAACACCGCATTGGACGTTCACAACTGGAATTGTTGTTGAGGTCAGGTGTAGCCACATCATCTCCATCTGTGGTTGTTCTCTATTCGTTGTGGGTGATGCTACCTGGAAAACAAATGCTTTGTCCCGGGTGATCGTCACGTGTCACTTGTCTCATCTCTTCCAATCCATGCTCATCCGAAACGGAGGGCGTCATGCTGGTTTTGTTTTTGTTTCCTCCCCCCCTCCAAAACTTTTTATGTGTTGCACTCCTCCGACTGCATATCAAAGTCGTCGTCACTGAAGCCGATGTGCGCTCTAATGATGTCCGTGGGGATGTTTAAAAGCATCGGTGGGTTTTGCTCCGTCCGCAGGACGAGTCATTGAATTCAAAGGGGCTGCGCAAAATTGCAGACGTCGTTTTGCAAGCGAACGCCGCCTTACAGCAGCGCTGCAAACTTACACAGCTGTAGAGTTAAACTACACCTCAGACCGGCTCAACGATCGCAGGTTTCAGGTGATACCCTGACATGTCGCACGCTTAGTAGTTGTGTGCGTCTTCCGCACGGTTTTGAGCGTGGAATTTAAAACATAACAAACTTTTAAAATGCAGCACCATCGCAACGCATTCCTCTCTCTCTGATGCAACCGCTGCGTTTTGTCCGCGCGGCAGTTAACGTTTGAGGCAATAGCTTGAAGTCATTTCTGGTGATATTAGGTTTGGGGCTTTGCTACGGCACATTCCAGCCTTACAAGTTTTAATGAGATGCGAGTTGTAAGAGTGCATGTGTGCGTGTGTGTGTGGGTGCGTGGTTGTGCATTAGCAGGAAATTTTGTTGCTTAGGTGTTCTGATTTGATTACGGTGAACCGCGGAGGTTTTTGCCCTTTCTCCTTTAATTGCTATTAGCCTGTTTGGCAATAAAGAGAATGTCTCTGATCGAATTAAAAATTGCAACTTAATCCTAATCCCGTCTATCAACGTGCGCTCCGCTTTCATGGAACGAGTCTCTCCGTAAGAGGTGAAAATTAGATCACTCGCGTATTAACTCTGGAATCTGTTGCTCGGTAATGATGACCTTGAGGTTTGGCGTCATTACCTGTCCCACGGTGCAAAGCGTCCAAATGACAGCGGTGCCCTCGCCGCTTCCCGATCGACGCATCGGGGACGTTTATGCGCCGGCAAAGGCGCTTGGCCGCCGAAAAATTGCCTTTTAAACAACATGGCTCTGTCCTGCCGCGTTGCAACACACTCTCGAAATGCCGTATGCATAAAACATACGGCCCTGCGCTACCTGTCCATGGAGGAGGACGCGGAAGGACTCGAGACGGAGGCCTCGTGCGCCGTAATCCCCCCCCCCCAGCGCCTCTCCCCCTCTCTTATTCCCTCTTCTCTCTTGCAGGAAGCATGCCCTGAACTGTCACAGAATGAAGCCAGCCCTCTTCAGCGTTCTCTGCGAGATCAAAGAGAAGACGGGTGAGTTTTTCCCGACTCCGCTCGCTCCCTTTTTTGTGTAACTCCAGTCTGCGCAGGTTGTAACCCACTGTCGAGCCGCTGCTTCAGTTTACACCCGCGGCGCCCGGCTACTTCCTCCTGGCCTCCCGGAGAACTCTATTGATTGAACATCGACCGCGTTCGCTGACCAGCCGATGCATATGCGTATGCTTTGCGTACGTTGCTCTTTTTTTGTTTGTTTGTTTTGAAGTTCGTAATCACAGAAACTTTACCTATTTTTGGCCGTCGTCCAGACTTCACGCCGGCCAGCTGAAACTAATCTTAGTCGGTCGGCTGCCTTTGAAACTCGAGTCAGCCGGCAGAAGTTGCGGCAGAACGTCCTAACCGCTTCGAGACTTCAGCCGCTTATTTGTCAGATTGCAATTTTGCTCTCCCGTTTTTTTTACTTGGGAATGTCTGGGGGGGAAGAAAATCTGTTTTCAACATTTTTGAATTTTGGTCAGTTTCCCGCTCTAATGAAGAACAGCGATGCGAGTGTGTACGGCTGCTGCAACCATCAGGCCATTACACTCGACTGAATTATTCTTAGTCTATCAAGGCAGGGGAATGAAAACCCACAGTTACTATGGCCACGATCGTAATCTATCATATCCAGATTATTAGATTAAGATGGTTTACAGCATGGAGAAAAAAACCCCTCCACGTGGCCTTTTGCTTTCCAGTCGAGAGAGAGATTCTTTCTCCACCACATGGTGTAGGGTTGATCGTGCCTTGAGAAGAAATGGCCGTGCATGCCAATGCATTACCTCCACCCAAACAGCAAACGCGCAAAGCAACGGGGAGACCGCTCTGACGCCGTCGTAACAAACGCCGCTGAATTTCAGTCGGACCCTCGTGGAAAAATTATGACGTACAAGAATGCCTCGGATTTGCTCTGCGCCACGAAATTTTTTTTTTCCGCGAGGAAAACACGGTGCTCGTTCTCGTCTTGTTTGCTATTCGAGTCAGCTACATGACAGATTCTAGTGGGGTTCAAAGGAGGAGGCCTGGGATGGATGGCAGATTGATGGTTATGGTGGCGTGAACGGGGTGGGGGGTTTGAATGCTCTCCCTCTGCCGGTCTCCCTCCGTTCCAGCCGCTCCGTGCGCCCTCCGCTCGCTCTCGCTCGCCTCGCGCGCCTCCGAACAGCAAATCTCTCTTGTTCAAACACAATTTGAAAATGCTGCACTGCTGCATGTTGTGGCCCTCTGTCAATAATGTATTATTGCTCTCCAGTGATGGGGGGTGGAAGTAAAGGCTAGGCTTGAGTGAGCGGGGCAGGGTACACTGTTGCCCAGGCAACCAGTGGTCTTATTTACCCTAATGCCATTCACTTTGATTTTCACATTTAGCCTCCCAGCGAAACTGGCGAGCGGGTCTGTGAGCGCCTGTACAGTAAGCCGAGCAGGGGAAAAAAAAAAATGAAAACAAAACCAGACGAGGCGCGGGGACGGGTGGACGACCGTTTCGTGGCCCAGAGCGGACACGCCGACCGTCCAGATACCAGACATCTCTGGCTTTGCCGCCGCTCTGCTGGCCATCTGCCACGCGGCGCCCTCCTCGCCGCGCCGCGTACCTGCGCCGCCCGACCCCCCGCGGGCCCCCATTATGCGCCTCCGGAATGCGAATTGACTTCTCTTTAGTGCGGCTTGTGGAAGATCCAATCAGTAGTCCTCCAGTATCTCCACATTTTTTCTGCAGTGTTTTTTTTTTTTTTTTTTCTTCTGCTCTCTCTCGCTCGCTAACAAACGCGCGCCAGTGTCGACGCACACACTGTGTCTCACTTGCGCGCACCAAAACAGGGATGAAAGCGAAACTCGGTCTCGGGTCTACTCCTACTGCCTCGGTCTTGTCCTCTCCCCCTCCCTCCCTCCCTCCCTCCTTCCCTCTGTGCCTCCCTCCGCCCCGCTCCCTTTCTTGAAAGAGAAGACTTGCTCTGAACTCGGGGCTTTGATATGGTAATGTAATGGTGGTGGTGGAGGAGGGGGAGGGGGGAGGGCTGGGGGTGGGGTGGGGGGGGGCGTGTGGGTGGGGATGGGAGGTGAATTCCTCCGAGTGCTGCAGTTGGTTAGATTGTTTTCATTGTAAAGGAAATGTTCTGTGCAAATGCCAGTACCCCCCTCCTACCACCACCACCCCAAAAAACACATACCCCCCCCGTGCACACACACACACACACACACACCGTTTCACAACAGTTCCTGCGTCGTCCTGAGCCCTCGCATTAAACGTGACCTTCGCCTGCGCGCGATTTTGGCTTTCCTATGAATACTTCATTAAAACGCGCGCGCTCCAAAAAAAAGAGAAAGTAAAACACGCGGAGGGAGACGGGGAGTGATCAAAGTTGAGAGCCAGTGGCTTCGCTTCAACTCGGTTCTGCCCCCCCCCACCCCCCTCGCTCTCGTGGGTATTTGCTGTAAAAATAGCTCTTGGTGCAATGGGACAGCTTATGCCAAAATCTCTCGCAAGCCACTGCAGCTACCCTCAGAAGTTCGCTCGTTTTAGTTTTGGAGCGTGTTGGAGGCATTTCTCCTCGCTCCTATGCATTCCTTGAGCTTTGCACGTGACAGCCGATCTGTCACTCCCCCCCCCCCCCCGCACAGGTCCCGTCTTCTTTTTTTGGGGGGGGGGATCTGAACATTCCCGATTGTTTGTTGTTTTAAATGGAAAACAGTTTTCCGATTGGAGTCAAAGAACTTCAAGTTCACGCCTCGACACTTGCCACTCATGTGTGCCGCTAGTCGCAGGGAAACAAACCGGCCATTCTGCCTCTTTAAGGCCGAAACGGGCTCGACGTCGCCCTCGTCATTTAAAGCCAGTCGCTGTATTTGACGACACGCGCGAGTCTGTACACCCGCCGCCATTCATGTCCTGCGCAACGAGGACTCGCTGATGGCCTGCGGCCAGCGCGACGTGGACCCGATCCAGAAGCTTGCTCTGCTGGGTGCCCAGGTATGCCGGCGTCCTAACGAGGCGTCCGCGGCGCTGGTTGTTTTTTGCCGTATGCGCTGGCCGGGGCCCGCTCCCTCCTCTGGGCGTTTTTCGCGTCGATCGGCGAGTTTTTAACGGCCCGCACGCAGGCTCGACTTCCCGCAGACGGGGCCAATCCAGGGAGATTAAGACGCGCTGAGGTAGAGAAGATCACTCAGTTGCAACTCCAGTAAATCTCGCGTTAGTGCGCCTTTTTGAATCTATTTTCAAAGTAATGATCGCCTATGTGAGCCGCATGCATGCGGAGGATCCCTGTAAACTGTACCCCCCCAAAACTGTGCGAGCCCCTCCAATGCGCGTTGGTTGCATGCCGCGCCACAACTACACCCTCAATCTGTGAGAAACCTCCGGAAGAGCCGCACGGCATTGGCCCAGTTCACTTGCTAGCGATATCCGCCCACGTCAGACGCAGGTTTCTCGTTTTTCCCAATCGAGCGCACGCACCGGAAGCACGCGGCCCGACGCCCACCGGCAGAGCCAGCAGCGCTTGGCTAGCGCGCCACGAAGCAGACTAGCTGACAACCCATCATCACATCCTATTAAAGTTCTGACAGGATGAATGAACGGGGAGATTTAGTAAACTCGGCCACCTCCCTCTCAGGTTTTTTGTTGTTTTTATTTTTTTCCTCCCCTAATGCTTCTTATGGCTACGTGTAATAGAAAAGCTTTCCCTCATTTAGTTATGGCGGCTCGAGCATAAATAGGTCCAGTTTGGATTTTTTTTTTTGCAAGGTTACAACAATTGCGTTGTCCCAAATTAATTACGTGGATTAGGCCGTGTAATATGGTTTAAAATACACGTAAAATATGGCTGTTGTGTGCGTCGACCTCCCGGGGTTGTAGGTTCTCGCCTCGGGGGGACAAAATAAACCCCGGCGCGGCATCTTGGCACTTAATAAGCCTTCAGTGTGGTTCATACGTTATCTGTCCCATAACCTGTGGCAACGCGCCCACACCGGTGCAGACCTTCGAGCTCCTCTGTAGAACCGCATGTGTGCCGACGGATCTTCACTCGGTCGTCCGCTAGCCCGTCAGCTCTTCTCCTCCAACCGGAGGATGTTTAATTCACTCGCAGGGGTTGTAAATCAGCCAATCGCACGACTGCGTTACCTGCATCCGCGGGATTTGGGTCATCTGTGGGCATTGCAGCACCGTCCGAGCAACCAAATGGGCCCCGGTCGCATGTAAATTCAATTACAGCTCGACTGTAGGCGTAAAGAAAATAAAACGGCGTCAAAAGTCGCACGCAGTTGCCGCGCGTTTCTTCACGGCCAGAATCAACACTCAACATTTCGTCTCGAGGAATCTCCTTTTAGGCTTATTTCAGAGGACGAAGTCGACAGTCGACCGTCGCCCTCGCGTCCGGTTGGTGGCACGCGCGCTTCTGCCAGGACTGTGCGCTCGCAGGGGCAGTGACTTCGGTGGGGCGCAGTACAAAAGTGCGGGGGAATCCCGTGCTTCATTAAAGCGAAACTTCATTATCATTAGTTTTTTCAAAAGGGCCCAATTTAGAGCAGAGCCGTAAAATTTCACGAGTTTGTGAGGAACCGGTGGGAAGTCCTTTAAATCCTTTATGGGGGGGGGCGGGGCAGACGGTGTGTTTTTAAACCGGAGGCAGTAATGAGATTTTTAAAAATATTAAAAAAACAACCAAAAAAAACAGTTTGTGGCAGAAAAATGAGACCCCTGCATTTCCAGTTTTATTATCAGCGGGGTCTGAAATGAGAATGGGTCCTTCACTCGGCACGTCGGCAAAATCCCTGACGGCTTTTTATATTTCCAAAAAAAAAAGTCCATTTTATATTTACGCTCCCGACGCCGGCCTGGCGTGGGATTATCTCATTGGCTTTGCAGAAATCTCTGTTGTGTTTTGTGGTGCCCTGCCACTCAATCGCCTTTTTTTCCTCCCCACCCCCACCCTCTCCCTTCCCTTGTCCTTTTGCAGAAGAGAATGAAAAAAGATAGAGTGTGTGTTGGGTGGTGGTGGTGGAGGGGGGGTGCAGGAGCAATACAGGGAGATTGATGAGGCAGTAAGAGCAGGAGTAATTACTCGGTGTCCATTCCCCAAGCCAGATTGGCAGACGGCTAATATCACACGGACCCCTGGCCCTGACAGACACACCGCCGCCGCCCGCCCCCTCCCCAAATCAAACCGGGGAGGCAGAGCACCCCAACCTTCAGCCCAGGCCTAATGGTGTGTGTGGGCCCGCTGATATCCCCATGTGGCATTATTCCTGCAGGAGCTGCGCCTCCCAATATTGACAGGGGGAGCCGCTGTCTGGGGAGGGAGGGAACTCGGCGGAACCCTTCGCCTTTTTAAGACTGCCGCAGTGAGGTTCTGGCCAGGACTCGCCCGGGGGGGGTCAGGCGTTTCGGGGGAGGCAGGGGCGGCCGGAAGTGGACGACCGGGTGTGAGAGGCAAGTGTTAGATCGGGAGAACTGCTCGCACTCGTGTTTTTTAATCCCATCCCAAATCGGAAAAACGCCATTGACGTGTTCGTTTGCCAGCGGCAGTAAGTGGAGTTGGAGGAGGAGCTGCGGACACAAACATCACCAGAGGAAGTTTGCGTGGTTCAGGTGCGACCTCCCGTGTCCCTCACCCCTTGACCACATGACGGGAAATGAAAAAAAAACACAGAAACCCGGCGGAAAACGAAAGTTGGAGTAATTCGTTACACATTTCGCTGGACGCACTTGAAGGGCCGCGACCTTGAATGTGCAGCGGGGGATGCTGCTGAAATTTGATTGGCTGGGGCGAAAATGACAGGCAAGGCGCCACTGCGGCTCGCACGTTTTACAGTTCGCCATCAGATCTATATATTCCCGCGCAATTTATGCTCAACGAGGAGATGCTGAGGCGATCCATCGGTATCGGTCGAGGATCACCCATGGGGCGGGCTTCTACCTCTTCATCTCATCTGCCCCCGCCCTCCTCCTCCTCCTCCTCTCAGCGTGCATGCTTCTCCCACTGCTCTTAGGCTTCGCTCTTAAAGGACGCCGGCGTCTCTTTAATTAAAGATATGTAAATGTGGCCTCAGCTGGATTGCATTAGTTTGGTGGCAGTGGGGTGGGAGTGTGTCGGAGCCTCGCTCCTAATCCTGACTAATTAAGGATTAATCACAATTGATGGGAGCCTTCCACCCCTCCGCAGCAGTGCGCGTTTTGCCGCCCTGGACGGTACGTTTTGCGCGTCTGGCGCCACGTCATGAATGCAGGGGAGAGACGGAAACATCAGGGGGGAGGGAGGGAGGGAGGGAGGCAGGGAGGGAGGTACACTACCCACCCTAAGATTAGCAGTTTTTATTGGGTTATTATAGATAATGGGAAGCCCTTGCTGATTTTTTTTTTTTTTTTCGAATCTGTGAAGCCTTTCATAAATGTAATTGGATGGACCGATGGAGTAATACTGCCGGCTGATTGGTTGATTAGTTTCCTGTTTCGGAATCCTTTTTCTTTTGAGTTAAAAAAAAAAATACGTGGACTCGTTCACGCGTGTTACATGTTAGCAGAGTCATTTGAGGACACCCCCAACCCCCCGTAAAACCACCGGCGACTTGTTATCCCGACCCACCGCACACGTTACAGGCACCGCGGTTATTATTTTATTTTTATTCCTCGCTAAACTGGTGCGCGGGCCCGGCACGCGGCCCGGCGCGCGGCCCCAGCTCTCCCCGGCACCATCTGACTGTGTCATAATGCTTGTTCACTCGTTATAAATGGGCACCGCTCTTCTGATCTATCGCTTAATTGCCGCCTAATTTGCATAACAGTGCAAATTAACGACCTCTCAAATGAGCGTTCATTTTTCACAAAGTCTTTAGGAGCTCCTTAAGAGTCTGTGCTAATGAGCACAGGAGGCAGCTGGCCTGATGAGAGTTGACTGGGGGCGGCGCTGTAACAAGCCTCCTGCTTAGGTGCTCTTCGTCGCCCTCCTCTTCCTCCGGTGACATTTCAAATGCCAGCCCCCCACCCCCCCATCCCCCCCATGCCTGTCTTGGGGGGATGCTTGTCTCGGTCACCCGCGCTCCCTGCGTCCCGTCAAACTTCCCTCGTCTCGCCGTTCGGGCCACGTTGCGTCCGATGCCGCTCCATCACTCACAGCAAAGGGGTCCGATCGTCCTCCGCTGATCCGGCAACCCCCCAGCGCCATGCTCTCAGGTGACAGGGCATACCTGCGCACCCGTTGCGGCCTGAGGTCGGCTGGTTTCAAGGCTGCCTACGCCGTCCGGATGCGCTCTGTCGTTGACGGTGATAAAAGCAGTGCTCCCGGTGTGCGGCTGACGGGCGAGGTGGTGGATTAAGGAACGAGCGTGCCTTGGCAGTATCGTCGTCGTCGTCGTCTTCGCATGCGCACCAGCAATTATCCACCGGTTTCCTGTTCATCCTCTTGCTTTTATTAAGGCAGAGGAATCGTCTGCGTGGTGTTTTTTTTTTTTTTTAGACTTCGATATCACTTTCATTGGCTGATGAAATGTGTTACTGTTTTAAAAAAACAACAAAAAACTGGAGTGGCTAACGTCAAAACCGGTCGCATAAACGATAGCAACGGGGAAAATACGCAGTCGATCCTTTCCCCAGCTCCTGTTTGTGCAGATTAAGTGACAACGCAAATTGATCTGTCCCCTCATTAGTGTTTGTGCGCGTCGTCGTGTGTTAGACCATTGGAGGAGGGGGGGGGAGGGGGGGGAGGGCGGGTGGTGGCGGCGGTTGGGGTGGGGGGTGGGTTACACGTAGTCATCGCTCGAGTGTCCAAGCCCCTCTCTTTAGTTAATTAAGGGCTGATTGATGATGTGTTGGACTGAAGTGTTGTGTTTGCCCAAGGTGCGACTTCTCCAATTCACACCTCAATCAGACCGCACTGTGTTTGCCCCGGATGCATGCGTGCGCGCGTTTGTGCGTGTCACATAGTGTGTGTGTGTGTGTGTGTGTGTGGGGGGGGGGGCTGCGTGCAACAGGACTCCGGTGAACCACCCAAACAGATGCTGATTAGCGTGAGCTGCTTAAAGTAGGAGGACATATGGATCAGGCTTATTAAGTTGACTGTACTCCACCCCAAAAAAAACACCCCCATTTAGAAAGAATACACATTTTTTTTTATGTTGCAGGAGAAACCCCCCCCCCACCCACCCCTACCCAGATATCCATTTGACAAAAAGCCCATCGGGGAAATGATTCATTTTTAATGCTAGTTCTTCAGTTTTAATGCCATATTCTACAACTCGCCCGAGGCCGTATTTTATTCACCCAATCCTTTTTCTGCGCGACCCATAATCTATGGGAATGGCGCGGTAAATCACGGCCCAGCGTGCGCCGGGCAACTTGTTTTGCGAAAGTTCATAACAACTTGTTGCAAAATTGCGTTGTTTTTTCTTTTCCGCAAAGGGGAGAGCCGCCGGCGTCATGACCCCGCCCCGGCTTTGCAGTTTCCGTGTTGTCCGGCCGTTTCTGGCCGCTGCTAAACTTCGACTTCCTCTCTCTCTTTAAATTTTTTTCTCGTATTTGTCAGGCGACAAGTAATCGGTGAGAACTTTTCCGATGGCAAACGGAGAAGAGTTTTCCGTCTTTCTTATTTCCTCCCCGCCGGGCTGCGCCTGCACGGCCCGGACGTTTCGTTTCTACGGCCTTCCCACCGTCTGCGGGCCGAGATTTATTTTTTGCGTTTTTTTTTTTTACGCGTCGGTCAAATTTGCATATTCATGCGACGCGTTCTCATTGTGAGAGCCGCTCTCTTTATCTGAATTCTCTGTCGGTAATGAAAGGGAAAAACTGATGTTTTCGCAGCCCTATCTTTTCTCTCTTTCTGGCTCGCTCGTTCCCTGGCACGTCTGTACTCTGGATCCTGTATATTCCTGTAGCCCCCCCTTCCCTCTCTCTCTCTCTCTCCCCCTCCCTCCCTCCCTCTCTCTCTCTCTCTGTCTGTCTCTTCCTCTCTCGCACACATATCTTCTCCTGTGACTCCTTTTTTTTTTCAATTCTCCTTGGTTCTCCTTCTACCCTCTCTCTCTCTCTCTCCCCTTACCTTTTTTTCCCCCCTTTTTTTCCCTTCTCTATCCTTCTCTCTCTCGCTCCCTCGCTCTCTCCCAGTGAAAGGCTGAGAATACCCAAGGGAGCTGATGCAATTAAAATGCTAATCCTGTCTGTCTACAGAGAGAGGGAGAGAGGGGAGGGGGGGCTGACAGCATGAGGGATTGCGGCTCACATGGAGAACTCGACTGAAATGGAGAACAGAGGGGAGGAGGGTGGTGGTGTGTGTGTGTGTGTGGGGGGGGTGCGCTGGGGGAGGTGTGTGTGTGTGTGTGTGTGGGGGGGGGGGGGTGTGCTGAAAGGGAGAGGGGGGGGAGGGGATGCGCGTTGGGGGAGACCGAGTGAAAAGGGGGGGATGCTCGCGCGAGAGAAGAGACAGACAAGGATGAAGCCTGCGCCGCGAGCTGAGCGGTGATATACTGGCCGCGTTTAGGCCTTATCTCCCTCCTATACGCGGAAGGCGTTGCGGTTAATGTACGGCGGCCTGGTGGGGTGGGGGACGGCAGCAGCGGCGCTCGCCCTTACCTGCGCCACTCCGCTCGCGCCGCGCGCCATTTCCGCGTCGGCTGTGCAGAAACGAGAATGATTATGTATGCGGCGAAGGCCCAGCTGGGTGCCCTGAATATTTCATAGTATGCGTCGCCCCGCTCCCGTCTCTCGGCGCCACACGGCGCGGCTCGGGTGGCGGCGTGCGCATAATGGTGTGATTCCTGAGAGCCCGCGCGTGCAGGCTGCGGGCCCTAAGATGTCTTCCTATTAAAAAAAAAAAGAAGAAGAAGAAGGTGGTGGTGGTGGTGGGGGGGGGGGTTAAGTATCATTACTTACAGCGCTCAGAGTTTCAGTCTCAGTAATGGAGCCAGCTCCAGCGCCGACGTCAGGAGCTCGCTGATCAAAAGGAAACGCCGCTTGGATTCCGGAGCGGAGCAGCCTGCCGCTTCTCAGACCTGCGGGTCTCCTGTAACCGTTAGCTGTATTTTTCTGGGGTGTCGTGGCAGGTTCTGTGAGCGGAAGACTCCCCCACCCCTTTTTTTAAAAAACAAAACAAAAAAAACCAGGCGTGCATCCGCGCGTCATGTGGTCCCTCTCCACGCGGCGCCTTAACTCATCTCAACAGCTGCTATGATACCACCGGGCCACTAGACTGTGCATGAGCGCAACTGCGGGTAATCACGGCTTAATTGGAGTAATTAGGGGAATGTAGGGGCATTAGACTACAGCTGGGGGCCCTAATGAGGAGCGGGGGCAAGAGGGGGAGGGGGCTTCAAGAGCCACAGTTGCCCTCTTCACTGTAGGTCAGTCGTACTTCGCCGCGAACGGACGACGGGGACCGACCGACCGACCACGCTACCGGGGCCGGACGTACGCTTCCCGGTGCCCGACGGCCGAGCGAGCCGCGCGCGAACGCCCCGCCGGCGAGGGAGAGGAACGAGGAGGGAACGAGATGGGCGAATCAGGGTCATTAGTTCAGGCGGCTGGGTCTGCTGCATTCCTGAGCCCTGAGATGGGGGAGCAGCAGCAGAGCAGGAATGCGCCTTGGAGAGCGGAGAGACCGAAGCCGAGGGAAAGAAAGAGGCAAGAAGGAACAAGAAAAAAAAAAAGCGGGGGGAGGGAAAGTTGGACACTCTTCTGCGAGAGGCCTTAAACGGTGGAACAGACTCATTTATCAAATGAAGTTTGGAAAAGCAAGAAGAAGAAGAAAAAAACTCGTCTGCTCCACAGAACTTGGAAACTTTAAGCAAAACTGTTTTTGTCCTCAGTTGTTCCACATCTGTCGGCCACCCCGCGCCCCCCCCCGGCTCTGGCTCTTTCAGCACGACTTTTCGGCATAATCCTTGGGGCTGGGGGGAGCGCCGAACGTCATCCGTTTCGTCGGCGGCCGTCTCGTTCAAAGTCCCGCCTGGCCTCTGCCTCCTCGATCTAGTCCCAACCAGGCACTCGACTTCCCCGACGTCCACAACACACAGGCAGTTTTCATTTCACGCAAACTGGAGTTCGGCGGCATGTGATGTCATTTATCTGCGGGGAACGCGACTAACCGTTAACCCGATCGTCGATGAGTCCGCAGTTTGTTTTCTGGATTAGTTGAGGGACCGCTTGTGCAATAGATGCATTAAAAGTACTTTTTTTTTCTGCCAAGCCACTTCAGACTTTCAGACAGACTCTTCCTCGGCTAAGTGCAGTTAGCGCGATAACCGTGCTTCCTTCATCTGTACCTTTACGAAATCCAATTTTTAAAAAAAGTAAACAAGCGGTTAGTAAATGTTGCGTCCAGGCTCCCTGAAGTTGAACAATTGAGGCAAAAAAAAAAAAAAGACGAGATTTGCTCAAGAGTTAAAAGCTTTGGGCCTCTGAAGGAAGATGGCTGTACTTAAAACTTTTCTGTAACAAAGTGATGTGTGTGTGTGTGTGTGTGTGTGAGAGAGAGAGAGAGAGAAAGAGAGAGAGATGAGAGCGAGGCCGCGGGCTGACAGAGGTCCTGGTATAATACAGTGTTGGAGAGCAGCGACTGATAACTATACTTATGGCCACTGGGGCTCATAGTGACAGCACATGCACTCCCATTACTGGTCCCATGCCTCATGCCCCCTCATCTCTGGCGGGTCGCCACGGAGGGGCCACACTGCCCTCTGCTGCCGAGTCGGAGGAAGTTTTCCGCGGCTCGTTGAGAATTCAGCCCGGGCGACCGAGTGACTGGGGGGGGGGTTGACAGGGCTTCGCTTCTTCTCTGGAATTTGTGTGACCCCAGAACCCGCTGTATTAGCCTTTTTCTCAAAAAAGCAAATGCGCGGTCTGTCAGCTTTTTTAAAAACAACAACAACTGCTGTGTCTACTCCCCCTCCAGTGCTGAGTATACGAGGCGTGCAGGAGGAGGACCCCCCGGATCCCCAGATCATGCGCTTGGACAACATGCTGCTGGCAGAGGGCGTGTCGGGCCCAGAGAAGGGCGGCGGATCGGCGGCAGCGGCCGCGGCGGCGGCGGCGGCGGGCGGCTCGCCCACCGACAGCAGCATAGAACACTCCGACTACAGAGCCAAGCTGGCCCAGATCCGCCAGATATACCATTCGGAGCTGGAGAAGTACGAGCAGGTGCGTGCCGAGCCAGGCCCGAAACGCGGACGTTGAAGTGTCGCAATAAAATGAACGGGAAGTGACTGTCTCTTTTTTTGAAATAGCATTCATCTCCTCTCTCTCGCTCTGTCTCTCTCCCCGGCCCAGGCCTGCAGTGAGTTCACCAACCACGTAATGAACCTGCTGAGGGAGCAGTCCCGCACGCGGCCCATCTCTCCCAAGGAGATCGAGCGCATGGTGGCCATCATCCACCGCAAGTTCAGCTCCATCCAGATGCAGCTCAAGCAGAGCACCTGCGAGGCCGTCATGATTCTGCGCTCGCGCTTCCTCGACGCCAGGTGTGTGTGTGTGTGTGTGTGTGTGTGTGTGTATCAGACTGCGTGATCCGGGGCGCCTCGCGTCCCCCCCTCTTCCCGAGCACCCGGGTCATTATCTCTCCTCTCCGTGCGACAGACGCAAGAGGCGCAACTTCAACAAGCAAGCCACAGAGGTGCTGAACGAGTATTTCTACTCCCACCTGTCTAACCCTTACCCGAGCGAGGAAGCCAAGGAGGAGCTGGCCAAAAAGTGCGGGATCACCGTGTCTCAGGTGAGAGGTGGTGTTGTTTGCAGGATGTTTCAAGATCCAGTGCGTACTCTTTTTTTTTTTTTTTTTTAGCAACGTATAAAATGTCTAACTTGTCCGCCCCCTCTCCCCCGCAGGTCTCTAATTGGTTTGGCAACAAGAGAATACGCTACAAGAAGAACATCGGTAAGTTCCAGGAGGAAGCGAACCTCTACGCCGTTAAAACAGCGGTGGACGCGGCCAATGTGTCGGCGCAGGCTAGCCAGGCTAACTCCCCTGCAACGCCCAACTCAGGTACCACGCGCTCCATCTCACACCCGCCCACAAGCGCTCACCACTTCTCATTCACAGGCTTCGATTCCTACGCGCACACCGACACATGCTCTTATTGCACGCACCGTAACTGAAACTGGGAACGCGGCCCGGCCCGCCGACTCCACCGTCCGAAGCGCCGCGGTCTCTTCTCCCGAGAGACCAGATTGCGCTTCATCGTACCGAGCGTTAGAGCAAACGCAGACAAACTGTGCAACGCGAGTGTCGTGTTGTTTGCCAAAACTGTTCCCATGCGACGTGCGGAGGAATTCGGATGTGGTTGGAGGAGACTGCCAGACTGCGGAGTCGTCAAAATAGCTTTTAACATAGTTCCTTTTTTTGCTGTTGTAAGAGGATGTCTATGCAAATAATGGAACTGCATTTATTTTCCACCTGCTGCGCATGACGTCGCACGGCGTCTGCTCTGGGCCTGTAAATACAAATGACCTTTCCGGAACAGGCCGACGTGGAGGCTGGTTATTAAAATTTAGTGCCACGAGTCGACGTCCGTGACCGGCGGTGACCTTTCGACCGCGTGGCCTGATTGGATACTGGCTGTGTATATATTGCCTGCAGGGTCCCCGGGGTCATACAGTTTGTCTCACACAGGCGACGCCTACCTCGGCCTGCGTTCGCTCAACGGGGAGGGTCTCGCCGCCGCCCCCTCTCTACAGCCGCAGGTACGCACAGGGGGGCGGCAGGCGGAGCTGACCCGCGATGCCGATTAAACCCAGCCACCCAGACTACCCCGACCCCGCCCTTGACCTCTCCTCGGACCCCGCCCTGACTTTACCTTTGACCCATGTCAGCTCCCTTCCCAGCGGACACACCTTCCAAACATTTCCTGCACCCCATATGTCCATACATTCACTCCTTCCTCAAACTGCACTTTCCTTGTGATTGTTGTCTTGCTTGTTTGTTTTTTACTGTTGTGCTGCACCGGAGGGATCCACAGACCTTTTGCTGTTAAGCGTCTTGTAGTCGAGTAATTCGGCCATAAAAACGTACCCGCCTTTCGGCCTCCGCCGCCGCCTGTCCTTTCGTTCGGAGCAGCAGGCGTTTAACAGCGAGTCGTGAAATCCACGCGCGACTCGGCCGACTCAAGGCGGCGCGCGCGCACAGGAAAGCAGTTTTCTGATGATGCGGAGGTTGGTGGACTCCTCCGTTCAGCCTGTGGTTGTTCAGTTAAAAACACACACACACACAAACAGCAGCCATTACGATGCAATCAGTCGCCACGGTGTTCTGCTGAAGTTTGCGTTGACATCTGTGTGGGGCGCGTTGTGTCTCCTGACAGGTGGATACCCTGCACCATGCTACACACCTGACGGGCGGCTATGAGGAGCTGTCGGGCAGTGGCCTCTACACCCCTCATCGCCTGGATGTGAGTTACCCGCTCAGACCACTCCCCCCCCTTCCCGCTGGTAGCTGATGGATAAGCACCTGCTCTACACCGTTAGAACAAAATCCGCGCGGACAAATTTTTTTTTCGCGAATGCAGCTGAGGTCAGACCAGGAAATCACGGAGCTCCCCTGTCTGTCTTGCAGGCTAACAGCTGGCAGGACACCACCAACCCCCCCTCGGTCACCTCCCCACCCGGTCCTCCCGGCAGCGTCCACTCCGACACCTCCAACTGATCCGGCGGCTCTCTCCCGCTCATCGCTCCACTCCCCCCCCCCGCCGCGGTCTGCTCGGACTGCCGCCGTCCACCCCGACCCCATCCCAGTCCCCCCCACCACCCCCCAGCCCCCCCCCACCACCCTCCCCGTTTGTCAACGCTTCCTCATCCGGACAGCCACGTGAGGCTGTTTGCATTTCACACACACACACACACACACACACACACACACACACACACACACACACACACACACACACACACACACTGTGCTGGAACACAGGACAGCCGAACAACAGTCGGGAGGAATCCTCCCCCCCCGCCTCCACAGCTCCACTTCAGCGCTTGAAGCTCCATTGCTCCGAACGAAAGAGGGACGGAGCTCGCTCACACTGAGACAGATCCCCCCCCCAAAAAACCCAACAAGAACAAAAAACATCTTTACTATCGAGGACTTTTTAAAAAAAACCACTGACCCGGCTGTGTAGGTGATCATGATGTCTGTACATTATGTGTATATGCACGTTAACTTCACACAGTACTCACACAGCTTGTCCACGCGCTGTTGACCTCTGCACTCGATCCCCTTTTGCTTTGGAAAACCTCCGGCGCGGTCGCCCGTATCTCTCGAAGCCTCGGCCCCCCCCGGCGGCCGAAAACTGTCGATGCGGACGCGCCGGGGGAAGCTCCGCTCGCCCTTTGCTCGTAACCAAAGTGCTGCCCCAGTAGCTGTCGCCGCCTCCAGCCGACTCGCGTCGTCCGGTTCTTCCTCAGAGCTTGCGATCTCATTCCGTTGGCGGTTTCAAAGAGAATAATTGAGAAGGCGCATGTCCCCCCCCCCACACACACCATCCACAACACACGCCCCCTCGCAAAACTTGTTTTCACGGTGAGCTGGCGTTTGAATAAAACAAAACAAACGTGTCAAGCACAAAAGTTAGCATCCTCGTCGCGGGTGTCTCTACCCGTCACAGGGGTGGTTAAGGGGATCACTGTTCTAAAGCAGGCGGGACAGGTGACGACGGGGCCGGCGAGGAAGAGGAGCGAAAGGGCAGAGGGAGGAGAATATCGTCGGTTGAGTGGATGTAACTAATAGCCCTTTTTTTTTTTTTTGTTGTTGTTGTTTTTCGTTGCTAACCAATAGAGGGTGTCGGTAGACGGCTTGTAGACTTTACTTCTTGCTTTCTGTCCACTAGTTAATTTTTTGTAGGCTACTTCCTAACGCTGTTTTCGCCAAGAATGCACCAGCCGCCACCAAAAAAAAAAAAAGCTTGACGAAGCGTCGGCGTGACGCGTGGGGGAGAAGGGGGGGGTGACGCTCGTGGGGGCATTGATGTGTTGTTGGGACGAACGTGACGAGAGTTTAGGAACGTGACTGTCTTCCATGCATGTAGGACTTCTAGGCGTGATATTATCGTTTTCATTTAACCTTCCGAGTTTTTAGCTTTGTTTTTATTAACGGGAAAAAAAATAAATAAAATGAGATAAAAAAAAAAAAAAATAAAGGGTATAATTATTACAGTCAGACCAAAAAGGAAAAAGTGCATCATGTTATTGCTATGATGTGTGTGTCTCCGTGCGGGCGTGTGTACAGTCTTTCGTCAAAACCGGCCCGGTGCCCTCTGACCTTTTTGTGAGCGTTACGTAGAGACTGGGTGCTTCCACCAGCCGGCGACGCACCGGGCGGGGTCTTTTGGGCCCGAGGGGGGGGGCTCCTCCCCGCCCTCCGGGGCAACGTTGGAGCCCGCGAGCCCGAGGCGACACACTTACAACCCTCCGTTGTACCGAAAAACCAAAAATACCATGTTCAGCAATGTAATAATGCTACTCTGTGTCTCTCTAGAGCTGGCGCACAGCCACCTTTTCAGTTCCGAGGCGAGGAGGGAATTATATTTGTATCTGTGTCTCTCTGTGTGGTGTTGTCATGCCTCAACATGATTTGATTTGTTTTATTTTTTGGGGGGGTGGGGGTGGAGAGGGTTTATTTTTTTTTTATTTTTTCGTTGTCTTGGGGCTTCGTGGGGAGGGAGGATGGGTGGAGTGAGGACTGTCGCATCAGACGTCTTATTCTCCCCTTCACCCGGCTTTTCATATTTTCTGGTAAAACCAACAACCACTTTTTTTTTTTGTTGTTTCAGTTCCATGGCCGATTGGGCAAGGGCTTCTCTCTCTCCTCTGTTACCAAAAAAAAAAAAGAGGCAGTACTGGGTGTAGTAAAAACTCTTTAACTCCTGTTTTAAGACAAAACCTGCAGCATTTGTTTTTTTTGGGGGTTGGGTGGGGTGGGGAATTTTCATTCTTTGGAGCTCTTTTATACATTCAACGTCATGTGAATAACAAAAAGCATTTTGATAGTAAGGTAACGCCTTATGAATATTTAAGTGTCAGTCAAGACTTTGTTGAACTATATGTTACGGAACAAAAACTTGAGCTCGTACGCCGGTCACACGTGATACCCCGCATTTACTTTAATCCTTTTTTCGTTTTGTTTGGTTTTTTTTGTTACTCATCGCAGTTCGCACGACTGTATCTCCTGAATAGCGTTATCGCCACACCAAATTATCACGCCCCCCCCCCCCTTTTTTCTACCTGTTGTAATGGATGTCACTGTACAGTTTGTGTAATGTTTCAGTATTTCTTTTTTTTTTTTTTCCTTTTCTCTTCTTTTATAAACTTTTGACGTTTCGGTTGAGACGCCAGCTTTGTTGGGCCTTCGCGTCACAAGGAGTCACGATAACTCTATCGATTTTGAATATTATTTTAGGTCTTTTGTTACATAACCGGGTGGAAATGTGAGGTTCAGAGGCGGAACATTTGGTGCTGTGGAAAGACAGCTGTATCAATTGAGGTCCTGCAGTGGACGCCCATCTGCCGCGTTTTGCCGACGGGACGCCCGGGTCATCGGGTTACCCCGTCATCTCCCAACCCCCCCCCATCCCCTCAGTTATACAGTCACTTTCCCAAATATTCCCCCACTTTTGCAATCCAATTTTAATCCAGAGTCTTGTTTGGGAGATGCTCCGACACTCCCCTGAGGTCGGGAGTTTTCAAATTGACAAAGTCGTGTAGACGGCTGTTTAATTCATCAGCCGGCGACAGCGAAATGTAAATGTTGCCCGTTTTAGCGGAAGGTTAATCCCAGAATCCTTTTTTTTTTTTTTTTTTTTTGATCGACAACTAAATGGTAACTTCCCGAAACAGGAAGCGAGCCAGACTTCCACATTGAAGTGCACAGTCTGCACTTTACTCCAGCCACCCTGCACCGACCCTGTCGCTCGCACCCAAATTTATGTCTACAGCAAAGGTGCCGGTGTATACGTTACCCCCCCCAGTAATTTTGCAAGAAAGTGCTGCAGCTCTAAAATACACAACTTTAATTTTTTACCTCCTATTGTTCGGATCATGTTTCAGTCTTGTTTGGATTCTGCAAGTGACTAAATGACTTCCACAGCATCAAATGTCTTCTGAAACCTTTTTTTTTTTATTTCTTTGCTTTTATTAGTATATTTGTATCTCCCCTCTTTCCCTTGTATTTACCCCTCTCTCTACCTCTGTCTTTCCATTTCTCTTGTATATAACCCCCACTGTTTTCAGACTTGTGAGTCTGTATGAACTCCTTTTATACCTCAACTTTAGAATTGTTCTAGAAAGAGTAAAACAAAAGGAAGAATATGACAAATTGTAGTGTTCTTATTAGAAAATTAATAAAAATGATTTAGTGTGATTTTTTCAGTATTTGATTTCAGATTTTAGGAGTGTTTCATTTTATAATTTTGTCACAAATGCTCTTGTGATAGTCAAATGTAATAAAAGGAGAGATTGCACCATCTGATGATTAACATGTGAATGTGTCGGCTTCATGGAGACTGAGGAACAACACTTATCCAGATTCAGATCCAGAACGGATTCAATCCTTTTCAGCTGCATCTTTATATATACATATAGAAGTCAATTCACAAATGGAAGCGAGGTAGTTTAGCTAAAGCTGCTGGTTGGATGATGGTAAAATCAGGCTGTTTTTCAAATTGCAGGCGTGCAGCCATCATACCCCTGGCATCATCCATCTGTCGTCCTCGCTGCTGGCGTCCTGGGGAACGCACAAGGCCTGATCCTCTGACTCCTGGACACGGCCGAGGGTTTCCTACGGACAAGACGAGAGTTACTGACCATGCAGGTAGTCAAACAAAGACAAAAATTCAAGAAAGCGGCAAACAACATGCAACGTTTAATAATTCACTGCGCCGCTCGTCCTCCTGAAGCTTTTAAATGAAAAGCAGCCTTCACCCCAGAGCGGACAAAAACGAAACAAAGAAGTGAAGTGAAGGGAAGCTCTTGTTCCTTCTTGCACCATTTCAGTTCCAATCTGATATGTAAAATTAGACATCAGCGTGCGCATTGGTGTGGCGGGTGAAAACCTGCATGACTCACCGAGAGGGAATGCGTGAGGGTCGGGGCAAACGTGAGCAGCGATCAGCGCTATATCCTAATCACAGGTCTTTATCGACAAAACAAACACTGTTTTAATGTGTTTTGAGGGTGTGGCGTTTACATTTAATAGATTGTATCTTCCGCCGCCCGGTCGATGACCTGCATCGGCCCTCGCTCCGCCCGGAGCTGCGGGTGCAGTACCTTTGGTGTCGGCGAGTGGATCTCAACCGGCGAAGGCTCCCTCTGCTGATCCACGCCTCCCCGGCACAGAAAGCACAGGATCCTCTTGAACGTCCCCCGCATCTCGTCGTCCCGCAGGGAGTAGATGACGGGGTTGACCAGGGAGTTGCACTCGGCTATCACCAGACAATACTTCTCGTAGTTGTTGGCGTGGCTGTTCTTTCCCAGGAGCCCGTCCAGCAAGAGAATCACGAGGCCGGGAGTCCAGCAGATTACAAAAGCGCCTGCGGAGACGTGGTGCGTTAATGAGGGCGGGGAAGAGTCTGGACAACGACGAGCTCAGATCTTTCACAAAAGTGGCGATGCGACAGGGAAAACGGTTTCAAAGTGCGGCCAAGTTGGGTAATATTTGTACAACTATTGCTTAATACCGAGGTGAATTTCCACCGGGAGATGAGTCACCTGAGTGATCAAAAGGAGTATCACGTGGAGAAGCGTGATTTCAGTTTTGCTACGGCACGCTGGAAATACCGACGAACCCTCAACGAAACAAAATTGCTTGCGGCAACGAGATATGGTCTCACAAACAAACAAGACTCGAGCTGTAAAACCTGTTTTCTGGAGAAGCGGGAGGCTGCGGGCAGCGAGCGACCTCAGCCATCTGAGCTAAAGCACGGGTAACTTCAAACCACCCAGCTCGTCCTCACGTAAAGTGGAGAGCTGAAGTGCTGAATGTTTTAGAGAGAGTCGGTGCTAGAATTCTCACCCAGAACCATGAAGATGGTTTTCATCAGGTTGAAAACGGTCTGGCTGTGCTGCATCTCCGTGGTGTGTTGGGACACATACTGGATCTGGTATCTCACGTAGACGAAGATGCGGGTGTACATGGCCACCATGACGAAGAAAGTGAGCAGGTTCAGACCTGCCCAGAAGATGAGGAAAGTGCGGCTGTAGAGGGGCGCGACGGTGGAGCATTGTTCCAGATGGCACTCGCAGTTCCAAAGCGTGGAGGGCACCAGGCCCATGAGGATGGCCACAGCCCAGATGCAGACAATGAGCAGCACCACCCGCCGCTTGGTCATCTTGCTGTGCAGCTGCATGGCGAGGACGGTCTGGTGGCGCTCCACGGCGACAGCCAGCAGGCTGGCCACCGAGGCCGTCAGGCTGATGTCAATCAGAGCCCCGCGCATGTACCACTGCTCCTTAGTGAGCGTGCTGGTCCAGGGGCCAGTGTGCAGCATCAGGTTGGTGTAGGCAATGCCGGCAAACAGGTCCGCTGCGGCCATGTTGCCCAGGAGATAGTAGATGGGGAAGTGGAAGCGGCGGTTCACTAAGATTGCCACCATCACCATCAGGTTGGCCAGGACCACGACGAGACACACCGTCAAGCCCAGTCCCAACACCACGAGGTCCCGCGTCGCCCACGCCGCGCTGATCTTCTTACCCACCAAGTCGTAGAAGAAGGTGACATTGTGGCTGTGGACGCAGGTATTCACCGTACTGCTCTCCATGGCTGCGGACGCACACAAACACAAACTTGAGTGTGCCGACAGGCTGTTTACAATACTGTATTTGTTCAACAGAAGGATCTCCACCGGTGCACAGTCGATCTTCACCACACTGCAAGATAGTTCTGTCATTCCCTTCTTTCATTCACATCGCACAAATATTGTGCTTTTACTAACTGAATGCTGCAGAGCTTTAGTGAATTTCCCAAAGTGGGATAAAAAAAGTCTACCCTATGTTAAAAACCCAAGAATTGGAATGTAAGGCAGCAATCCCCCTGAATTTAGAAGCTGGGATACACAAAACGACTGTGAAACAATTACAACATTAGTTCATATACAAATATAAAACATTTTTTTTGTTGAAATAAGGTCCTCAATCATTTGAGACATGCGCTAACGACAGAGATGGCCTTCATATGTTAAACGGAAACGCGTGGAGAATTGTGTCCAGACTTAAGGCGGAAGAGACGTTTTATTCTTTAAAGAAGAAGAAAAAAAACCTACCGCAGTTTCACAGTTTCCTCCATCCAGACCGGTCCGACATGAAACCGGTGGTCCAAGTTGCCGTTTACTGACAAGGAGAGTCTTCGAGCTGGCGTCGCTTCCTGCGGCGGCACCGCGTCAGGTGGACTCCCCTCTGAATTATTCTCACTCACATCAGCTGGACCCGACAGGCAGGTAGTAGCGGCGGTGCCTCCAAATACAGCCTGGAAGTATCGGAGAAAACAAAACGCGCGCGCGCGCGCTCCGGTTTGAGTCGTTTTGCGTCGCGGAGAGATTTGCTCGGCTCAAATTGGTTTTGTTTTGGTCACTTAAGTTTAGAGGTTTAGTCAAACGCATTTATGCCAAAGACTCGGCGCTGCCGGGGGAAGCAAACACTCAGATGTCAAGACGATGGAAATGGGCCACGACCGGAACAATTTAGGAGGAGCACCTGAAGGCAGCAGAGTGTAAAAGACTAAAGGCGCCTTTTGAAGAGATTCACTTCTACATTTCAGGGACAATTGAACGATTATTAACACATATAAATAAAAAAATATATTTTAAAGATATTCATAATCACAATAGTACTAGTAAAATCACCAAACATGATTGGCAGTAGACGGAATATTACTATTTTACGGTTCTGTTTTAAGTGTTCAAGTGTTTGATCAGTACTGCGACTTAGAACATGAGTGAATTTACGGTAGTGTCGCGGATATTCACTTCAACACTACCTTAAATTCGCTGTCGAGCAAAACGGAACAGAACCGAAACCAACCTCACCTGCTTGTAACATCCAACAAGACTTCCATTCCAAAACACCGTCAGACCAGTATCTCTACATTTTCGAGTTCCCTCTCTGCTTTGTGCCCTCTACTGGTCCCAGGAGGAATAGCAAAATTAAATCTATCAATTTAAGACATCACTTCCGGTAAATACTCTCGAAATAAAGTCATGTCAAAAATGAACAAAAGCACAAATTTATCATCAAACTATTATAATGCAAATATTAATAACGGTTATTATATTTTGTTTGCCTTTTAATACTCACTCTTCTTTAACCGTGTTCTTATTGGTTGGGATGCATGAGGTAATTACCTGCGACAGCCCATTGAGTATAATTATATTATATTATTGGTATGCTTTCATATCTGTATTGACCCTAAAATGACTAAATTGACTAAAATCATATGGATTGCGCACTAAGAACATTATATTATTCTCTGATGGCGACCATTATTATTATTATTATTATTATTATCATCATTAGTAGTAGTAGTTGTTGTTGTAGTATTGTTGTCTGATATGCATACAGATTCAAAACTACTTTGTACTACTTTCAAGCGAGAAAAAAAATCCTTCAAATTTAAGCGGTTTGCAGTAACCTCCAACTATCACCCGTGTCCTCGTCTTTTTGCATCTTCTGCAGATTATTTGATTGATCACAGTTGAAGTTGGATGCGCTTTTCTGACAGCTTGTGAGCTTGCAATGGGTGCAGCTGGAGTGAGTGAGTTCAGTCGACCTATGCCGGAGCCGTGGCCTGCACATGGCAACCTGTGACACACACACACACACACACACACACACACACACACACACACACACACACACACACGCGGCTGTTTCAGATCAGCTGATTAGACACCTTCTCTTTAACTTTAAATGCTCCTTCATGCGGGTTCGAGGCAGCTACGCAGTTCAGCGTCAGCTTTTGCACAAGGTGCCAATCTCATCGCAGTTTCTTCAGTTATGACTTTTTTAAAGTTATTATTTCATGTAGGCCTAGTGTCGTTTCTCATCGTGAAAAATTGGAGGACAGAAAACACTCGTGACAGGGAAGAACACGACAACGTGCTCCTGGTAAAGCGTAGGCTATACTCCACAAAGCAAGGTAGGCTCATTAAAATAACAGTTATTAAGTGCAGAGCATTCATTTTTACTATATATACGTATCGTTTGTGCTTGTCCATCATAAAGAGCTCTTTAACTAATTACTTATAGTGTCGTTCTTATAAGCACAATAATACTGACATGTTCATATCGACAGTAACTGCACTGAGAACCTCTAGCTTTATTTAATGTTGATGATGGCTACTGAGCAGTAAAGACTCACGTTTTCAATACACACAGATCGTCTCTGTTTTTAGCGTCGAGTCAAACGTAATACTGAACACTTCCGGGCAATACCTTCAAAATAAAACCATCGGAAGACAAGGCAGGTTCTTTTTTTCATTCCAAGTATGTAAATAGAAGGGGGATATTTTTTTCTGAAATATCTGCTAAATAAATATCAGAACTTCGTGTTGCGCGTCACAATGTTATGTTAACATGAGTGGAACATTTATTATGAAAATGCTTGAGAATAAATCACGTTCAGTCTAATCTTCAATGCTATGAAGTTTTAGTTTGTAGATGTGGTCACCAGATAACAAAATGAACATTATCATTGTCAGGTTTTTCTTTTGGATTGGTTCACTTTGGTCGGTGTTATCTTCTATTAATCAAATTAACAATAAGATGTACACTTTGGTTTTAATAAAGATGGAGCCAGCACAAAATCTAGCTTTTTCTCCCCCGTTTTCTGTAGAGGGTCAACAGTGGTGTGTTTGTTCTCTGGGGTGTCATCAGCCTTGTCTTCATACAATACTTTAACCCTGCCACAAGTAAAGGACTCCCGGTGTGATGGAGGCAAAGCGCTCCAAAACAGGGGCCAGTCAACATCACATTCTCTGCCCCAGTCCAGCAAACCATTTTAAACAATATAAGTAACAGCAGCAGGTTGGAAATGCAGATGTGGGCAACCTGCCACAAGGAAGGAGACATTGCCTGTGTTAATTTCACTTCACTCTCGCAGCTTGCAGGGTTACAGCTGGGAGTTTTACTGCTGCTTTAACCTGCAAAATGAAAGCATATTTTCTGCTGAACAGTGTGATGTGAACAGAATGTTCTATTTTCTGTGTCCCCCTGTCACACAATAGGAAAAAAAGATAAGGTATGGTTGGTAGATGGGATGCAGCAGCAAAAGAGAAAATTAGGGATCTGTGAATGTAATGTCTATGATGCTGCATATGCAAGTTATTTTTTCTGCAGGGGGGAACAATTCAACTTACTTGCAAGCTTAATAATTCAGTTTTAGTGTATCTAATACCCACTGCAGCTTAGTCTAATACAATGTTGTTTCATTATTCATGCTCAAGTTCATGTATGAAACACATTGTCATGTGTATATAAAAAAAAAAGAGCTGCTGAGAGTAAGTAGCAGCTCCCTGAGGGGTGACGCATTAAAAAGAACGTAGATGAGATTTTTGTTTATTTTTTTTATTTTCTATAAAAGAGATGAGTTTATTCAATGATCATAACAGACTTAATCGGAGACCTCGATAGACCACTCACATACCAAACGATAATCGAGGAAAATGTTTCAACAACCCCCCCCCCCCCAAAAAAAAAAAAAAAAAACAGAACACATGTAAGACAAAATAAAATACCTGAATAAAGCAAACTCTGGGCTGAGCTGCAGGTCAGCACATTCTGTGTAGAACTCATGGCACATTGTGTCCAACAGTTACCGTGAAAAGAAAAAAAGGCTAAAGAGGAATGAAGTTTTCTGTTTTTTTACCCTTTCAAAACCAGTCTAATAATAAAAATTATATATTCATATATGGTGGACTTCATAGAAATTAAAAAAGGTGACTTAAGCACAAAAACGAATTCTCCTGAAGTACTGTTTATCTGTATCTTGTCCTCAATAGAATGCTTATCTACATTGCGGAACATGCCTCCTTGCACCAAACACTTTATTAAAAAAAAAAAAAAAAAGATTAACATAAACAAAAACACACACACACACACACACACACAGCCGTTCAAATTTACACGGTCACACTCACATACCAGACTCAGACGCAAGTGTGGCAACGCTGAAACATATCTAACCTAAAATCTGCTGCTCGAACAAAAACGAGATAAGTAGTTGTCAGGTGTGTACACTCATAGAAGTCCAGCTAAAACTAAATTTAAAACCCGGATATTGACAACGGGTAAAATATAAAATGCTTGCTTTTCCATTTTTTTATTCTGTTTTTTGTTGTTGTTGGTTTTTTATTTTTATTGTTTTTTTGGGTTTTTTTAACACAAACTCTTTCAAAAATGTCCCTCCCCGTTCAAATATTACACCACCCATTCCTGACTCAAACCTCTCTAAACCCTTTCAGAGTGTAATATAAGCCGACGAGAATTGCAATACAATACAGGCACTGGAGAAAAAAACCAAACCAACAAATAAACAAAACAACAAAACAAAAAAAAAACACCGATAAGAGACGAGCGGAGAGGATGAGAAACTCATTCGGGATTTCAGCCCATCCCCGGGTCCCAGCGACGTCTCCGTGAATAGAATCATATCTCACATCCACTATTATCGAACAAGAACAAAGATAGAAATCAAAACAGGGTTGTTGTTTTTTATCTTTATCTTTTTGTCCGATTTGTAACTTTTGTAAATCGTTTTGTCGACAGTGCGCCCTTGGCGACGGTTTGGTTGCTGACCGGGAGCTCCTCCGGACAGACCGGGTTCAAGTAACAGTCGCGGAGAGGAAGTGAGTGTTTGTCTCTTCTTCTTTCTTTTTTTTTTCCCTGATCGTCTCCCGTCCTGCATCGCGCACTCCGCTTACTTGACGTCCGACGCGGTCAGAGCGCGCACCTCAACCTCTCGCCTGCTCCAGTAGTGTGACTTTCGCGAACAGGCCGATTACGCGACATTAAAAAAGGGTAATACGAAGAATGGCGCAACACTTGCAGTGAAATCGTATTCCGGCGTTCCGCTCTTCCGCTGACAATTTCTCGCTGTGGCTTCGAAAAAAAAAAAAAACAACACAAGGCAGGATGGAAACTTCGACTGATTCGGTCTTCGATAAAGTACTTGCTGGAACTATGATAATGCATATATTCAGGGATTTCCCTCCCCCACCCAACGAGCTACCGATCACGATTTAGGACAAGTAATTGAGCATGACAGATTATGGGTCGTTTGGCATAGACGTAAGTGGCGGAGTGTACTGGTGTGAAGATTCAAAAGAGAGACTTAGAGAGGAAAAACGGAAAAAAGAGAGTCCAAAATAAACAGTTATTGTAGTATAAGAAAATACTTCTTTACAGTAGATACTCGATGATGAAAAAGTTCCGTGCTGCCCCTACTCCCGGTTGTAAATGTTATTGGTTTGTCCGTGTGTGCAGGCCACAGAACGTAATGGTCTGTTTAGGAAAGAGGTGTAAGGCAAAGTGTACCTTCTCTGCTGAGAAATATACATGATTTACAGTATGGGACCCCCCCCTCCCCTCCCCTCCCCTCCCCTCCCCTCCCCAACCATTTCATGTGTTCACTCACAACAAACGAAACAAAACAGAACATAAGAGACCAGTCCTCATCGCCTCGAGACATCTGGCAGTTTGGAAACGCCCCCGCGCGCAGTCTGTCAGTACATTATCAGAGCATTTTCATAGTCATCGGGATGTCGCTTACTCTCGCGATTACTGTCGCACGCGACGAGGGCAACCGCGCCGACGGTGCGTCCCTTCTCTCTCGTCGCGAGACATCCGGCAGACGGCGCCGCACGCCACCCGAGAAATCCCATCTCGGAAACAACGCGACGCTCCCACGTGCGTCGCACGCGCTCAGTCCACGCGGGCGGGGCGCGGCGAACCGCGACCGCGGCATCCCGCGATGGAGCGCCCGTCACATCCACATACAGTCCCCCTCCGTGGGTGCGTGGTCGCTTACTTCAGAGGACGTCTACATCATCCAAATGTTTTTCTTTTTTTTTGTTTTTTTGTTGTTGTTGGGTGTTTTTTTTATTTTGTTGTTGGTTTTTTTTTTTTTTTTTGCAGTTACGTTTCAGTTGCTCCTCTCCTCAGAACAGGTTCTCCTCAAAGATAGCCATTAAGTCACTTTGGAAATTCATGTCAATAGTCGCTGCCATCTGGAAAGAGTCGAGAGCAACAGAGCATTTCCTTTAAATCCATTACTGCAATAAACACAGTTATTATTGCTACCATCTGTTTTCAAAATCTTTCCCTATCTTTAATATTAAATTAAAAAAAAAATTAGCATCCTATCACACCCGATTAAACCCGAAAGGACGCTCAGTGCATTCATCTCACCGCTTCTCGCCTCCTCCGCTCCTGCTCTCGGCGGCGTGCTAGCTCCCTCTGTTGGTCTAGTTGGTTCTGGGTGGTGGGCTGAGGCGGCGTGGGGGGTTGTGTGGGCTGCTGAATGGCAGGCGGCTGCGGCTCCTGCTGCTGATGCTGCTGCTGCTGTTGATGCTGTTGATGCTGCTGCTGCTGCTGCTGTTGCTGCTGTTGCTGCGAGGGGGCCTGGATGTGTTGCTGTTCCAGACGCCTGCGTGGCTCCTCGTGCACCCTCCTGCTCGGCTCCATGACGTCCTCTTCGTCCCGACCCCTGGGAGGTTCGGCGATTACAGTTGTTAAGCAACAATAGCTCCTCTCTGTTAAAACTGGGCTTGAAATATGACTAAACTCGCTGACGCTTATGGACCGACATCATGCTGCACCAACCTCTTAATTGTAATTGAGTGTAATCTTTTCGAGTTTGCCTTTCTTCATCTCAAACGTCCCCTGTTGTGTGCCTACATTAAGGCCACTAGAGGGCATATTAACTCATGGCCCAGAGTTTCCCAGTCTGTCTCATCATCAGGCAGCACTGTCAGCTACCCAAATACATTTGCATCTTAAACTTATTACTTTATTTAATGCTTGTTCGCATGAGAAATGTGTAAACAACAGGTCTGACGGGCATAACAAAAAAACAATAGTCCATGACGTGAATCTCGCAGATTTCTATTCCTTTGGTCTCCCGTTTTGTGCTTGACGGCCTTACCGTAGCTTGTCCTGCTCCCTGCGCAGCCGGTCTTTTTCTGCCTGCTCGGCTTGGGCCTTGAGGGCCTTCTCCCTCTCCTCCTTCTCCCGCGCGGCGCGGCGGAACTGCTCGAAGCTGTCGCTCGACGATTTCACCGCCGATAAGGGCGTGGATGTGGACTTCTGTGCCAGGCTGGCCCAAGAGCCCATGTTCTTAAGTTTCACATCCTGAGAAAAGACACAGACGCACAGGAGGGATGATCATCAATCATGCTCAAGTCAAAACTCTTGCAAGAAGGAACCTTCATACACAAAAAAGAACTGAATGAGTGTGTCCTGCGCCCACCTGTACTTTTTTAGGGGCGACGGGCGCCTTGGACTCCTGCTTGAACTTCTCCTTGTCTTGAAGGGTGGGGGGCGGCCCACTGGGCTCAGAGGAGCGGATGACAGGTCGCGAGCTGTCCATGGACTTCACATCTGCTCGACACAAGGACAAACCACACACAGCGTGATGTCAACATCTCCTGCAGCTTCACACAGCGTTTTGACCGCAGAACGTCAGAGGAAAGGGATGGAGCCTCACTCTGTTGGCCGTGGCCCGGCTGAGGTGGCGGCTTGTTGTCAGGATGTTTGTGGTGGTCCGGTCTCATTGCAGGATTAAACGGCTCTCCTCTCATCACTGGTGATGGAGGAAGTTTTTCTTCTTTTAATCCACCTTGGCTCCCAGGGGCCCTCTGCTGCACGGCAGGAAAGTGGAGACACAACCCTTACATTAGTTCTGCACTAACCGCCCCCACTCTCTCAAAAATCCTGTGTGCAGGTTCCTCACCTTTTTGGGCTGCATGTTGTGAGGTGGAGACTGGTGAGACACAGGTGGAAACTGGGGAAGTTGTGGGGAATGCATCATGAGAGGGGATGGGTTGTCCCTCAAGTGACCTGCCAGCGAAAGGGAGGGGCGTTAACGTTCATTTTAAACAGTTTTGGCCTCCGACAGCAGACGGGCGATGCATTTTTTTTGGCTCGTCTTCTCACCTGTGTTGTAAGGGTCTGCCTTGGCGGGGCGAGGGGAGGGCTGTTCTTGCTGTTGCTGGATGATCTGCTGTGCTTTGTTGGTGGGCATGGATACCTTGTGTTGCGATCCCTGGGGCTGACCAGCGAGTCCCGGACCTTGCTGGTAGTTCAGTTGCGGCTGCGGTTGTGCCTGCTGCTGCTGCTGCTGCTGCTGCTGCTGAGGATGCTGCATGTGGCGGGCTTGGTGTAGAGGCATCTGCTGGGGCGGGGCCTGATGGGATGGGGCCGGCTGAGCCTGGGACTGGACAGGGAGCTGGGGAGGAGGCAGCGTAGCCTGAGTGGAGAGTTGAGATTGTCCCTGGACAGACTGCAGGAGAGAAGTCTGTCCCGGTTGTGGCTGCTGCTGCTGCTGCTGACGAGCCTGCGCCTGCAGCGACTGCATGGTCTGCGGAGGCGGGCGGGCTTGCTGGAACTGCTGTAGGTATAACTGTACTTGGTTCATAGGCGTCGTAGCGCCTGGCTCTTCATCATCCTCCAGCAGCATCTGGGGAGGCTGGGAAGACAGTAAGCCCTGGGGCGTGAGTGTCGGGGGTGACATGGGCCGCTGGTGCAGGGGCTGGGGAGGGTGGAGGATCTGAGAGGGGAGCTGATGCTGCGGTGGTGGTGGTGGCGGCGGCGGCGGCGGTGGTGCCGCTGCCTGGGGCTGCAGCTGTTGTGGTTGCTGCTGCTGCAGCTGCAGGGTGGGCTGCTGCTGCTGCTGCTGCTGCTGCTGGGGGGGTTTGGGGTGAAGGGGCGCTGCCTTGTGACTTGGTCGGGAAGGCTGCTGAGGCATGGAACTGTGCAAGGCTATGGATAAACATGGCAAAGACAGGAAGAAGGAACAAAATGCATCGTTAATATATTGTGATGTATGGAAAAAAATATAAAGCAGTTCAGTTTGCAAAATTTGTAGGGGTGCAGATTACAGGTATTCAGTGCAAACTGCTAAACACAGCAGTTTAAAGATAGATATTAGAGATAATACTGCAGGTGATCAGCGCTTATTTACATACTTTCTGAACAGCAAAATATGGCGAGTTAAAATAAAAGATTGTAAAATTACTATTTAGTTCCCTCAGGGATTCCTGAGATACTAAGTACATGAGAACGGAGTGGGTGGACGAACGGATATCTAAGTAGCCGTCACTTGTGGACCCGGCCAACGTGCAGCCGTACCTGGAGACGGGAGGACGGGATGCTGGTTGAGGAAGGGGTGGGTCTCGGGGGACACGGGCCCAGAAGCGTGAGCGTTGAGGTGTGGCGGCGGAGGCGAGGAGTTGCCCGCGTGGTGGGGCAGATGCATGAGGGGCTGGCCGAAAGGCGGCAAGGACTCGAAGCTACTCTCCAGTAACTGGGAAGACTCCAGAGCAGCCACAGGGGGAGCTATGAAGCCTGCAGGAGATGGCTGATGCTGCTGATGCTGCTGCTGCTGCTGCTGCTGATGATGATGATGATGAGGATGATGGTGCTTCATCTGACTGCTGGACTGAAGAGCCGCAGGCTGGGAATGAAGCCCAGACTGAGCGGGGCCACTCTGAGCATGAGCGTGCGTCTTCTTCCCCTCCTTCGCGGACGGGCCCTTCTTCTTCGGCTGTTTCATCAGTCCCATTCCCTCAGCTTCGCTGTCCGAGCTGGAGCCACTGCTCTCTGAAGAAGATCCAGTCTTCTTGGAGGTAGCCATGGACTCCACAGTCTTCTCAACTGCGAAACAAACAACCCAGCGTTTGTGCGTTTCAGAATAAAGCGCCACGTGCAAACTCACAGTCACTTCAGATTGCCCTGCGGCGGCTTACCTGGAGCCTTCTTCTTCTTGCGGAGGCAGGAAGACACGTATCTCTCCAGCTCGCGGAGAGTGGAAGGCTTTAGCGTCTCAAAATCGATCTCGATCTCATCGGGGTTCGAGTTTTTGAGCGAGGGCTCCCTGGACTGGATGATGTGCACGACGCGGCCAAGCTTGTCCCCGGGGAGCTTGTTGATGTCCAAGCTTAACTGCCTCTTCTCCTCGTACGTCATGGGCTTGCACTTCTCCCCTGTAGCTGAGGACCCAGCAGTCCCCAGGTCATCGTCCAGGCTGGGAACTGGCGGCAGGTTGGCGGGATGACTGCTTTTCATTCCCTCCTTTTTACTACAGAGGCAAAGAAAACCCCACGTGTTGGATTTACCAATGCTGTACATACATCAAGGAGCCGCTCTCACCTGCAAGGAATTTAGCTCACCACCTACCTGGGTTTCTTCTTGGGAGCCACCTCTTTGTTGCTGCTGTTACTCGTCTTGGTCTTCTTGGAGAGCTGCGGAACAGGCGTCACATCCTGGATTTCGTCGACGAGGCCAGGCATGCTGCCTTTCTTCTTATGCTTTTCTTTTTTCTTCTCCTTCTTCTCCTTCTCCTTCCTCTTTGGTTTGCTGGCTTGTGGTTGGGACAGGGCAGCCAGCTGCTCGTGGACAGCCTTCAACTGTGTCAAGAGAGGAGACCAGTTCTACGCAAGCAGGTAACAGAAGCCTCCGCGTCAATTCTGACACCACGCCGCACCCCCTCACATCACCAACCTGTTCCTGGAGCTCCGCCAGCCTCTGGGCTCGCTCCTCTTCCGAGTCATCCGTGGAAGACTCGGACTCAGAGGACGAGTCGCTGGAGCTATCCGAGGATGAGGGGATGTGGGCCAACGGCGGCTGGGGCTTGACCGGGGCAGGGTGGTGAAGTGTGGGAGCCGGGGCAGAAACCAGAGGCTTGCTCTCGGGCTCATCCGGCATCTTGGCGAAGCGCATCTCGAAGACATCCTGTAAAACGAAAAGAAAATAGTACGTTTTATAGGTGCAGACTCAAAATGCCATGACTTGATTTGACATAGCATTTTCCTTTGTTTATTGGACTTTATTACTACATCCATGTATGCTTTCATGTGTATTGATTCATTTATTTCACTTGTTCGGATTATGTTTGTTCAGCGGTTGAGAAAATGTATTCCTGAAGGAAAGGGCTGTTTGATGGTAAGACAAAGTGGTGAAAATATTGTTAATATGGCCCACACTTAAACTGATAGGGGGTTGGGGGGTTTTTTGTCGGCAGCTGAAATACGTTTTCCACTGACCCTGCGCACAGCGGCTTAGGGCTCAGCGTGCGAGTGGGCAGACCGAACTCCGCTGCATCCCGTAAACCGATTACTCATCAGCACCTCATGCAATCCCGGTGCAAATAAACTGAACTGTCCCTTTAAGGCAGAAATTCGAAGAATGTGACAGACCAGGGCCGTGAAAACATGCGGCACGAACCCCGGGATGAGGAGCTCGTCTATGTTTACCTGCAGTTTGCGCGCCATAGCCACCACCTCGTGGTCTGGCGGGTTATATTTGTAGCAGTTGGAAAACATTAATCGCACATCGGCGGCGAACTCCTGGGGCTCCCGGTATTGCCTGTTCTCCAGCTTGGCCTGTTAAAAACGCATCAAGGATGTTAGCCGCTCGCCACGCCACGTCACACGCTACACTACCCTTGACTGATGGTGCCTCCTCCTCCACCCACCTTGATGGTGCTGAGGTCCATGGGGTGTTTGATGATATCGTGATAGTCGTGAAGTCCCAGTGCATCCACGTCAACGGGTTTGTAAAACGGCCAGGCGTAATTGGCATGCTTCTTGGACAGCATCTCCCTGACCAGGCTGGCACAGTATCCCAGCTGGTCCTGTGGCTTGGGGCTATGACCGCCGCTCGGGCCGCTCAGTCCCATCCCCATGCCCATGCCTATGTGATGCTGGGAGTCCGGGGCGTCCTTCTTCATCAGCTTCGTGGGTCTGGTGCTCTCTCGCCTGGGCAGCGTCTTCCCAGACTTGGACTCGGCTGGCGACGATTCGCTGAGCTGGTCGTTCGCCGTGGGCGTCGTAGTGTCTGCTTTCCTTTTCTGGCTCTTTCTTTGCTGAAGAGCGGCGAGCACATGGGGCACATGGGGCAAAAGGACAAGGAGATTTATGATTAGAGCGATGCCATGACATCACCGCACCCGCCCAAGCACGTTACGCCGTGTCAGTACCACTCACTTTGGTCATGGTTATGGGGTTCTGCAGCATGGGGGCAGCGCTCTGGATAGCTGCGGGGGGGAGGGAGGTCTGAGCAGGGGGAGGCACAGAAGTCATGATGGGAACTTGAGGAGGGCAGTCCGGCTGGCCCAGGGAGTAGGGGGCTCCGAGCTGCGGCGCGTGGCTAGGTAGCGTCGGGGGCATGTGGACCTGCATCAGAGGCTGGGGAGGTAGCGAAGGCGGGCCCTGCACTGGTCCTCTGGTCTGCGGCACGGCCGAGAGGTTCGACAGACCACGGGTTTGAGGGGTTGTGGACAACGGGTCAATGATGGCCCCCGGTTTCAAGCTCAGACCTTGACGAGAAGACATGAATAAGCGTCCCGTCACGACACGTGCTTTGACCAAAAACAAAAACGTGATGGCATTAACGGGGTGAATCGCATACCTCCTTCCCTCCGGCCCCGCCCGCGTCCTTTCCCCGTCATGACCACGATCTCCGTTTCTTCCTGAGGCATTTCGGTGACCTTTTGGAGAAAAACCTTCTCCAGAGCCTCGGCCATTAAGACTATGTCGTCTCCAGGCTGCAGGGGGAGACAAACGCTCTCAGCAAACCAACCTTTGGCACTTTTTGGTTATAATTGCCAGTGTACAACCTGTGTTACCTTGTTGTATATATAGCAGTTGGTAAACATCGTGTTGAAGTCATGGATACATTCTTGGGCGTTCCAGTAGTAGCTGTTCTCAAGTCTTTTCTTGATTGTTCCCATGTCCATAGGAGTTTTGATTATTGAGTAGTAGTCCTGTCAACAACGAGAGAAAGTAAGTCATCATTTTTTATCCTCAGTTTTAGAATCACCTCTGCGGAGAAGGCTACGTTTTTGTTGTAAAAACACAGATACCAGTACTCACAGGCAGGTTAAGTTTGACTGCGTCCACGGGTGCATGAAAGGGCCAGGCGAACTGGTGCTTCCACAGCGCCTTCACCACCACCTTGAGCAGAAACTGCAGCTGATTGGTCTGGCGCTTTGGCCTGTTGAGATTGATGAACTCCGGGGGCCCCGGGTTGCCCGACGACTGGGCCTGACTCTGGCCGCTGCCACCGCCGCCTGACATCTGCGCTGCGTCCAGGCCGTCCCCCATCCTGACGGGGTTGGGCATGGGCTCGGGCCCCAGAACGGGAGCTGGAGCTGGAGCAGGGGCAGGCGTAGTGGTGCTGGCAGGACACCAGTTCAGTCTTGGCCCCGGCACAGACTCCACTGACAGAGCACCGCTGATCCCATTGCACTCCTCGCTGGACTCTCTGGGGAGAGAAAAGAGCAGGCCGCCATTAGCATGTCTATAAACAGTCTTCAATGAGATTTCCCATTGTCTCGTCACTACATTTATTGGAATCATTAACCAATGCATAGTTTAAATAGACCTCTGGTACTTTGATTAGTTATCACACTGCAAAACGCAGCAGCATGCTACTCATTAACCATGTTTTACTGTCCATTGTGCGCTACATAAAAATGATGCAATCTCAAACTGAGCCGAAAAACTCTTCATGCTTCCAGTCGCTCGACGATGAAGCGTTGAAAACTGCACCGGAAAAAAATTGACGATACGTTCAGTTGCACCTGGGCTGCCAGGGAAAGGCTGAAGAGGAAGCGACACAATGACCTCGTGTCTATGCCACGGCCGTCAGTCGAGCATCACCCACATAAACTACCGACGGGGTTTCGACCGACTGAATAAAATGCAGTAAACCGCAGCACTACATTCCTGACTCTTACTGGCGGTCACCGAGCTAACATGCTAACCTAGAGCGATCTGACCACGGTTCCTCACTTCACCCCGCGCTAAGTGTCCATGCAGTAACGGACCAGATATGCTCAGGTGGTCAAACAGCAGCTGAGTGCCCCCCCAAACAGAATCACACCCCTGATGCTGGATTTATGGCTGGTCGGAGCAGTTATGTCACAAAGCCTGCTGTGTTCCGACATGGCCGATGACTCACTGATCAATCATTTAACAAAGCAGCGGCCAGTGAATTTCCTGTTGAATGATGTCACAAAGTGACTTGCAAGGCAACCAGTCACTTTAAGCGTCGGATACGACGATATGATAACAGTGAGGGAGAACTTTGTGCGCTACTGGGACGGCTAGGATGACAGATTACAATTAAAAGTACAAGCGGGGACACATGCGCCACAAGCTCTTCATCATGACTCGAGACGGAGAAGTTCGTCCCGCCAATGATATCAATCCAATCCGAAGTGGCAAACGTTAGCTCATTCACAAAATGCCACCCCTCACTGATCAGGATGTCTGCCGCATTCAGAACTTCAGAAGAGCCCGGAGGCGGCTCAGATGAAGGTCCAGCTTGAGGGCGTGTGTGTGTCTGTGTGTGTGTGTGCGCGCTTTACTGGATCTTTGTCTTCCCACTGTGTCTCAGGACCTGGGAGTGTTTAGGGATGTGGGCGTATTGGGTTGGGTTGGGGGGTGGGGTAGGTTAGCATCATCTGGCAGCTGAGGGACGGTGTGTTCCACTACGCAGTCCCACATAATGTCCTCTCCCAGGCCGTCAGGGACGCCACCATTCACGATCACACACACAAAAGGGTGTTGAGCCAGCGACAAGGCCAAACACTAATCAAGAAAAAAAAAACAGGCCGCGTACACAAATCTCTGTCGAGAGACGTGTTCAACTTCCGGTCTCGCCCACTGAAACCCCCCCCTGCACAGAAGGCCCTTTAAAGATAAACACCCACTGCCGTATATATCTGTGACTAATCACATTCCTGCTGAGTCACTTTCTGAGAAGAAGGGAAGCAGTTTGTGCACCGCGTGACCGCCGCCTTGGCCTTCCCCCCGGGGCGCTCGGAACGCGGCGGAGAATCTGACTGACCGGCTGACGCGTTGGACGACAGCAGGCGAGAAGAGGCGGTACCGGTTTCACACACGAAAAAAAAAACTGTCTGGGCCCCAGACACGAAGGTGCACATGGCGGATCTTGCGCAATACAGCAAAAACTTCAAAGCTCAGTAACAATGCTGGAAAAGTGCTTTAATATTTCAAAGCTGCGCTGAACTTCCTTTACACAGAGACTCACGATCGACGAATCTGACGACTTGTCTCTGACTTGACTCTGAAGTCCACGGCATGTTAAAAACGTCGAGGGAAAGCCGGCGTTCAGAATTCACCGCAGGCAACCGCGAGAGCTTTGAATCACCCATCTGACCGAGATACTCATTTCATCGTCGCATACAATGAAGATAACGAGGAAACTGAAACCCAGGGGTCAACAATTAGCTTTTCGATGAATCTTATCACGATCTGGCCCCGTGCAGTATCTGAACTGCAGGAACAGTAGCTTTTTAAAAAAATAAAAGGATCAATATATACAAATTTGAAGTCTCCAGATGCAAAGGAACAGAAAACGACCAAAAAAAAAAAAAAAAATCACACCTTAATCGTGCCTATATTTTTTTTGCGCCTATATTATTTTTTTGCAGGAAGTAAACAAAGAGGATCACGCCGGATGCTGTCAAGGGGAAAAGTAAGCAAACAAATGACTGCGCTGTGGCGTGCCTCGACGCAGGAGGCGCATTCCCGTCAGCTGGCAAAGGAACGCATCCTTGCGTCGTCACAAGGTGGCCACGTGCGCTGGAGGCGCGCGTCTGTGCAGGTGCGTAGCGTGCGCCGTTTTTTTGCGCGGCACGCCGAAGCTAATCCACAATGGGGCGGGGGCCTACCATTTTTAGAGACTGCGAGAGATGGCGCTCAGACAGGCCGTGTTCCCACCGGCTTTACGACGACTGACGGCCGGTTGTCGGGAACAAACGGCCCCTCAGAGCCGCTGTAGGGGAATCGCACTGAGCCTGGTTTGAAAAATACATGTCCTTCATACTTCCGCGAGTTTGTAGTAGCTGTTTTTGAGGAGGAATTTTATTTTATTTTTTTTAATGCGCCGCCAAACATTTTCCTCGCTCAACAAAGGAGAAAGGAGGCTGCGTTTTGTTTTGGGAAAGGCGGGCGGGCGCTGTAATAGCCGCCCTTGTCAAACCAGAATAACAACATTTGGGCGAGTTATCAGGAAGTCTGACGGAGGATGAACTCGTATAACCCCCCCAACACACACACACACACACCACCAGCGTGACCAGCCCTGCGAGCGAGGCCGCAAAAAAGGCGAGCAGCGCTGTTTGCTGGTCCCGTCAACGTGCCGAAGCCGCTGCTTGTTTTTCGGCGTCGTTTTGGTGCGACCGCGGGCAGGTGCCGTCCACGCGGCTGCCGGGTCCAGCAGGACAGGAAGTCTACCTGCGAGGACGAAAAACAGGGGGCAGCCGCGACGTGAGCCTATTCCAGCTGGCCTCCAGTGCGCACGCACAAATACCGCCAGATGGTCTTCAACAGCTCATTAACGTCGGCAACGGGCGCGCTCACGGCGAACAGTCACCGGCGAGGACAAGTGTAACCAAAGGTTAAACACAACACGGAGACAGAGGCGACGAACGAGGGGGCGGGGGGGCGTGAGAGACGCTCAGACAACTGTCTGTCCGACTTCTCTGCAGCCTCATCTTGCGGACTCCGTTCGGCCACGCCATCAGTCATCAGGTTTTGGATCTCCTCGTCTCTCTCAGTGGAGGGGACACGTTCCATCTATCGGGTTACACACTTCAATCCCCAGAACATATTAACTTCCTCGAGGGCGCCTGCCACCACAACGGTGAATTCTTAATGATGGCACTTGCTGCGTCCTGCTGGGTTCACTTGGCAGGCGGCAGTTCGGCGAGAACCCTCCGAAACCAACCTTCGGACTGACCGAAGTCCTGCTTCATTCCAGCGCTCCCTCTGTGCGCCGTTCTGCATTTCTGTCCGATCGAGGAGACTTTTAGCTCGCAGCGGTTCGGTCTGCGATGTGTTGGCTCTTCCGCGCCTCACTGGACAGGAAATCGACGTAGGACGTGGCTGACGTAATGTTTGTTGTTCTTGGTGGTTTGTCTCAGTCAGTGCATCGGACGCTGTAGCAACACTTGGGAAGGGAACCTGCTGAGCTTGCTCTTTTCCAGTTACCTTTAATCACATTAAAGGCCATTAACAACAGAAGGGAAATTTCGTTTTTGGTTCACCTCACTTGCTTTTTGTTTTGATAAAGATGACGCTTGATTATACGACTGGCGTGTAACCGTGGTGCGAAAACCGTCCCTTGGCCAACTATTTATCCAAATGTGAAATTCTTGTTATTACTTTCAAGGAACACTTGATGTTAGTGACATCACGGCCCAGCCATCTATGTGACAGACTGGCGTGACCCGGTTTCGGTGACCCCCCCTGGTCCCGGCGTAAGAGCTCTGTCGGCATGTGAGACTAATCAAGCGCCCCGGCAGAGGTCAATCAAGAGGTCCACTTCCTGCTGCGGCATGTCCTACGTCACGCTCAGATCTGGAATAACAGTTGACCTTTGACCCGGGCATATATCACTGCCGACTGCTGTGGAATGTTTTCTGGTGGAGGGGGGTGGGAGGAAGTGGCTCTGGTTACCGGGGTGGGGGGTGCACCCATCTCACATCAGGAAATGCGGTCCTGTGTGCAGTCTCGCTGTGACTGTCCCGTGCTGAGGGGGGCGGGGGGGCATAATACCGAGATGTCTGCGTCCTCGATGAAAGTAAACTATAAATCATTCATGCATGTGGGGGGAATGTGTGGGGGGGGGCAGTTTCAGGCAAATAGGTAGGCCTGCAGACTCCACTTGAGGCCCTGACTGAGTGTCAGAAGGATGCCCTGTTTTCGCCTGAAAGCAAAGGAATAAATAATTCATGGGACCACAGCGACAAGGCCAAGAACGCCGCTCCCTGCCGACGCACCAGCCATCTCACCCCCCATAAAACCACCTTCAACCCTACTCCAGGGATCCGCTCCACCAGCGAGTATCGATTGCGCCGATGCTGCTACCCGTTGGTTTCTTTGCACCCAGGTTGGCAGACGAGGAACGCGACGGCGTTTCGTTTTGTTTGGTGAGCTGGACTCCCAGCCCCATTCAGCTCAGACCCTCGGGTGCGACTCTAGGATGGAAAGGTGCGACCACGACACGTGTTCTGCTATGACGTCGCACGTCAAGACGCCGGCCCCCTTACTCACAGAAGAGGAGAAGATGCGGCGCGGGTGGGGGGGTAAACTAGCAGAAACTGCACCGAATTGATAAAATTATTGATTTGCCGGCCGGTCAGAAAGCCTGTGCTGCTGACGCAACGTGCGTGCTGATCAAACAGCAGCCAGCGAGGGGCCAGCTAGCGCTGACGGTACCACCTCCCCCACGAATGACTGCCAATGGTCAGCGACAGGCCCTCAACTATGACCCAGCGGCATCTGAGGGGCCAGTTGTCGGCTCAAGTGTGTCGACAGCCCTGGTAGGCTGCCCGGAATTTAATTTCATCATCTGCAAACCTTTGATCCAATAGCAGGAGCGGGAACTTAAAATGCGACCAAATTTTGCATAAACTACATTTACTATCCTAATATCTGGTGCGCTCGTTCTGCCAAAACAAGCAGCCGTGGCAATGAAACTTTAATGAAGACGACACTTTTCTGTATCTTATGAGGTTCTCGCGATTCCCTATTCGACACCAACATGTCCGACGGTGTGCTCGGGAAAGCTCCAATTCGGCATTTCTTCCACGCTCTCCATCCACAAACCATTTAAGCGTTGAAGAGCCGGCATCGCCTGCGATCGCAGCCGTGTAACGGTATCGAGGCGACGGCGTGCACACTCAGCACAATAAGCTGTGAGGCTGAGCAATGCCAGAGGGTTTTTTTACATCAATTCCAGCAGAGTTAGCCTTGTCTATCTTGCGTTGCGTGCGATTGGTCTTTTGCTGTCTCTGAAACTTGGCTTCAAGTTAGACAAAACAACTACGTTGCCAAGGTTTCCAAGGTAACACTTCAACAAGTCTTAGCCAGTGCCCTTGAATTTTTTAAATTATTATTATTATTATTATTCTCCATGGTTTCAAATCGTAGTTTGCGATGCTGACCACGCACGACCTCTCTTCAGCATTGGCGTGTCTCCGGGCAAATGCAAGCGAGCGACAACCGGGGGTCATTGTTTGCTGCTGCGTTACGTCGCAGGGGGGGGGGGCATTTACATTTTTTAAACGCGAGCGGAAGAAGAAAGACGAAGAAAGGGTTTCACCGAAGTTTCCCCGTTGCGGCAGGAGGCGCGTGCGCTCGCCGCGAGTCATCGCGTGAGCGCGCGCACACACACAGACGTGACTCAAAACGTCGAACCGTGAGTCAGGCGCGTCGGAACAGGAAGCCAGCTCTTTCAGGTCTGAGTTCCCAGCTGGTCGGGATAAGCGAGGCCAAACCCTACCAGGAACCGAGAGACACTTCTACTACTGCCACACACACACACACACACAACCCCCTTCTTCCTCTGTCGCCCCCCACCCCCCTCTCCCAACAGGAGGTAGGTTCATGGCTCCTGGCTGAAATCTGGATAACAATACTATTCCCAACACAACACAGAAGACATACTTCTGTGTGCCCGTGTCCAACCAGAAATAGTCCGAACCACATGATAGTCCTGAGAACCATAACTTCGGGCAGCCTTCAATTCCGGCTCCTCTTTAGCGTTTATCTATGGATTTCAGCTGATAACACTCCATACACAGACACACATACACACACACACGTGATTAGAAAAGCTTGTCAGGATGACTGTGAAAACTTTCTGGGGGGGTATCTCAGCAGATAACGTTACCTTTTCACAGAGACCGAATGTGCAATTTTTTCCAGAAGGGCGTCCAGTTTCTGAAAATCCAGCAAATCGTTTGACTTGGCGTGCATCTTGTAATCCATTTAGGAACTCCACTAAACAGAAACAGAAACCAAAAAAAACGAAACGGGGGGGTCGAAAGGATTACAAGGGAGTTTGTTTTTCCTTCCCTCTCGTCCAAAACACGGGAGAGATTTATTCTTCAGGCTCCAGTATGTATACCGAGATCCCGCAGAACACAGTGAGTAATCCTTAGTGGCGTCCAAGCAGAGTTTGAGGGCGGCCGTTCCAGGAAAAAGAAAAAGAAGGGCCCCAGCCTGGAAAACAGCGGGTCCAGGCGGGGAGGAGAGGCGGCGGAAGCCTTACAGCCAGCAGGCTGTGTTAGCTGTGTGAACCGGTCCTCTCTCTACCCCATCCCCCTCTCAGCAGTACAACGGCCCAGTTGCCACGGGCTCTTCGCTCCATTGTGTGTCCTCTCCAGGGCCTCCCCGACTTAAACGGACACGGGTGGCGGCGAGGGGAGGAGAGGGGAAGGGCGAGAACGCTCCGGCGAGGTCCGGGAGGAGCACTTTATTTCCCCCCCTGGCTCGCTCTCTCACCCTCTCTCTCACGCGCGCACTCGGGCAGACCAGCATGCAGTTACTCAACAGTAAAAATGGCTCTGCTGCTTCCTCATTCAGCGGCGCCTCAGCCCACACACACCCCTCCCTCCCTCCCTCCCTCCTACGCGCTTGCTCATTCCACCCCTCCCCTCTTTCCCCATCAATAGCTCGAGGTCCTGGCTCTCGCTTCTCTCTCTCTCTCTCTGTGTTACACCTTTAACACCCCACCCCCTTCTTGTCTTTTTCCTCCGTCCATTTCATCCCGCCCCACCCCCACTCACTCTCTTCCCCTCAGAGTAATCTCGCATATGTCTTCCCCAACCAATCGAAGGGCTCCACTCATCTGCGCTCCGTCTCCACGCGCGTACATTTCACGCTGCGGCATGACTACTCAAATAACGGAGACTTCTTTTTTTTTTTTGAGAGAGAGAGACTTTTGAAGGGAAAACAAACACACCCCGCGGGCCCCACAAACACCAGCGGCTCCAAATCCCATTTAATCAATAAGACAGGAACTTGATCAGGGTTCACCCAAGTGACCCCTGACCATCAGAAAGGGCAAATCTATTGGGAAACCCACGACCTATGAACTTTAAATGTTTCTAAAGTCTGTGCAATTTTGAATCAACTATTTTTGTTTTTCTAAAGAAACCCACACCAGGTTAAAAAAGCACAAAAAAGCATTAAGAAATGTATGTCGCTTTGTGGCCTCTTCACACATCATCTTTGCACCTGGTTATTGCGAAGCCGCATTTAAAAAAAAAAAAAAAAAAAGTTCATCCCTGTATAATACTCCCATCAATATGTATGGCTGCTACCAGGAACCTGCACAGCAGCAGCTCAAGAACGTGGGTAAACTCGGGGATAATCCAGACCCGATGCGGAGCAGTGTGGCGGACGACTGCTCGGGGCGCGGCGGGAAGGCCGAAGTGATCCCGGAGAGCGCGAGCGAAAGAGGGAGCGCAACGCGGCGGGTCCACCCCACTTTGCCTTCCTGCGAAGGAGCGGCCTCCGCTAATTACGTACCGTGACAGCGCATTCTGGCTGCAGAGAGTGCGGAAGTCTTGCAGTCGGATGAACCGGATTATTTTCCAACATTCGTCTGTAATGCTCCTGGACAAATCCAGCTTGGCACATGACTGCGGCCGTGTGCGCTCAGTCTCGTCAGATCTTACTCGAAGGCCGTGGTAATTCACCAAACTAAAGAAACAATCAAGTTCTTAGTTGACTGGGTAAATACCATGTAAAAAAGAAAGTTTAAAAAAAAGTAAATGCACTTTCTCTGTGTGGTGATCGCAATCAGGCAACACATGTGAAAATAGCTGCTAGGCGGAAATCACAAGATACAATCTCAGAGCCACCCACCCTTTACTCTGCATCTGTTCTCCAACCTGCCGGGCGATGCCATCTCTCCACCCTGCTACAGTAACCCTAGACTTTTGACCTCCGGGTCACTCAATGACTTAAAAAAAAAAAAATCACTTAAGCCATCACATGTTGCGTTTGAGCGCTTCATTCTCCGCACCGCAGTCTGTCAAGACTGCCCCATTATAGGGGGCCCGTGCTTAACGTTCACTACCGGTGATGACGACCTCTCGCGACCTCTCGCCTCTCAATCCCTTTCAAAACATCATGCTCACACCGGGCGCAGCTTTCCGAAGTTAGCCAGGTGTCTGAAACCCTGAGGAGGTCAGGCGGGCGCGCCGCCCGGTGCGGTGTGCACCTGCCAGGTGACGGGGGGGAAGACGCACGGCGTCTGTATTCCTGAATGAGGCAAGCGGCAGCGGCCAGACGCCGGAGGAGTCGTCGCAGACCCGCTTCCCCGTCCACGTGCCATATGCAGCGTTCCCAGAGACAATACAGCAGCTGCCAGAGTGACAAAGCTCCGACCTAGAGCAATTCAGAGTCGGACAAACCGACGGCCCTGTCACTGGCAGGGTTGGAGGGAGGGGGGGGGGGGGTATTGAGATACAGAGAAGGAGGAAGGGAGGGGGTGACAGTGAGAGGAAGGGGGTGGGGGTGGGGGTGCACGAAGGAAAGAGTTGCATTTAGACTGGGGGTTGGGTCAGGGGAAGAGGCAGCAAGCACGCACGGAGATGAGACCGCGAGAAAGTCTGAGGGCGCCTCCATTAATCATCAGAGCGCCGGAGCAGCCGGAATCTACGGGGACCTGGGCTGGAGGGAAAAAAAAAAAAAGGAACAGGCAGGCAATTTGCCAACTTGACGCGGCGTAGCATGCACTTGTGTACATTCAGTTACGCACCGTGCTAAACAACAGGGGAAAAAAAGGGAAGGTGGAAGGAGCGCTGAACTGAAATAAAACCGTTTTCTAAAAATATATTTGTAGTTGAATGAATCTAACAAAGAACGCTTCTGTGACTCTTTAATCTTTAACCATTTAACAGACCGTCTGCAAATTATTTAACAAGCCGATATTTTGGCAAACTCGTTTTGGCCAATCGCCGATATACTGACAATAAACCGAGGAACTGTTCATTTTGGGGGTTTTTTTCTAAAAAAAAAAAAAAACAGCCTCAGGGGCATCTGATTTAACGCCTACCTGTGTCGCAGTCTCGGTTTTGGCCTGCCCCTCAAACATGACATTCGCCTCTTTCCTCTCCTCTGGGGAATCCTCCGTGCTGGGATCTGCACGGTCGCCAATTTCATCCAAGACTTTAAAGCGGTTAGTAACGAGCGGCCCCCTCCTTGTCCACTTCGCAGTTTTTGTATCTTAGCATAACGCACGGTTGCAAGGGAACAAAGCGCTCACATTGTCTTGTCGAAGTGAACATTGACAGCTTTAAATGTGTGACTCCTGGCCGCCTGCACACCTCTGTGTTACTTGGCTTGCAAAGCAGTCAGGTCGGTGTCACCGACCCGGGCGACGGCATCAGCAGCACAGGCCTCCGCAGAGCTAACCTCTCCGCTCGGCGAGATGTGCGGTGATGTTTTCAAGAATTCCCCACCGACTTGCGGTCAAAGTTGCAGGGAGCTCAAGCCCCAGCAGCGTGTGCACCTAGTGCCCTCTTGAGCTCGACCGAGCTCTGCATCGTAGTAGATGTCGACTTCCGGCCGGTCGCCGGCTGAAGTCATTTCATCGGCTCCTCCTCTGCACCTTTCAGGCACTTGCGTGCAAGTTGTGAGCGCGTGAAATGCCCACGCGAGCCTCCTTTCTCACAGCAACAGCAACAAAATGCAGACAGAATGTCTTGGGTTGCATGAAAGTCATTATAAAGCTGTCTGTAGTCCATAAAGCAGGTCTAATCTATTTTTTAATATATATATATATATATATATATATATAATTACAATGCATCAGGTAATGTGAAGCTATTGTGACACTGTCAGTGATGAACATATGGAGAAATATCGTCCATATCTACGGCTTTACAGAGCCAAACGTCCAGCCACCTGGGTCTCAGCTTGAACTGCTTTCATTCACTCTAACTGCTCTCGTAGCATTGTTTACAGCCACAGCTGTTTTCAGAGGAAAATCTCTACCCCCCCCAAAAAAAGCAGCGCACACTACCTGTTCAGCACCAGATGCCAGACAGACACCGTTAACAACTAGATGGGAAACGCAGCGGAGGGCCAAGCAACAAAAGCGACAAATATTTCCCCCAGGAGTTGGCAGAGACCAGAAACAGGGCTGGAGGAGCGTGAACGCTGGATTTACATTCACCAGCTGGCCAGAAACATGGACCCCGAGTGAATGGTTACGCTGCTCTCTGATTGCCGGATGTGTAAATTTGATTAGGAAAAGCGTGAGAGTCATCGTTAAAAAAGCAACAAGCACACTTTTCTATAATTGCGTTGACTGTGTCCTCCAACTGTCTGAGATGTAAAACTTCTGTACCTGTGTTCCCCAAATAGTTACTTTCCTAGTAAACAGAACTTGACCCTGGAGAAGACATGACCTTTGACCATCCATGAAAACTGTGCTATGTAGGGACAGACGTCTAAATGCATCAGGGAAAGGAATGCGTTCAAAACCCTTGTGACAACGTGCTGTATGGTTCGTCTCCTATATTGTGCAATATATATCATCCTTCCAATCTGATCAGTGACCTTTGTGCGCTCATTCAAATATTGTCCAGAATGCTTTGCAGATAACTCCTCCATGACAAAATACGCAACCGCTTGCTAGCACTTAGAAGGTGATGCTGCGCCGCTGCCGTTTGCAGTCACTCATCTCCACCATTCACACAGGACATTTACTTCTTCATTCGGCTTCAAGCGGCTCGTCCGGCACCAACAATCGTGCTCCAGTCAAAGCCACTGAGAGTGCACGTGTGTATGTTTTAATTTTTCAAGCTGTGATCACTCATCGAGACACACAGCAAGTGGCGCTAGTTTGAATTTCGAGGAGGAGGAAATAACCGCTTTTAAAGGGTAAAATATGACGACCTTAACCTCTGACCTTCTACACCTTCCAATATAACAGAATATTGATTTTTGAAACGGTGAACGACGTCTTAGTATGCAGGAACATTTGCCCAAGTAAGTCCGGGTGACATTTTGACCCAAGTGGCAATTTATGACAGACAATGTGACGTGAAGTGAGAGTTGGGACTTCTGATCGTAAATGGAATGCAACAGTGGCCACATGGACTTCAGTTCACATAACAGCTGCAAACTGTATGCTCATGGATCATGTGACGTATAAGATACCCCATCATTTTTGAAAAACATTGGAATTTGGACAGCCCTTAGGTGGTACATATTTATGTCTTTTAGGGTTCTCTACGACAATGATACTCAGTGTTAATGTGGACGAGGATATATGTTTTTGCAGGAGCAGTGGTACTACGGTTGTAGTAAACCTTATCATGACACTCTTGCCAATGATTCACGAGTGACAAAACGGTGCACATACACTCATATCCACTATAATAGATTGTTTGCTCGCTCGTTCGTTCGTTCCCGGACCACACTCTCCTTTTCATTCAGAGGTCATTCACAACTAGGCCAAGGATGGTGTTACCATGGCAACTAAACCAGAGAGAACAGAACCAAAAAAAGAAGGAAAAAAAGGAATTTTAAAAATAAGAAAGCAGAACAGGAGCTGTTCTTTAGCACGGGATACGATGGTGGGCACAATCGCAGCACGAACTAATCCAGATCTGAGGTTTAAGATTGAGCATCGCACGTGCATGTTCTCCTGACTAACCTTTTTTAGTACCTCTAAATTGGGAAAAAAAATCCTACAGTGTTATTTTGAGGCATTTACTATATAGTTCTGTTACAAAGATGCACTCTGGCCCAATCTTTATTTACAGATCTATGGCGCACTCGTTCAAGGAAAACACATTTGGATTAATGGTGTTACTAGTTCTGTTCACTGAGCTTGTTGAATTTACTCCCTACCTGGTAATTGCACACCTTTTGACCCAACCCAACCACCCCTTATTTACATACTTGCAAGGTGTGGACACAGTGATAAAGCCTTTTATACCCAACCACTTACAATGTAATCACAAAACAGACCCATGTCTTTGATTCATTCCTAGTATATACGGGTCTGGGTAACAGACTGATACAACATTGTGTAAGTAGGACGACAAAGAAAATGTATAGGTAACCAGCCAGCTTTCAAACGATTCAGCCTCTGTGCACAGGCAACGAAATCTAGTCAAACACACGCGTGACTGTAGGCAGCTAGCGTCCGTCATTACATAAATGTATAAGACATTAGGCTTTGAGCTATTATAGCGGTGATCAACCGTTATAATAATAAAAAAAAAATCACAGGGTTGCTCTTCCAAGGAAAAACAGCGGGGATGTATGCTAAGTAACGGGCCTCTGCACGGATAATCTGTTTCAACACACCGGTCGGCTGAACGCCACTGCTTTGTGTCTGCAATACCCAGCTTTACCAGTCGCATACACACGACAGACCCGAACACATCTGCCTGGGATATGGATCGGAACCGGGCGTAATGAATAAAACGATAAATCGCACAGTAATGACTGCTGGCGAGCGACCATCGTCGAGGAGCCAAGATCCTAACGTTAGGCCACAGGGCATAGATTATTGCCTGGGTTTCGTAATGGAGGTCCGTGCCATGCATAGCAGAACTGAAAGCGTACGGAGGTAAAGGTATTTGTGTTTCCAGGATCGTGGCAGCCGGCTCTGGAAAATGAACATCGCGCTTCTATTTTTGTTATCTGCCCCACTGACTGCATTCTCAGAAAATCGCCTCGGTCTGAGTGTGCGCCATCATCACCGTGACGGCGTCACCGTCTCCCACAACACAAGACAGTCGACGAGCAAACTAGCAATAGATGCCCAACACAGCGGCCGCAGCGACATTCGCTGGGCGACTTATAGCGTAATTGTGGCCAACGGTGGGTGAGACAGACAAGGGATGTCAGATCGACACACAATGTAGGTGCGGTTATTGTGTCTTTTGATAGACAACTGCCAACTAGCTTTAGCTAGCAAGCTAGCTAGCCAGAACAGGCCGTCGTGCAAGTGATCGGTCTCAGTGGGCGCCGGACATCAGCGCTTTCTCTTAAACCTTTACGCCACTGTTACCGTGTTTCTTGATGTCTACTCCTTCGGCTCACTGAGACAACATGACTGGCATTAGAATGTTGGAAACAACGGCGTTTACCTGGGTTTATCAGGTTGCCAGGGCGCGCGGGATCTTTCTCTCCGAGGATCCTGAACACCTCTCGTTGTCGATGACGTCACGCGTAGGTCCTTCGTTGACGACGTAAAGAGCGCGTCGCGCACGCTGCAACTTTAGCGGCAAATGAAAAGGAGACATATCTGTGAGAAAATACGGCACTGCATTTAGGGAAAGAGCGACAGTGAATGGTATATGCGAAATATTATAAATGCACTGCAAAAAGTCACAACTTCATTAGATTTAAGTCAAATGAGCCTCTGTTTTGATCCTGTTCTTTCGTTAACAAATAAATTGCAGCTACTATAACTGTTTGCAAAAGTATCACTGTCGACTGTTAGATCTCTCTGCCTTAAATGCTGTTAACCATTTCATCTATCTGACATTCTGTTTGTTGAGTTCATCCAGCACATGAGTGTGTGCACACCTCTCTCTTTCTCTTTATTTCTATCCTACCTGTCCTCTCCTCTCACCCAGGCTGGACAGTCTGACATCCTGGGGCCTCTCCTGGCTGTTGGTGCCTCATTACTGAGGTTTTGGATCTGGTTCCTCATCCTCCAGGAGTCCAAGCTGCCTCCTCATCTCTCTCTTGCTTCAACATCCTCCTTGATCATATTCTTCATTAATGCTGCAATCTATAATTTTGTCATCCTGATTATCCATAATGTAAATCTATTTTTGTTGCCCTATTCTGTACACATGAATCTTTCTGGGGTCTCTTCTATATCTTCCTGTCAACAGAGGGTGTTGTAATGCTTTTCAGTATGTTAAGCCCCTCCAGATAATTTCTATTTCTGGATAGTTTTGCTGTAAATGAAGCGAGTAAAGAAAAACAAGTAAATATCATTTAAAAATGGGGTTCAAAAGAGTTGGAAGATAAAATAAATATTACATATTTGGAAGATAGTGTTATCAACTCACTCACTAGAGTCACTTGATTGAAACATAAGTGGTGTTTTATTATGTTCATGATCAACAGACAGTGCTCAGATAATAACTGAAAGGTTCTAAAATGCACAGGGAATATCTGGATAATAACATTGGTTTGTGGCGCCCCTCAGTGGGCAACCAAGTTTCCAAATAAATCTAAAAGTAAGCTGCAAGTTAACATTGGATTTTGAGATCTCCGAATTTTATTTTATCAGAAGGCAAAAGACGCTCAGGGACAACATTTTCCATGCCTGTCCATTTTCGGCGTTGTTAAAAAAGGTATTTTTTCTGACAATCACTGCGCTTGCGTTCTGTCGTTCCAATGATTGGACCGTCCAGAGAACCGGAAGTAGTGTGTAAAGTGCGTGTGTCCTTGCAATGGTTGACGTTTAGATTACATTTCCTCGTTGTAGGTCCGGAGTGTAACAAAATGGGTGTAAAGATAGAGATGTTTCGAGTAAGTAGCAAACATTTTAAGACAGCGCGTGTGGGCATTTATTTTGTATGTACATTAAGGTTTAAAATCTCACGAATGGGCAACGGTTTCGTTTTTGATCGAGCTCTTCCTTGTCGTGAAGCTAACTGTGGTAATGATGTAACGTTTTCAATCGCGAGACTTTGTGTTTTGTTGCACAGATGATGCTGTATCTATCTTTTCCTGTGGCCATGTTCTGGGTCTCTAATCAAGCAGAATACTTTGAAGAATACGTTGTAAAGAGGAAGGTTAGTATTGTGTTTATTTCTGATCATGCATGTATACGTAGATCATTATATTCCGTGAAACTAGTTGATCTAATAACATATGCCTCTTTTTCTATCTATTATGACCCTGTATGGTATCCAGAGGGAGATTTTTCCACCAAACGAGGGATTGGCTGTAAGTGTAATATACAGCACATATGTATATGAAGTCTATACTGTTTATAAAAAAAATAAGTGTTTGTGGTAGTGTCTGCACACTCATAACTCATTGCCACCAACACCAGTGTTTTCTTTCTTTCCTGTCTTTACCACCATAAGGTCCGCATTATTATTTAATTAAAATCAGAGTGATGTTATCAGAGAGTATAAATGGGAGGCTGCTATTTTCATTTCAGTATTTATAATCATACCGACAGACTTTAATTTTCAAATAGGATGGGTGTGCTTTCTAAATTGGGCTGTTAACCCTAGAGTGTTTTCTTTCCACCTTCTGTCATGATTCAACCCCAAAATCACATGTTATTGTTGTATCAAGAATATTTTCTTTGTCCTCATGTGTCTTTATCCCTTTGTAAAACTCCATCTGTTAATTGAAGTCTGTTCAGCACTACTGCTGTACTGCACAATGTATCATGATAATGGTTGTGCTATATTTGTTTTCAGAGGAAGGAGTTGGAGGACTTCAAAGAGCGAGTGCGTGTCTATAAGGAGCAGCAAATGTTAAAAAATATGCCTGCTGAATCTGAGGACTGAGGATTATATGTTGAAGAATTGTATAAAATCCTGGTGCCGCAAATGGAGGACTACCAGGGACTGTTAATGGGCAAAGAAAACTGATCAGACTGGAGTTAGACCGTGTCACATCAGTCGCTGCAAATTTAACGCATCCCAAAGTTGTGCTGGACATTTTCCAGGGATCTGTAATGAAATACCAGAGTTCTTTGTTTGTGTTTGAATGACAGATCAGTTGATTTGCTATAATTGCAATATTAGTGATTAAAAAATAATCAGTTATGTATCCAGTTGGATATACTTATCATGATTCATTTTGTGAGGTGCAGTGCCTATAAAGTCTATTTAACCACTTGCATTTTTTCCTGTTTAGAGTTTTATTACACTGTATCAAAGTGCATTTAATACATCACCTATGCACCACATGTGTACATGTCCTGTAAACATAACTTTAATGCTGTTTATCATTTTCAAGCCATTATATTTTGGGTTTGTTTCAACTAACAGAAGCAGATATTTGGCCACTGGATGCAGCTGTGTTTATACACTCACCGGCCACTTTATTAGGTACACCTGTCCAACTGCTCGTTAACACTTAATTTCTAATCAGCCAATCACATGGCGGCAACTCAGTGCATTTAGGCATGTAGACATGGTCAAGACAATCTCCTGCAGTTCAAACCGAGCATCAGTATGGGGAAGAAAGGTGATTTGAGTGACTTTGAACGTGGCATGGTTGTTGGTGCCAGAAGGGCTGGTCTGAGTATTTCAGAAACTGCTGATCTACTGGGATTTTCACGCACAACCATCTCTAGGGTTTACAGAGAATGGTCCGAAAAAGAAAAAATATCCAGTGAGCGGCAGTTCTGTGGGCGGAAATGCCTTGTTGATGCCAGAGGTCAGAGGAGAATGGCCAGACTGGTTCGAGCTGATAGAAAGGCAACAGTGACTCAAATAACCACCCGTTACAACCAAGGTAGGCAGAAGAGCATCTCTGAACGCACAGTACGTCGAACTTTGAGGCAGATGGGCTACAGCAGCAGAAGACCACGCTGGGTGCCACTCCTTTCAGCTAAGACCAGGAAACTGAGGCTACAATTTGCACAAGCTCATCGAAATTGGACAATAGCAGATTGGAAAAACGTTGCCTGGTCTGATGAGTCTCGATTTCTGCTGCGACATTCGGATGGTAGGGTCAGAATTTGGCGTCAACAACATAAAAGCATGGATCCATCCTGCCTTGTATCAACGGTTCAGGCTGGTGGTGGTGGTGTAATGGTGTGGGGAATATTTTCTTGGCACTCTTTGGGCCCCTTGGTACCAATTGAGCATCGTTGCAACGCTACAGCCTACCTGAGTATTGTTGCTGACCATGTCCATCCCTTTATGACCACAATGTACCCAACTTCTGATGGCTACTTTCAGCAGGATAATGCACCATGTCATGAAGCTGGAATCATCTCAGACTGGTTTCTTGAACATGACAATGAGTTCACTGTACTCAAATGGCCTCCACAGTCACCAGATCTCAATCCAATAGAGCATCTTTGGGATGTGGTGGAACGGGAGATTCGCATTATGGATGTGCAGCCGACAAATCTGCGCCAACTGTGTGATGCCATCATGTCAATATGGACCAAACTCTCTGAGGTATGCTTCCAGCACCTTGTTGAATCTATGCCACGAAGAATTGAGGCAGTTCTGAAGGCAAAAGGGGGTCCAACCCTTTACTAGCATGGTGTACCTAATAAAGTGGCCGGTGAGTGTATATGAAGTTTGTAAACCACATTTTGTGCACATCCCATGGCCATAACTTTAAACAAGATATCACCTTGTGGGCAGAGGTTTTGACAGAGGTTTTCCAACAGGAAATATTTTTAACAAAACATCAATAGTTTGGGTACCCTTGGGCAAGGCATGTCAATCCCTGCTGATGCCCTTTCATCTTAGATGGTTGTTGCTGTACTGGGCAGCTCCAGGGTTTTGGTGGTGGTGCCCAGCGAAAGCCTCCACTGGCTAAATAAAGAATTTGTTCAAAAATAGTTACTTGTATTTACTACTTCTCTGTTGACTCTAGAATTATTTACACTATTCACATGACTATAACCTAAAATAATATAATTTCTAAGAGGTTGCTTCTGAGTCAGTGTGACCTTACTTACCTTTAGAAACAATATGAGCAGAGGTTATTCAATTTAAGTATTATTAATATGTACCTTCTGGTACAGTGCAGATAATATATGATATGATTTTCAAGCTAGTGGCAATATATCTCACTAACCACAAAATGCTTCAATTTCTAGAATGATAACACAGAATGAGCTTCAGGGTTTTCCTAACAATTATGTTATCAGTTTAAAAGAGCTGTTATCAGCATTCATTGCAGTATAATATGAATTTAACAGTCTTATTTGTAAGTGGGACCATGTTGTTATGGCGTATTACAATGCTACAGCGCTGTTGATTCTCTGGCTCCACTTACTGTATCTGTGAATTTAGACTTGAATGGCCCAATGATTATGAGTGTTGATAGGAATAATAACACAACAGCTCCAAGGTAATACTTGTTTGAAGAGTTAACACTTGTTCACACATGCTCAAGAGGACTAACAGTTTACGAATCATTTTGAATGTGTCACGAAGGTCCTCAGCCCTGCACAGTTATATGTGATCTCCCAAATATGCCTATGCTGTCTCTGAGAGGACTGTACTTGGCTTGTCTGGACAATCTTAAGTCTTAGATATTTCCTGTCAACAATCACGCCAAACAAACTGCTAAACCACTCATCAATCAAAATGAAGTGATGACATGTTTTTTCCCAAGGCCCAACAAGTATTACCCTCAAATATATTTGGCAATAAAAAGGGGCCAGTTGGATGCCTCCCAGTCTGTGACTGCCAACAGAGAGTGTGTGTTTCTTTCTTGCAGCTGTTTCCGTTTCATCGCTGGCACTCATTTTGAAAGTCAGATTGAAAATGAAGATGTATTAATATTTTACGACGTGACAGACTGATAAATACTGTTCTTCATGCGATAATTGTTAAGGGCCAAGTGCTGATGGTTTATTGTACTCGCGGCCGGATTTGTGAGTGGGCCGACGAGACGTGTTGTTTACCATATGGTGTTCGCTGCAATTGCGACAGACAGCAGGGGGCGGTGTTGAGCTACACAAACCTGTGCGCTTTAACCAATACGGGCCGCGACAAGGAAGTGGACGACTAGCCTGCGGACTGCTGTCAAGATGGCACCGAACGGGCTGAAGGCGGTAGTCGGAGAAAGTAAGTGGCGCTTTTCGCTGTAACGTACCCGCTTGGAGACGCGTGTCGCATCTAAACGACACGGGCAATGGACTCGAACGTATCCCGCGGCAGCTTCATGGACTGACGTTCGACGCATGAGTGAAAACACTGCTGGGGACGTCGCTCGCACTGCGGGTTTCTTCCTGCTCCGTTCCCAGTCGAGAACGCTAACATTGCCGAAGTGCATGACGTTAGTGGTGCGCTCAAAAGAAACATTGATGTCGCGGTGCGTGCGTTGGTAACAGCCCTTTCAGAGGGAGAAATGGTCGTTTGCTGTTGTGACTTCGCGAAAGGAACAGTCGCGTCGCCGGCTAATGGAACTGTTGTGACGGTTCAAGTTTTATGCTAACATTAGCCGGCTAACCCAGGAGGAAGTTCTGTAACTTCGATCGAGATGAGATCAGCTGGATCATTTCAGCTGTAAGATACGAGTCATCAACACATCGCAACTTATTTTCTGACGAAATGTTGTCGTAGAACCGAATCATTATTAACTCACATGATTTTTTTTAAATTTCCTATATCAAATCAAAACGTTGTAGAATCATTAATGATTTAAAATATCACCACGAAGATAAGCGGCGTTATGGGATGCTAACGGTTAACCGATATGTTTTTGTTATATGACGTTGTCAGAAACGAAATTAAAAAATTTTTTTTAGTTGTTTTAATCAGTCACAAGTGGAGTGTGAACACACCCTCATTCAGACTTAAATCTTAAAGTATGTACCGGTGATACAGGTAACCCGTGCCCTCTCCCTTTCCATCGTGGACGATACCGAATAAACTATCACCGCGAGGATCCGACTCAGAGTAGGGACAGGAAAAAAGTGCAGTAAGGCTCAACACAGCAGTCTGTTACCAGCAAAGCCGGCAGCAGAGAAAACAGTGGAAAACAGTAGGTTGGACTTTGCAAGACAAGACATTTGTCCCCGTTGAAGCCTGTTTTGCCTAACTCTATTTGTGAGGGGCTTGAAGCGTTTTCCCCAGATGTTCTTGATGCTTCTGTAACCACGATGAACCGTTCTCTTCTCTCCTGCAGAAATCCTCAATGGCGTCATTAAGAGTGTGAAGAAGGATGGAGAATGGAAGGTAATAGTTGCCCAGTGAGAATTAAGAAACCCCCTGATTTTGCCACACCGAATTTTATAACCCCTGTTTTTTTCCCCCACGTTTCTTCAGGTTCTCATTGTGGACCACATGAGCATGCGAATCCTGTCCTCCTGCTGCAAAATGTCTGATATTTTGGCAGAGGGGGTGACCAGTAAGTACAGAGATGATCGTTGGTCTTGCATCTTATGGATCGGTTGTGGAGAGGAGATCAAGTTTTAAACTTGCAGCAGAGGCACGTTTTAAAGTGCTCCTCTCTAAGCATTCGCAGTTGTGTGTGACATTGGTCAAGCCCGATTGCCGAGTTTAAGCGCAGTTCCTGTCTTTTCCTTCTTTTCAGTCGTGGAAGACATCAACAAACGTAGAGAGCCCATCTCTAGTTTGGAGGCCATTTATTTGATTTCACCAGTGGAGAAGGTCAGCTGTGTCACCCTTTCCCCCTAGGGTTTCCTCTATAATGTTGTTTTTCTCATATTCTTAATTTAAAACAAAAATATAAATACGTTTTTTTCAATTGCAGTCTGTTCGTGCTCTCATTAATGACTTCAAAGATGCTGCCTTTACGTACAAAGCAGTGCACGTCTTCTTCACCGACAGTAAGATTGTCTTTCTGTGTGTCTGCGTACAGTATACTCATGCGTATTAATCTCATCTCGAAATTCCACGAAAAGCATATGCCGTTGAAACCAACAGGTAAACTGTCCGTCAGTCATTTTCATATCTACTGTGCAAATCAATGACGGATGCGTTCCTCTGCAGCCTGTCCCGATGGTCTCTTTGCTGAGGTTGGGAGATCCAGAGTGGCCAAGGTTATCAAGACTTTGAAGGAGATCAATGTTGCTTTTCTGCCGTATGAGTCTCAGGTATGTCTACTTTCTATATATATAAAAAAAAATAGCTGAAAGATGCTAAAATGCTCAATAGAGCTAAGGGACAATGTATATTGGGGTCATGCGTCTCTGTAGGTTTGTCCCTCTGAGCCCCACTTCAACATGATGCAAAGTAATTCTTATATTCTTAATGTAGAAATATGTTACAGAGTAGTTTGACTGTTGCAAACGTAATGCAGACAAACCTGGGCGAACATCAATTCCTCTCCCCACCGCAGGTCTTCTCCCTGGATGACCCGACCTCCCTGTACTCCTTCTACAGTTCCAAGCCAAACGAATGCAAAGACAAAATGATGGAAGTCCTGGCCGAGCAGATCGCGACCCTGTGTGACACGCTGAAGGAGTACCCGGCGATCCGTTACCGCAAGTATGGAAGCCTCGCGCGCTCGGGAGCTTAGAGCTTAAATCAGTTTACTGACTCCGTTGCGCGCCGCGCTGTCTCCTAGGGGACCGGAGGAGAATGCCAGACTGGCTGACGAGGTCCAGCAGCGCCTCATTGCTCACAAAGCCGACAACCCAAGCATGGGAGAGGTGAGCTGCCTCTTAGACCCACCATCGCCCACCATCCACCACAATGCTGGATTGAATGAATCGATTAGTTCAGTGCTTTCTCGGAAAAAAAGGGAACTTAACTCTTATGGCGTTTTCACACCTACGGTATAGTTAGTTTCTTGTTCAAATCACGATTTTGACTTCTGTAATATGAACCACCTTAAGTGGATTAAAAAGTCCAGGTGTGAAAACAACCTTTAACTGCTTTGTTTTTTTCTTCTGCTGAACCAGCTTTTCTCGATGTGAGAATACTCTCGCGACTCTGCTGCTCTTCACAGGTTTCGGACGTCTCTGTGGTTTCTGCCTTTAATTTTCTGTTGACTGTTGATTTTTTTGTTTTTTTTTTCCTCGTGCTTTGCTGGATCTTTCCCTTTTCCCACCTTCTTTTCTGTCTTTCTTAGCTGACCTTTCCTTGCTCCCGAGATGAGTCTTAACAGGCATGTATGACTGTTCTCTTTTTGCCCCCACATCTGAAGTTGTCTTTTTTTTTAAACATACAATATATATATTTCATGCATATCGGAGACTAGATCCTCATGTTGCATCTTTTCAGTAAATCTGATATGATATCCCTCATGTTAATTTTTTTTAGGGTGCAGATAAGGCACGCTCGCAGCTACTGATCGTTGATCGTGGGTTTGACCCCATCACGCCCATTCTACATGAGCTGACCTTCCAGGCGATGGCCTACGACTTGCTCGACATCAAACAGGACATCTACACGTGAGTGACCGTCTTCTCACACGTCGGAGCTCATTTGCTTTTCCGGAGCCTGCAGTCATTCTTGTTTCTTGCCCGTGTGCTTGTAAAGTTATCAGACCACCGGCATCGGGAACGCCAAAGAGAGAGAAGTGTTACTGGATGAAGATGATGAGCTCTGGATACAGCTCAGACACATGCACATCGCCGATGTCACCAAGTGAGTTCATCACGACCAGATGAGTATATAATTGGTCTCGCTGTCATCCCGTCCAGCGTGTGGTCGCAGCTTTAAACCTGGTTTCATGTTAAGAATTGAAAACACGCACATCTCTCTGTCTCCCCCGTCACCTTTCCCTGTCTTTCAAATTACGATAAAGGCAGAAATGCCTACGTTGTCAGACGCTCAGATCTTGACGAGATGATCGTTAGCAAACAGCGTAGAAAATGCTCGGCTGCAGCCCTGCTGAGCGCCAACCGTCGCTGGGTAAAATGACAAATGTAGCCGGTGGCATGTCATATCAGCTGTCGCTAATTAATTTTAATACCGTTAGTGACTTGATGACAGACCCAAATTAAACTTGGCTGTTGTCGGTTTGTGCATGCTGTTGTCAGCACTTACCAAAGATTGCCCGGGAGGTGCAGCAGTGGCTGTTTCCTCGGTTCCGACGAGTGGGATGGGACGGCGGGGCTTTCTCGTAACTGAGCATTCATTCGATAATTTGATGGACTTTATATTTTTAAGCTGTGTTATTTCAATGTGTCTGAAACATTAGAGCTATTTGTGCAATATTTACGTAGCCTGTGTAATGTACAGTAACATCCATTAAGCATGGGATATTAAAAAAACTGGGTCAGGACCTCATTAGTAATAAATAAGAAATAGATTAAAGGTGAAGGTTTCCTTTTAAACTGGTGTTTATGATAAGTTAACCCAAAACATTGAGTAGTGTAGCAGTGCAGTAGAGTGACTTTGAGGGCATATACTGTCAGTGTGTTAATATAGTTATAGCTACTGTAACTGACTGAATAATAATAATAAAAAATAATAAATGACTGATAATCTGTGGTTTTTTGCAGGAAAGTGACAGAGCTCCTCCGCACCTTTTGTGAGAGCAAGAGAATGTGCACGGACAACGTAAGTGTTGCTCGCACGCTGCGCGTTTTGGTTCTGCCGGCGACGGACAGAACGCCGAGGCCGCTCCGGCGTGGTCGTGCGATGTTGCTGATAAACGTTTTGCATTGCAGGCCAACATCAAAGATCTCTCTCAGATGTTGAAGAAAATGCCCCAGTATCAGAAAGAGCTGAGCATGGTGAGCGAGGAACAGCATCGTCGTCTCACCCTTTTTTTTTTTTTTTTTTTTTTTAATATCCTGCGAAGTACAGAAAATTTAAACATGTTTTTCGTCCACAGTACTCTACTCACTTGCACCTCGCTGAAGCGTGTATGAAGAAATTCAAGGCCTCGCTTGATAAGCTTTGTGAAGTGGAACAGGTCAGTGCTCTCCTGCAACGCGCATGCGAAATTAGTCACGTTTTGACTGTTTGTCGTTGACCTTTTGACTCGGAACAAGTAGACCAACTGTTGTCATATTTTTTAAAAAAAAAGTCTTCGTAATGCTTGTATCATGCCGTGGGAGTCAACTTCTCTATATTTGCAGTGTCCTGACAATGGCAATAGTTTAAAAATAGACGCGCGATAATGTTCTCGTGATCCCTGAAGAGAATGGGGGCCCGTACGTGACCGGCGGGCCGCTGAACTTCACGTGCGGGGAGTTTGTCTGTGTGTACACCGCTGGCAAAACAGCCTGTCAATCTCCACTTCTTATATCGCCAGGGGTCAACCAGACTGCCCCATCGTGTCTGACGGTATCTTGGAAGGGAATGTGCGACACGGAGTCACTCCGTCCCGCTCGGTGCCCTGAGTGACCCAGATCTGACGACCTCTTTATTTATAGATCCTCCGGGGTGTGTGTTGGGATGCCGCTAGTGTGGTCTGGTGATATTTAATGGAGAGGCATAATCGTAATATTGCATAAGAAGCTTGGGACCGGACGTCAACTTCCATATATCCGCAGAAATGCAGAAGAAGCCGTTATGTCATTAGCGAGCGTAAAGGCCGTTAATAACGCACGTAGAAATCCTTCCATCAGCATGAGCCTGTCTGGTGGGGTGGGGGTTGTATTGTGCTGTGCCACATTTCATCCCGCATCATGAGTCACAAGCACACAGGAAGTGGCGAGCCATGCACGGCCGTGGCATTATGAAATACAAGTGTTAATGGGGCTTTTTTTGTACGAGCGAATCACTTGAAAGCTCTAATGGATTGACAGCATGTCTGAAAGCTGCCTCTTTAATCCAGCGGCCATGCTTTGGCTCAGAGACGGGCGGTGCGATCCAGACAGTAAGAGCCGGCTGTCAGCCTGTCATTTGTGCGAGCGTTTTGCATTGTTTTGGGCAGCCCGGTGCATGTTCCCCGCGCACAGCGTTGTCAACAAAATGATGTCATGAGTTTTGGCGTGCTTCTCCAGCCCTGTCTCTCGCTCTCCGGGTTCACTTGCTCGCAGAACGGTTTGTGATTGACTGGCCCTGACGAGGCCGAGTCCAAACTTTTGCCTGGGGTTATGTTACAGAGAAATCCCGAAGCATGTAAATATGAAAGCCCAAGTTAAGTGGCCATTATTTTCCGTTGTTTTTTTTTTTACGTTTTTAAGCGCAACTCTGGAGGGTTACTGTGCGGTTTAGGGCAGTTTATTTTCTTTTATTAATAGATAGATTTTTGTGTGTTCAGTGGGGGAAAAAAAGGAGATGCCAGGGAAAGAGCAACATCGCCGTTGGAGTGTTGTTGCAGGCATAGCATGGTCGTGGAAGAGGAATCGATCGAGAACTGAATTGATTCGGGAGGCAAATCATACTGGGTCGAAGAGCCTATCAGCTGACTGGAGTTGTAAGTGGTAATTCAGATCCCAGTAGAAGTTAACAGTTAATCCCCATTGTCTTCCACAGGACCTGGCCATGGGAGCAAACGCAGAGGGGGAGACTCTAAAAGATGCCATGAAGAGCATCGTTCCTGTGCTCCTCAACAAGGAAATTGAGGCCTATGACAAAATCCGCATCATACTGCTATACATATTCCACAAGAAAAAAGGTGTGCGTTTGTCGCAACACTTTTCTGTTTGACTCAAGCATGTGTTTTTTGGCTGTGAATAAGAAGGGTTAAATGGTGGGAAGCCTTGATGTGGAGTTATGAACAGTCTGGCTCTCCGTCTAGGCATCTCGGAGGAGAACCTTGCCAAGCTCATCCAGCACGCCAACATACAGGCGGAGAGCAACATCATAACCAACCTGCAGAACCTGGGCTGTAACATCATAGCTGGGGTAAATTGAACTCGCGCTCTCTAAATGCATTGCTTCGGGTATTTCTACAAGTCAAGTTTTTTTTTGTTTTGTTTTGTTTCGTTTTTAGGGGCGCAATGCTGGCAAACTTCTGCCAGAGCGGAAGGAGCGCACGGAGAGTACGTACCAGCTCTCAAGGTGGACACCCGTCATCAAAGACATCATGGAGGTATTAGAGCCGAAGTGAGGTTTCAGGTATTCGGCGGCACAGCTGATCGGTTTTGCCCTCAGCTTTTGACGCCATTTGTGTTTCTGTATCGCAGAACGCCATAGACGACAAGCTGGACAGAAAGCAGTGGCCCTTCATCTCTGATCCGGTTCCCATCAATACAACTCAGACTGCAGTCAGGTTGGTTCTGGGAAAGGAAAATCTTTATCATGTGGGAGCTGCACGTTGTTAGCTTAAAATAAATCAAGGATTAATGAGTAATAAACACTTTTTAAAGGGAAAAGCACAGAAAAGTAAAAAAACAAAACAAAAAAGCAAACAACTCTTCTAAAAATTGTCCTTTGTTTTGCTTTTTCATCAACCACCAAAAATATTAACTGGGGCGAGCAGGCAGATTACTGTTGTCAAATAAAAGCTTTTATCTCTTAGTTGAAGCTCCAGCTCACTTTCGACGAAGCGGGCTGGAGTTGAAAAGGTGAAATTAAGCCAGTTTTGCTTTGAATAGTTTCTAATCCCCCAGGGAATACCAACCGTGATGATGGTGCTTATACAAACCATGCTGATGGACCTCGGTTCACTCATAATCTGCGTAATGCACAATGCTCAATGACTCCTTCCTTTTCAGCAAAGTGCACACTCAAAGCTGAGTAGTCATTAATATTAACACTGGAATAGCCGAGTTAAACAGGGCTGGCTTTATAAAGCCGGACATGACAGTTGGAAGTGGTTAATTGACTTTTTTTGTGATATTATGAAACTGAGAAGCATAGGTTGTAAGCAAACATTACAAATCAATATGAATACAGTTTATCACAAAAAAAATATTTTTAAGGATCTACCAATTCACATTTACATCATCATAGATACACATCATGGAGAAGCATTGGTGAAATGGTTCTTGTCTGCTCACAAACAGACCTTGGTTCTAAAAGCAGCCGTTGTTGCTCAATTGTCGTTTTGAATTCTTTTGCAGCAGTGCGCGTTTTGGACACTGGCACAAAAATAAATCTCCAATGGAATATCGCTCCGGCCCTCGGCTGATTATATTTGTGATCGGTGGGGTGTCGCACTCGGAGATGCGTTCCGCTTATGAGGTCACCCGAGCCACTGAGGGGAAATGGGAGGTGCTGATTGGTAAGTAATCACCGCTGCAAAAGGCCATCATCTTTGTACCGCTGTCTCCCAGAAATGTAAGCTGTTTTGCTTTGTTTTATTTTTTTAATCTTTTTTTTTTTTTTTTATTAAACATAATCGTCATTTTCTCCTTCACAGGGTCATCTCACATCCTGACTCCCACCAGCTTCCTCAATGACCTGAAGAGTCTGGACCAAGTTCCTAATCCTGATTGTTAGTTAGAGTTGAGCAGATAGGAGCACACTGGATTAAGGATGTAATCTTCATTTGAGATGATGGGATGTTGTCGCAGCAGCTACGACATCTGAAGTGAAACGTCAGAGACATTTTAGATGTAGCCATGGAAGGAAACATTTGTGATTCTTTATTCTATTTTAGAAGATTATTTTTTATTGTGTGTTGTGCCTTGGGATCTGTGAACTGCTGTGATTGAAATTCTATTATAATATTTAATTAGATAACAATATTTTGATTACTGTACTATTCTCATTCAAATTCTTATTTTTTTTTTACTGTACACTTGATTAGCCTAATTTTGTACTCTGAACTGCCTAATTTCCACAAAACTGGCTCATCTTTAAAATGTATTCAAGTATAATGTAGCTGTACATAAGTCAATAGAAGTATGCTTAATATATTTAGTGACATTAAGTGTGTGGTGTCTTTTTTTTCTCCTCCTCTTGGAAGATTAATCTCAGACAAATTGTCTCAACTGCTGTCTTGTGATATCACACATTTACCATGTATGTTAATATAGGTATTGTGGGGAACAAGTTTGATGGGTGTTTCTTTGTTGTTGAAAAATGATAAATAAAAGAAACATAAGATTTGCTCAGAATTCTGTCCTGCGTGTTGTATTCCAGTGGACTTTCATTCGGCATAAAAAGAAGTTTTACATGCACTTGTGTACCTGACTCATGGTACAATTTCAAGCTCTGTTACTAATGCTGATCCCAAAGTCAAGAGTCAGCTTCCATGCTCGGAATAATTTAAAATCTGTATGGAGATCCATTGACTTTGATGGCATATTTAACCAAGTGTAATATACTCTCCTAATATATGGTACTTGCCTTTAAGAGAATATGGTCAGATGTATTGTATGCCTTAATTTGAATATTCCCATCTACCTTCAACAGATCTAAACCAGTCTAGGTTCAGTTTAGTCAAACCAGTTCATCACTATATGCAGATTCTTTTTTAATCTTTATGACTATAAGTGTTTAAATGCTTTAAGCACTTAGTGTTTTGGATGTTTTCTTTTCTGTGGTCAAAAGAACAACTGCTATGCTCTCAGTACCTTTTTCACCAGTTTATCTCATCGGATTTCACTTTTTTCCCCACATTGTTTTCAACATTATTTCATTTGACCTTCTGTCCTCATTCATTAATTTGCACCTCCTAAAGTGGTTCCACAACACAAATGGAAAACTCCTGTTTTTCCCCAATGAAAACATGAGTTTATCACATCTTTGGCATTTTTCTTCATTTCAGTACCAAATCGGTATGAACCCACTTGTGCCATTTCATGACAATGTGGGGGCTTCAAAATGCAAACATCAACTTTAAGTAAAGTGTCCCTAGGTCATAAGCAGAAGAACATGTACACCTACCAGTGAAAAAGATCATCCCTCTCCATGCTGAGGATTATGTTTTCATCTGGGATTACAGATGGTAATATTAAGAACGGGGCACTGGCTGGGGTCTTAATGGCAATGGGTTAATACTCAGGACTTAACTCTATTTAAAAGCCTCCCACCAAGCTATGTCCAGTACACATTTGGAATAGCATTGATCGGGATCATTTCCATTAGACAGACAGTAGTGCTGTTAAAAACGCATTGAATGGATTCTCCACTGGTTACAGGAAGTACTTTTGTCTAACTTTCTGTATTGTTTCATAGTTTCTCGAGTTTTCACTTGGGGACCTTTTCCCTTTTTTGTATTATCTTTTCATAATGGCAGCTGCTGAAATGGACTCAAAATCTGAAGCTACAAACACAACACTGGTAGGCTCTTTTTTGCTTAGTTTTTTGGTTCTTATCATTTGTACTTTTTGTTGAATATTATGGTTGTTTTTTTTATTTCTTTACAGCTTTGTATCTGAATTTTAGAATGTGGTCAAATGAAGAAACATTTTTATGTTGCTTTTATGCTTCTCTGTACAATGTATTTTATCAAAATTTTTTGACAGTGTATTTAATTACATTTTGATGTTACATTCCTGTTTTACATAAATCCCCATAAGGGTTCCACATCTTTAGCTGTGATTATGGAAGTGTGAAAAGGAATTTCAAATAATGTTTAAAAATAAGCCACAATGTTTTTGGGAAAACTGATGTACTGCCAAGGAGTGAAACATCTATGAGTTGTGATAGTTTAGTGATAGTTTCAGCATTTGCTCATTCTTTTGTCCATTGTTCAACAGGAATCTCCAGACCAGGAGACGATCCTCAACATTATGAGTTTCTCACAGCGTGGACGAATTGATGACCAGTGTTGCACCTTGAGTCCTGATGCAACTGCACAAACCAAAACTAAACCCGCAGGTGGGGACAGTAGACGCATGGATTGTATGTGTCCTTGGATTGACTGATTGATTCCTGAATAGTTCACTCTTGCTCCCACAGATGCAAACTATCGGTTCTCCCATACATCAGACAGCAAGCAGGGACAAGGCCCTGATGACGGGAAGATGTCATTGCGAGGGTTTAACTGCCAGGTACTTGTCTCTAGGTTGCAGGGGGTGAAGTGCATGCACCTGCACAGATGGTAAGATGAATTAACTCCAACATGTGACTTTTCTCTCAGGAAGCGAGGGATAACCACCATGGCTCTGCACCCCACATCTCTGTGACTGAGAGTACTCCAGATCGAAACAGGAAACTACTGTTACCAGCCAGGTTACAGGTTCCCTCTCAGCCTGACCACCCCCATTCCACCCAGGTCTGTTCTGTCTTGTTACTGTATGTCATACTGATTACTTAATTACAGATTTATTCTACTGTCTTGATTATATGTATCACATGTTGTTCACCCTAATTTGGTCAAACCTTTATAACACTGTTTTTCCAACAGGAAGAATTAGCTGATGAACAACAAAAGTTCATGAATCTGATCAGCCATGGACAGCGTGGGCGCATGGACGAACAGCGCTGTTCCTTGGACCCTAGCAAGAGTGCTCCCTGCACACCCAAACACACAGATAGAAAACTTGCTGCAAGTACATTAAACACAGGTGAAGGATGATTAAATCTCATTGTATTCAAAAGCTCTCTTTCTGCAAACATTTCCAGAAGTTTTCCAGTGTGTTGTGGTTTTTGCAGCTTCTTCTTACTTACAGTTTCTTCCCAACAGATCCAGGTTTAAACCATTTTCATTTTTCACCTTCCCATGTCTAGATAATGAGATGTTCTTCAACCTCTTGGCCAATACTCAGAGCCAGCGGCTGGATGACCAGCGTGTATCTCTTCCATCATTACCAGGATCACAGAAAGAAAAAGCCACATCTACTGCAGCAGGAGATTCAAGCTACTTATGTTACATGGTCTCTAAAGTTCAGGTTAGTCCAGTTCATTTTATCAAATTTTTAAAATGTAAACCTTTTTTATGGCTGAGACTTTTACATTTTCATTGCTGCATGAAGCCATCACTAACTCAATGTTCTGTGGAACTACTTGTGTTTACAAAAAAAGGTCTCCTGACAGATAATGCTGAGAAATCCTGACCAAATGCATTTTCAGGGTTCCAGAATGGATGACCAAAGGTGTTCACTACCTCAAATCGTAACCCCAGAGAACCATTGTTCACCAAAAAAGGATACGTCTGTCCCCGGTGTAGGCCCTCCACGCTCGGCCTCCTTCAGCCCCAGCTCAGAGATAGAACGACCAAAGAGTAAAGACAAGACATCTCAAAAACAGGTGCAGTATATCCTCAAGTTACTGCTATCGATTTTAGATGCAGGGGATAAATTATATTAAATTACAACAACAATATTTTGAAGCAAATAAGGTCAAAGTTCAAACTGAATGTTCATTTGTGCTTGCATTTAGATTTCACATGATTTAGTTTCTGACTTAAAGATGTGCTTTTGACTTTGTTCACATCAAGGTCTTGACTCCAGCTGATCAGGAAGAATTTTTTAGCTTGATGAGTCATTCCCAACGTGGGCGAATGGACGAGCAGCGATGTGTCTTAAATGTTACTCCCCAGTCCACGCCCAAACACAAATCCAGTCAGAGCACTGAGCCCAAAGGTTTGAATCCCAATATGTTTCCCTTCCTGTTATCGTTACAATTTCATTGCACTTTCATGTAACAATGTTGTAATTGTTTACACATTGGGTCATGAAAGTAATATGTTTCTTTTTTCATGTTCTCAGCTCAGGACTCTGAAAAGTTCTTCAGCCTGCTGGCCAATTCTCAAGGCAGACGGCTTGATGACCAGCGAGTGTCTCTTCCTTCATTGCCAGGGATACAGAATGGAGGTACCACATCAACATCATCTGCTGCAGAGATGGATGCAAGCTACTTGTGTTACATGGTCTCCAAAGTCCAGGTTGGCCCTGTACATAAGTGTAAAAGCCATTGTGATAAGTTGACAGATTTCCCCCCCCTTTGTTCCTATGTCTCCGCATGTTTTCCCCCCCCCACCATTACAATAGCGAATCCCATTTTACTCCATCAGGGGTCAAGGATGGATGAACAGAGATGTTCTGCACCCCAAATCTTCCAAAATCAGGGCACCCCATCTAATCAGCACAAAGACCACGTCAGTTCCGACACATCTGATAAAGCTCCACGGAGGTCTGCCTCTTTAACCCGTGCCAAAACAGACCAACATCGGCAGGTGAGATGTCACAGGGCTCAATACAGAGAATATAGTTTCAAAGGCTCCTACTGTCATGATGCCGTAAATGGCCGGAATTTTTATGGTACTTTTGTAGTCTCATCGACCACTCAATGCGCAATACACAACAAGCCACATTCACCCATTCACACACATTTATACTTTTGTATACACAGCACCTTTCTATCACACATGTGCTTTTGGGACAGTTTGGGGTTCAGTATTTTGCTCAGGGATGCTTCACCATGAAGACTAGAGTAACCAACCACCAATCTACCAATTAGTGGACAATCTGCTTAACTCCTGAGGCACTCCTGCCCACAATGTGGTTATTCGATTTTGTCCTAATGATTATTTTGAGTGCCAGCCTCTGTTGGCCAAGAAGTAGGAGAGTTATCCTGCTTCCAATTGCTTTTCTTTCTTTAAAACCTTTCAGGAGGTGTCTCCAGCTGAGCAGGAGCAGTTTCTCAAAATGATAAATCATGCACAAAGTGGACGTATGGAAGAGCAACGTTGCTCTCTACAACCGAGCAGAAGTACACCTGCCACACCCACACACAATGGAAGTGCTTTATATAATGTACCCACAGGTCAGAAAAACACGAAAGGCATGTAAAGGTCAAGTATGTGTTTCCTGCCACTGAAACATCCCAGAAATAACCCTTTGCTCTCCGCAGCAGGTGCAGAAGCAGATGCATTCTTCAAAATCATCGCCTCCAGTCAGGCACGACGGTTAGATGACCAGCGTGTTGTACTTCCTAACTTGCCAGGGATAAGTGGGAATTCAGAACAAAAACAAAATACAAAGCCTGGATTGCCAGTAAGTTGCTAAATAGAAATTCCAAAAAAAAGTGAATGGTTTGCAGGTCATGGTCTACATTGTGTCAGTGTTCAGGAACATTATCGTGACAATACTGTAACTCAGGGCAAAAATATTATACTTTTATATCACAGGTTCCTCCTATAGAATAGCTGAACTGTATATATATTTTAGATTACTTCTACAGCTGTAAATTAATATATGGCTCTCAACAATGTATCAATGGAACATATTTGTACCCTCATTGTACATACTTTTCTTCTTGACATAAAATACTTACAGAATACGTACAGAAGATGTCTGTTGACATAAAATATTGAGTAATAAACAAATTCATACCCACAATAATCTCCCAAACTGCAGATGAATAAATTACAGCTATTGTGGTAGAATATTTGAAACCTCAATAGCCTTTTGTTCCTTTTGCTTCTGCAAGACTTGTCCACCAAACATCACTGTGGCTCAAAGTACACCAACAACACCGAGGAAGGACTGTTCCACACCTACCTCTCAGCCCCAGATGGCAGCACATGGCTCCCCCAGAACCCTGCCCAAATCTGCTTCATTTACCCCAGAAACAGAATATCAGAAGAATTCAAGTTCCCCAGGACAGGTAAATTTCTCATTTCAAATATAGCAGTTTGGAATTCATTAGAAGTGTCTAGTCTTTGAAATAGCCTGCAGCTTGCCTCTAATCAATAAAACAATATTTTTTTTACAGGTGACAGTGAGGGTGTCCATGAGTTTCACACCACAGCAGGTAAGTTGCACCACAGCTCGTGTTTCTTGGGGGATAATTGCCTATGGTTATTATCTTAGTAAAATGTGTGATTTTTATGTGATTCTTTTGTCTGTCAAAGGGGCAGGAGAATGCTGATCAACCATGTACATTCCCAGAGGTCTTCCTCACTCTAGGAGCCCCAGGAGATAACCTTGTGATTCCTCTGAGCCCAGGACCTGGCAGACCTCTTTCCTTCAACTTAAACCTTGTCCCAAAAGAAAATGTCCAAAAGAAGTGCAAAAGTCCCAGGAAAGCCTGCTCAAGACCATCATCTCCTAACCCAGATGCAACCAGTAAAGCACATCCTGTAACTTCATACCCACTTGAACAGGGGAGGCTTGTGACCAGCCCTATCAGTTCAGATGAAGACTGTTTCTCTCTGATTGAGAAGATTCATACAGCCTACCTGCAGAAAGGAATGGCTCAAGGAGGACAAAAATATAAAGGGGATACTGCAAAGGGGAAGGAAAAGGCAGAGCAAGGAAAGGGAAAGGGGGGTGGAAAGAAAGATAGGAAGGATGGTGGCAATAAATACTAAATAGTCAGATACGCAACAGTGTAAATTTTATATTGAGGAAAATAAAGATGAAATGTCAGGTTTAAGTTGTTGGCTTGGAGAAGAATTGATTTGACAAGGTTAACAAAATTGTACTGAATTGTAGTTTTCACATGCCCACAGTAATTACATTATCAGATCAATTAATTATTTTCTTGCTGGATAAATTCTCCAGATTGTTCTGTTTTTTAAAATTTTCAGTGATGGGGAGGTTATTTGTTGAGGTTTGTTTTATTCTTCCGGTTAAATATTTCATATACATACAATGTGTATACATCAGAGGATGTAGATGAGAAGTCAATGCTTGCTAATCAAATGTAAATGCAGTGTATGCAGTTAAAGATGATACTGCTTTAGCTGCTAATCCAGAGAGATCAACTGTAGGTAGGCTGTTATTAAACCCACAACTCTGACAAACTGTGTAAAACAAAAACAAAACAAAACACTATAACAATAAAAACAGTGTAGAAGTAATAATGTGCAAATTTGGACTTTATTCTGTTTGAATACTGTGTCATGTACAGTACCTGTTGCCTAACATAACTTGGTATGGTGTATGTAAGGTTGCATGTAAGGTTTCATATGAAAAGATGAGTTGAAAAGAAAAAGAAACACTTGAGAGATTTATTTTCTATTTTTCACATTTATTGAAGATTCACAGCATAAACCTTTGAGGGGTTCATATTGTATGAACTTGGAACTTGGAATACCTCAGCTGGACCTTTAATCTTATTCAGCAGAATCACTTCCCTGAAAGTAGAAGAGATAGTAATTAGTAATTACAGGCAGTATTTGCAGGAATGTATACTGCTGGAATGACAAAACTACTGTTAAATCTTGGATAAAACACAACAACTAGTCATTAATTTCAGAGATTCTTATATATATAGTTATTTTATACGAGTATTTCAAATTTAAATGTAATGACTGTAGATATATAGGCAAAGAACTCAAGGTTAAGACATGACACGGTCAAAGTGATTGGAAAAAGTACCTTTCCAGCATCACGGCTCTTGGCTCTCAGCTTGTTGACCTGAGACTCAGCGATGTCAGCACGCTCCTGAGCTTCTTCCAATTCATGCTGAACCTTCCTGAGCCTGGACATGTGAGTATTGGCCTGCTCCTCCTGTGAAGGGTTTAGAGGTACATTAAATTTGTTGTTAATCATGATATTGTTATTTATTCAGCTGTAAATGATTGGTCTTATGAATATAGTTGACTCACAGCCTCCTCAGACTGTCTCTTGTAAGCCTTGACTTTGAGCTGCAGCTTGTCTACCAGATCCTGAAGTCTGGCCACATTCTTCTTGTCCTCTTCAGTCTGCACAAATGAAGAATTGCCACTGATTGAGTGCTGGAGCAGAATCAAGGCATTTTTATTGTAGTTTTTTAAGCGCAAATTAGGTTACCTGGTATGTCAGCTCTTTTACTCTCCTCTCATATTTGCGGACTCCTTTAACAGCATCAGCTCCGCGTCTCTGTTCGGCTTCAACTTCAGCCTCCAGCTCACGTACCTGTAATGTGATTATTTAAGAAAAGAATTTGAATGTAGTGAGAGAGGGGCAGAATTTATTTCATGCATTTAAAATGTAACTTTTATCCTTGGACTAATCTGTGACCATTTATATACAGTTCATACCCTGGACTCCAGTTTCTGGAGCTGCTTCTTGCCACCCTTCATGGCGAGGTTCTCAGCCTCATCTAGACGATGCTGCAGATCCTTGACGGTGACCTC